>CM065387.1:2837500-3220000 GCA_033060915.1 Euryodendron excelsum | reverse complement strand
AGCTGCAGGGAAACAGGAGAGCATGCGGCTCACAGCTGGGTCTTGTTTGGTACGCCTGGTTCGTTTTAACCCTCCTAGCATTCAACAGGTTATAGACAAATTTCCATTCAGGGACACTGCATCGGCCCTTGTCAAGGGCAGTCCACGTGAGCAGCAAATCTGTTTAAACCTTCTAAATATGGCCATGCTTGGGAGCCATGTGTTTACAAACGTTGGGCGACATCCTCTTCCCTTGGTGGAAGAGAAGAATCTTGTCCCATGTCTCATGTCTCTTATTGAGCAAGGAAGTGAAGTCTTGAGGGGAAAGGCACTCGTTTTTGTGGCTCTACTTTGCAAGAACGGGAAGAGATGGCTGCCAAATTTCTTTTGCAATGCAAGGTTACTCTCAGCAGTGGACAGGTTGGTAAAGGAGAAGGACAGCTATGTGCAACAGTGTTTAGATGCATTTATCCATGTTGTGGCATCCACCATACCAGGTTTGCTGGAATTCATAACTGGAGACATTCAGCTGATGATTGGAGGGAGACGCCAGGGGCAGATTACTGCTCTTACCAGTCGAGCCAATCCAAAGACCAACTTTCATTTGTTTCCTGTTGTTTATCATCTTCTTGGAAGCTCCTCTTTTAAGCGCAGGGTGGTGACTAATCAAGTCTTGCAGCAGTTGGCAAATCTAATCAAACTCACTGAGTCACCTTTTCAGGTAAAGAACTGCCAACTCAGATTTTATGTTGCATGCAATCTATAAATTTTGATATGGTAACCGCATATTTCTTCTGAGAGAAGGAGATACTCAAGAAATAATATTTACTAATACTGGATGCCAAAGGACTGTGTAATAGCACAATGTTGCATGTGCGCCCTCTGACAAATTTAGCCTATAATTGGCGAAGTAAGGTTTATTTTTTCTGAGAGAAGAAGATATCAAGAGATAATGTTTAGTAATAGTGGATGCCAAAGGACTGTAATAGCTAGGTGACAATGTTGCATTTCCTCCCTCTGACAAATTTATCCTATAATTCGCCAAGTGGGGTTTGATTTGCATGCTGAACTTGTAGGGCATGTGTATATATATATCTTAAGATCATAGTTTTTAAGCTGGGTATTAATCTTGAGAACCGTCCATTCTGAACAAACTCTAGATCAACTTCCGAAATGACAGAAGATTAGAATACGAGAGTATGTTTTTTGATTGACGTGTGGAACATTTTACACACCTAATTTTTCATTGCATTTCAGGGTAGAGATGACTTTGTAATAACTCTTTTACGAGTCCTCGAGTCCGTTACGGAGGAGCCCTCAGTTGTTCTCGATAGCCCCAATGTTTTTATCAGTGAAATTCTTCCGAGTCTGGCTGTTATTTACAGGGGAAACAAAGATGGAGATGCCAGATTCTTATGCCTGAAGATTATGTTTGATGTGATGGTTATTTTTCTCAATGAACCATCAGAAGACAAGGAACGATCAGTGGCTTTGAAGTCCATATCCAATACTCACTTCCTCCCTCTGTACCCAACGTTGATTGAGGATGAAGATCCCATTCCCATGTATGCTCAGAAGCTTCTTGTGATGCTCATTGAGTTTAGTTACATCAAAATTCCAGACATTCTACATTTGAAGATAGTTTCACAGTGCTTCGAATTTTTGCTCGGTGATCTCTCAAATGCAAATGTAAACAATGTCATGCTCTGTCTGGCGCTGGCATCTGCTCCAGAGTTGGAAAACAAGATACTCTCCCAACTGAAAGTGGTCAGGAGGATTGGAAACCTTTTGGAGTTTGCATATGCAAAGGAAATGGAAGATTTTATCGAACCAACTCTTGGTTTGTGTAGGGCTTTCCTTCTACGTTCAGCAGGCAATAGGAGAGGTTTCATGTATTCAAAAGAACCAACTCTCTTAGGTGATGGCTTTTCTGAGGGGGGTGGTCTAGTTGATCCGCAGCAATGCGTAAGAGATATAATGGACTTTGGTAACAACGTTGGCGTCTTGCTCGAGTTGAGTAAGTCCCATGAAGCAAATATTGCAGATATAGCTTCTGAATGCATAATTTTGTTGCTCAGGGCAGCTCCAAGGGAAGCTACTACCGGTTTTCTAACTAATCTTCCCAAGGTTAGTGTGATTCTTGAATCTTGGCGTCAGGACATCTCTCACTTAGTGTTACAGCGGATGCTGCATGCTCTTGGCTTTTCCTGTCGACAGTATCTGTCTCAGGCAATGATACTGTCAATATCCATACCAGAGATTTCAAGAATTGAAGTGATTGTTTCTGAGCTCAAAAGCTCAGCTATACCGGGTGTTGCTGATACTGCTTTCAGAGTGGCAATGGAGTTGCATAGGCTGCCTCGTTGCATTTGATGTTCAAGAGGTTGTTTGTCAGTTTATATTTCCTTGTTATTTATTTTCTCCCATAAGATTAATTTTTTCATTACAACTTAATTCCTTCATGCAGGGATCACTGAGGATCATTGGCTTTTCTAAAGATAAACACCTCCTTTTCTCTAATTGAGGTGAGCTAATTTTTCTTTTTTCTCCTCTTGAATACTGCCATAATTCCAGCTTTTGGTTGGCTTGTCTTTGTATAATCTATGTAAACTGGTACCCATCATTAATTCCTTCAATTCAGTAATATTTTTTTTATAATGAAAATTGGTTAGCAGAATTTATTTACATAAGCTGTGGTGCGTGGGCATTGAGGGGTCAGCTTCGATTGGCCTGTTTTTGTATAAGCATCCTTCGCGCCTGGGCAGAATTTGTTTATTTGCTCCCTCCACAGTATACTATTCTTGATTGGTTGGTAGGCCATACATTATACATATATATATGCATAAATATTGGGGGATTAGTTTGAGTTTGTCACTTTGATGACTAAGGTGTCTTTACCCTTAATCTCTCATGTGGCCGTACTTGCTTGGCTGGTTGATTTTTTGACTATTTCCGGTAGAACCCGTGATCTGCGGTGGCAATTGTTTTGGTCACACTTTGTGAAATTATAATCCCACAATCACAAAGACACTTTTGTCCTTGGTAGTCCCCCTTGCGTGACCATGCAGCCAGGGGCAATTTAGACTCAAAAACATTCACGGGCCAGAAGGAATCCCCAGCTCAACAAACAAGTAGAAACAAAACTACTACCTACCGACCTCTGTCGCTTTCTGCAGACATGCCAACCTGTATCTTCCTATGGCTGTCCAATGATGGGCATCCACTTGGCAACCGACCCCACCTGGAACCTCTGGTTATACCTTTTAATTTCCTTAATCATGACTCTTCTATCCAAAAAAAACCCACAAATTTCTCTCATTACACATTTATTACAGTCTCCAAGAAGTGTTTTTGAGTAGTGTTTGATTTTCCATCATCATTTGGATGGCTTCTTTTTGGTTTCTGGTAGCACTCATAATGGCTTTCATGGCCTCCCCTTCACTCTCTTTATCTTCTGAGCTAAAGTTAGACACACCCGCTACTACTATCTCAGCAGCACCTACATTGTTGCCAAATCCTCCACTGTCATCTCCATTCACAGAGTTGTCACCTGACATAGCGCCTCTTCTGCCTTCTCCGGGTGGCGAAACGCCTTCTCCAACTGGGTCTGCCATCCCCACCATTCCTTCCAACCCAAGCCCTCCAAACCCGGATGAAATATTCAGTCTCGGTCCGGATCCTGCAGTTTCGCCATCCGGGTCTGAACTGACTTCGACATCATCCCCTCTAAATTTATTTGGGTTTCTGAATTTAGCAGTTTTAATGGGCTTGATGTTGAATTGGTGAGTGCTGGTTCTTGCAATGTGAGGTATCTGTTGGTTGGTAAAATTCAATTGATTGTTGTAAGTTCCCACTTATATATATAGTTCATGTTAAATTTGAATTTTGTTTATGAGAATTCATACAGTCAAGTGTTCTAGTCGAGAGTTGAGTAGCATTTTTGAAAATTTGATTGATGTTTTAATATTCTGTTCACTATATAATTCATGCTATCGAATGTTCTAGTTGGGGGACTTTAAATATGTTGACCAGGCTGTAGCCACAGTAGTCTAGCCCAAAAAACTCAAGAGCTTCTCCCTCTGGTTTAAAACTTGACTGTAGGACTGTTTGGCTTTTATTTCGAAATTAACTGAGAGAAAAATACAGCCTTGGGTGCAAAAATATTTGCTGCTCTTAGCTGGAGGTGGCTCTGTGGATCAAGTGGGCACATGGATGGCCATTTCCATGTTGGAATAAACTATTTGTGTTCCCAGTGGAATGTGATATGCCCATCATTTGACTCTGAAATTAGTTGTCTCATTTGTTGAAGAATCTCCCGCATCACTTTGCTTCCGGGATTAATAGTGCTATTCCATGAATAATTTGGTACCTTGGCCAAATTTCATTGGAGGGCCAATTTCAATGTGAGTGAATTTGAGGTTGAGCTTGGTGATAGATTTGGAAGAAATGGATTTGGATTTGGATTTGATTTTGATCCCTCATGCTCAATTTATTGATTAAGGGCTTCAGAGCTCATGCTTGGGACTAAGCTATATATGGGGTTGTCCTGTATTTATTGTTTATTGGGGTTTTTTTTTTTTTTTATAGTTGTTTGGTTCTATAATTTCAACAATTCGCATGCATGTGAAAGTCGCAGAAGGTTTCACATGCCTATGTTTCCTTAACCTGGAAAAATTATTATAAAACTCAGGTCGAAAAATGTTTTTACTCTACGACCTTAGGAACCTGATTGGCTAGTAGCCTAGTAGTGACTTGTGGAGTACATGTACCACCAATAAAATGTACTTAAAAAAGAGGGTTGGAGAAGGGTTAGACGTAAACTGCTTTATTGTCGTTCGTGAGTGGGTTGTTTTCGTGTCTTAAATTCATGACGTTAGTCATAATGAAATAGTTTTACTATTGCGTGAAGGCCCACTCTTACTAAGAAAATGTGTCAGAATTTTTTTTTATTTTCTATTGAATGATTGTCAACATTTTTTTAGTTTCTAATGCCCACTAAACTAGAGTGGACGTTTGTTACGTTGGGCTTATAAAAAAAAAAAATTTATAAGGCATAAAATTAAATTTTAAGTTCGTCCAAAAATAAAACTTACATGTCCAAAATTGCCAATTTAAACCAACTTTTTTTTTAATAATTAAGGGCCTGTTTCCTAGGCTTTTTTTTACCTAGTTTTTTATTAGTTTATAAATAAATTTTTTTTTTTTTACTTATCTTTAACATATAAAAGTAAAAAAGTAAAAAAAATTAGTTTTTTTTTTGGTTTATAAGTAAAAAAAAAAATAAAAAAAGTTGTATTAAATGGGTCCTAAGTTTCTTCTCTAAAAATAACATTAAATAACATATAATTCAATCATGTTATTTTACACTAGTGTACACTAGTGTTCACCCGTGTAATACTCAGGAGTAAAAGTTGTTTAAATTATAAATAGTTAATTTAAAATTTACAATAATTAACTATACAATTGTATTGTATTTTTAAAATATAAATAGATATTGATATATATGGTATTTTATTTAATTATAATCACATTTTTAAATATTAAAGTTCAAAAAAAGTTCTAATAATCTAATATTATATATATATCTATATATCTTATCTATCTTACAAAATAATCTTATCTTATATATATATATATATATATATTACAAAACTAATATATCGTATTGTGTTTTTAAAATGTAAATAGATATTGATATATAGATATGATATTTTATTTAATTATAATCACTTTTTTTTTTATATATATTAAGTTCAAAAAGAGTTCTGACAATCTGATATTATATATATATGTATCTTATCTATATAACAAAACTAATATAATATTATCTTATCTTATATATATATATATATATATATATTACAAAACTAATACAATAAGTTTAATAAAAGAATAAATTCAATAGTTATCTAATCAATTATTTCTGTGACGTGCCATTTTAAAAGTATCTGAACATTTAAAGTGTTACGTAAGAGAGAAGCAAAATATAAGAGTAACACAATTTATATATATATATATATATATATTGTATTTTGAGTTGGAGTTTGGCTGAGCTTTTTAAGCTCGCACATTGACATAATCTAGCCTAAAAATTCAAAAATGATAACCGGTTCGGTGGGCATGGCGGGCCATCGCAACACCCCCCAAAAAAAAGAAAAAAGCAAAAAAATACTGCACTACTTGACTTCATTCTCACAAATGCTGTAATCACAATTAATACTTCAACATCATTCTCGCAAATGTTGTAATCACAAACAATAATAGCAATGAGATCAATGTATGGTGTCCCCGCCAAAAAATTCCCGACTGGAGAAAGCACGCCACGCACGAGCATATACACAAATTCTATTTTTATCTTTTTAGATAAGAATTTGTTCAATATATTTATTCAAAATTTTGGCTACTATTTTTCTCGGGGGGGTAAGAAGGAAAGAGACGAATCACACTAGCCAAGGGAAAAAGCATAGTATTAAAAGTATTAGGTCTAGATTGGTAAGGAGTTGGTGAGATTTGGTAAGGCAGCTGACTTTGAAATCATGAGGGCAGAGGAAGTGAAAATGGACCTCTTTGTGAGCAGGAGGCATGAAGTAAAATATTGAAACGATTCTGTCCCGACCGAAAGGAGAAATAATTCATCAAATATTAATTTTTTTGTAATACTTTGTACCAATTTTTGCATTAAATCCTAAGCCGAGTCTTTATTTATTGCTAAAGAATGAAAAAATTATTTAGTGCTTAATATTACTATGTCATCTTTGTTCCACCTTTCACAAAGTAGTGGGGTCAAATACCCTATTTAGTAAGAGAGAGACCCATTCTCTATGGTGAGAAGAGAAATAAGGATAACGTGGTGCCTCAAGCCTCTCGCTGTATAATAAGAGCTGAATTTAACTTTTGTAAATGGGTTATTAACAAGTGTATTGAGTTATTATAATTCAGAGTACACCAAATTTAATCTAATAACGTCATGGGAGAAGACTCTTATTGGGTGTATTAGGAGTTCTTATTCTCTTATTTTCCCTTGTCATAATCCACAGGTTTGAAGACCTTATTTGGATGTAGCTTTTTAGCGGGCTTTTGCTATTGGCTTATGATTTTTTTATTAGTTTTGAGAAGCTGCCTCAGGGTGCTGGGAGATAGCGTTTTTTCTCCCCAAGCTTGTAGCTTATATTTGAAACACAATTTGGCTCACCCTCAAAAAAACTACTTACCAAACCACCACTTAAAACTACAACTTAAAAGACTTTACACACTTTTGTAAAAAGCCACTTAAAAAAAGCTGCTTTTTGTTAGGATGTAGCAGGCAATAAAGGCCAATATAAATACTCAAAAAGAGATTTATTAAATTTCTAACACATTTCTAAAAAAGACTTAATTTGAAGTCTTAAGAAAACGAAGGCACATAGAAAACCCACGTGAATTCATTCTAACAAGCACACGGGAAGCTCGATTAGCAGGCATCAAAGGGAAAGGTTGCCAGAGGTCTTGGTGAAATAAGCAAACAAAGCAAAAAAGAGAACTGAATTCCTAGAGAAACCTACATGACTTGTTCCCGCGAAGTAGTTTTTAAGCACTCTTTCCACTGAGCTTCTCAATCAGGTCTGCTGCATCTTGAACAGTCGTAATACTCTGGGCACTTTCTTCTTCCACGCTGATCCCAAATGCCTCCTCAAGTCCCATCACAATCTCCACCTGCACAGGAATGGGGAATCTTTATCAGTCATAATGACCGAGCAAATAAACAGTAGAAGGTTGATCCAAAGGCTAGATTGGAGTTTCTTTTCTTTTCTGCTTGATGACATTCCTTTGATCTTAGGCGAGGCGAATTTAAGGCCCATTACAAATAGGTGTTAGTAAAGCACAAAATTGTTACATTGATTATTCTGAAGAGGTTGGGGTTCCCCCGCCCGGGGGGGTGGGGTGTCATAATAAGACAAACAAGAAAGAAATTCTACAATGGGATAGTGATTTAACGAATTTTCTGTAAGATACTATTCGAAGGAAGATAATTATGTAAGTTTATAAAATGCTTAAAAGGACTGACTGGGGTCTGAATTGGGAAAGGAGAGAATAGCCTTGGTCAAATTTATGGATTGAGGCAGGCAAATGCCATCATTGGAAACAAAATCAAAACAAATAGGGGTTAATTACATGTACACCCCCTGAACTTTGACTCAATATCACTATGCCTCTAAACTCTAAAACGTATCAAACTGACCCCTTAACTTTCAATTTGTATCAATCAATCTCTTCTGTTATTAATATATTAGCAATTAGTTAGAAGAGTAGATGAAAAATTATCATGCAACTTGTATATGTTTACAAAAGTTCATTTTATATCTAAATTACATTATCTTTTTGTAATAATTGTCTAATAATTAAAATACTCATTATTTTACCCCTATATTTACATGTCATTTTAAGGAACATTTCAGTCATTAGACAATTATTATAACAAGAGAATGATTAATTTAGATATAAAACTATACCTTTGCTAATATGTACAAGTCAAATAATAAATTTTTATCTATTTTCCTAATGAATTGTTAATAGGAGAGGTTCATTAATACAAATTCATAGTTTAGGGGGTCAACTTGTTACGTTTTAGAGTTTAGGAGGATATAGTGATACTAAGTCATAATTTAGGAAATATGTTTGTAATTAACCCAACAAATAATCATGTTAAGACAAAAATTAATAATGATAGAAAGGTGTAGTATACATGTATATCAAAGTATTAAACAGAGAAGCATAAGTAGGATATTATCAGAACAATTTAATAACAGCAAGTTGAACATAATGATTGTTCATGGGTACAAAATTGATACCGTGTCAAGAGAGTCAGCCCCGAGTGTTGCAAACTTTGAGTCTCCAGTGACTGCAGTCTCAGCTGGTAGTGCCAGCTGTTTCCTCACTATGTCACACACTTTCTTTACTGTCTCTGGTTTAGCCTGTTCAAACAAATCAGAATTCTCATCACTGGCAACATGGTCATATATACATATATACTGACAAATTTATATGCTGAATGGATGCCAAAGGTGCCTTGAAGGGGCCGAACCCTATACAGCTACATCAACAAAACCTCAACTATAACTCGGTGCCTGGTGCCTATATATCCACAGGCATGAACTGATTACCCAAAAACTCAAAAAAAGAAGACAAACAATGATTTACTAAGGCATGATTAACATCACCCTTTATGCATACCGAACCACCTTGTGGTTTCTCCATATTATAAAGTCACAACAATCACTCAACAAACCAACAAATTTGGCATTCCCATAGACCTATACGTCTACGCAATGAATCCAAACAAATTGCAGGCCAAGACTGAGAAATTGTGCCCACTTTCTACACGTCGACTATATTGATGGATGTGTTATTGCTTATCACTACTCCACACAACACGTCCTACTCCAAGAGAAGGAATGAATGCATATTAGCAATATTTTAACAATGTCATAATTTGTGTATGGCACAAAATTCATTTGCCGAGTTTAAGCTGGCTGAACATCATATTATTAAGACATTGATGCAAACACTTAGGCTTTTAAATCAATTGAGTGTCTGGAATGCAAAAACCAATATGAATCATTAATTTTCATAGAATACAGACCTTTTCAGCTACAATGTGAGATACAATGCGAGATACAATGATTAGAAAAACATACCGCACATGAAACCTGAAAGCGATGCGGCAGTGGGTGCAACCTAAGGGATGGGAAGCATTTCCCATTGATCGGCAGCGACACTGAATTCAGACTAGAGATTCTGGTGGGCGCCTGCTCAATCCAATTAAAAAAAAAACTCAAGACCAAAAATCAAATGAAATAGAATTTCCAAACAATAGATCAAAGTTCCGAAATTTATAAACAAAAACTAAATTTTCTAATACGATCATTTTGTAAAATGGAACAACACTAGATTTTGCAAAATCCAAATTTTTGGAAAATGAGCGTCCGTTAAAGGAGCTACAAAATGCTGATATCTCAATTATCAGACACCCTTGCAAATAACATTTTAACCTCGTCACAGAAATCAAATCAACCCTAATAAAAAGGCTAAAGAGCCTAAAGATCGAGAAAAACGAAAAGGAAATTCACGCAATAATTAACATAGTGTACCATTAAATCCAACTATAACACGAGATTAGGTTAACAATCAACAGTTCCAAACAAAAATAAAAATTGATACAATCAATAAACACATGTATGCTGCATATAGAGGGACGTATATGTATCTGCATGCGTTTATGAACATCAATTTCCAAACAACGATTGCGAATGGAAACTAAAAAATCGAATCAAGAGTTGATACGATGAAGATCTTGAAGAAATCACCTGGTTTTGTTTCAATGAGCAGGAGAAAGAAGTCATGGAAATCGACGATCCATTAACAGAAGCCATTGTTGGAGAGAAAGAGATGTATCTAATGGTGGAAAGAGAGCGAGAGAGGGGATCTGAACTTCTGTTCAAAGAAAATGAGAGAGAAAAGAGAGAGAAGGGCGGAGAGCACGAAGAGTATGATTTAGTTACAGTGAGAGAGAGAGAGAGAGAGGTGACAACTCGGATTTATATATAGGAGTTGTCTTTTGTTTGTATGGCTTTGTCATCGAAATTGGAGTGTTTGGTTACTGTAATAGGGGAGTGACTAGGAGTGGGGGACCGATCCGTCAATATTAGCCTATGGACCTGTTTGGATGAATGCAATTGAAAGGCAGAATGTGTTCATGTTTTTAAGTTTCTATATTTTAGCCGGCATGTCATTTATGAACAATAGTCTAGTGGTCAAGTAGTATTAAGTACTCAGTAGTAATTCCTATTAAAATGTGACATGTGGCGTGTGCATAAATCAGTGACCTGAATTTATAGAGTAGTGAAAAGATTTTTAAAAAAATATTCTATCAAATTTTGTCAAGAGATATTTTTTCTTAAAAATCTCTCTGATACTCTACAAACTTAAGTTGCTGATATATACACATCACATGTCATTATTTGATAAAAATTATCACCAATTACTCAATATCACCTAACCACTAGACTTTTTCCGTCATTTAGACGCACAAAGTCATTCCAAATGACCTAAAAAGTTAGATTTTCAAAATAAATGGAAATCTCACTCTCTTCCGTTCTAATTTTCCAAATGGGGCCTCCGCATGGGAGTGACATTTTTTAGTCTAACGTAAGGGACCTGTTTGGGGACGACTTTGAGGAGGGATTACTTGGGAAATGTCTTAAAGCTTCTAACATTCTTTGTTTAGTTCTAGAATTTGTAAAGGGAAAAGAGCAAAAATAAATAAATGAGAGGAATTTTCTAGGCTTAAACCGTAGAATGTTTTAAATGAATATCTTTTGTTTGATTTAGGTGAAGAAAATAATACATTTCTCAAAAGATTCATTCTTTTGTTTGGTTACCAAACAAAAAAGGTAAAATTAATTTTACTTCCTTTTAATTTTTTTTTTCATCTCAGTAAATACTACAAAATTACAAACATAGGTATAGCAGACAATTTAATGCTGAAGTATTAATTAAAAGTACTATTTTTTTTACTTTGTTTCTTATGAACCATTGCTTTTTGCTATCTTCACAGGACAAAGTTGGTTGGGCTAACCAAGGGGGGTTGTTGAGGCAGTAGCGGCTTATTAATTTCCATACGTAATTGTGCTGTCATTCCAAATTTTGTATAGCTTATTATCATAAATTTGAACTAAACACCAATGCATTCTATTTAGATGGCCTAACTCTTCCCCTGCATAAGAACAAATAAAAAATAATAAAAAAAATGAAAGATGACATCAGTCTTATATGTGACTTTTTTAGCTACTTATAACTTTTTTAAATTGTATTTAACTCCCTGCTTAAAAATGTCCTTTTTAAAAAGCTTAAGCTTTGAAAAGTTATTTAAAAAGTGACTTTTTTGTTGGCTTCATATTTTGATTTTGATGATAATAAAACATTGTGTTAAGAATCTAATAATTCTACTCAGTGTGTAAATTATTTTATATTCTTAATCTCAATTAGATTATGACTTGAAGCTTTATATATATTAAAAATATTAAAGATATTGTATATTGAGAAACTTATTAAGCAAAATTCAAAAGAAGCCGTCTTAAAAATTTGAATCTCAAAGAGAGATCAGCATCAAGAAAAAGGAAATCGGCATCAAAGTGCTGACGCTTCACTTTGAAAACTTTAAAGATATCTTGGAAGAATAGAAGATCTAGACTTGAAAATGAGAATGACATCAAGTACTGAAGCCTAGCTAAGAGATGCTGACCCTTAAGAATAGAAAAAAAAATTGGCATCAAATACTAAAGCCTAGCTCAGAGATACTGGCACTTAAGATCCGAAAAGGAGGTGGACATTAAGTATTAACACCAAGGTCGGCAAAAAGTACCGATACCTTCTTGGTAGAGCTGACATTTTCTAAAAAAAATTAGCAGCAAAAGCTTACGCCTTCTAAGATATGGCATGAGAAGATCTGGAGATCGGCTGAAGAGGATATCATAAAACTTAAAAATTCTCTTGAAGATTTGAAGAAGTCTTGGATTAATGGAAGACGATATGTTGATTGAATTGATTTCATCTCAAAGAGATTGGAAGTGTTCTTGAAGATCAACAAGTTTTAAAGAAGTTATTTCAAGCTATTGAAAGCCGCATTCAAAAGATCCGTGAAGAGCTTGATGACTTAGAAAAGTTTGACGAGGACTTGCAAAAGAGTCGACTCTATTTTCTTTAAGAGTTGACACATCAGGATAAAGTCTTGGTGCCGGCTACTGAAATGCAAAAAAAGTTGACTCCTATTTCTCAGGGGTTGACACATTTGGACAGAGGGTTGAGGAAGCTGGCTCCAAAACAAAAAGGTCGACCCCTTCAGCAAAAGAGTCGACTCCTTGATTGTAACGGCTATATTTTTTAACGTTTTGTTAGCTCGATCTCGCATTAAATGCACTTCCAACCACCACCAATGGCTAAAATCAATGCAAGGCTATATATACAAAATTCCCACAACATTTATACATAAGAATCCAAAGATTTAAGTGCTGAACAACTAATTGGAAACTGATTCTCTGAACCTAATTGTTATATTCTTGTTTTTGGGGCATTTACTAAACTTACACCTACATATACACTATTTGAGAGAGATACCCATTGTATAACCTTCATTTATTTTATTTGGGTAGGTTTGTAAATTTGTGAGTTTAAGTGTTCTTGAAAAAAACACTTGTAAATTTGAGTGAAATTTGGACAAAATCACTTGAGTATTTGAGAGTTCGGGAATAACTTTTGTACAAAGTGAGCTAGGCACTTGAGCAATTAGCACCTGCTGTGTAAATGAACTTTTGCATAGTAGAAGGCTTTCAATAGGATATTGGGGGTGAGGACGTAGGTCATACGTTGTTGCTGAATTTCGATAAATCTGGTGTTTTTCTTATGCTTTGTTTTTTTCTTTGTTGCTTTTCATTAATTGCTTGCATTGCACACACACTTTGAATTTACTGTTCCATTAGTTAATTAGTTCTTATTGCATTTGTTTGCTATTAATTTTGAAAAATTCAATTCACCTCCCTCTTGGGTTACATAGCTGGGCCAACAATTAGTATCAGAGCTAGTACTCTAATTCAAAGGCTTAACATCCTTAGAGTTGATCCATGACAATCATAGTTGGAAGCTTTCTAGGTAAGGGTCAATCTACTAATAGACCTCTCATGTTCAATGGGACAAACTACGATTATTGAAAGAATAGAATGAAGATATATATTCAATTCATTGACTGTGAGTTATAAAGGATCATTGTTAATAGTCCTAAATCTCCCACCAAAATTGTTGAGATAATAGTTATGTCCAAACATGAAAGTGAGTGGCATGAGAATGACTTAAAACTTTTGTAATCAAGTGCTAAAGCCATGAACATCTTATATTTTGTCTTAAACCCAAATGAATTCAATAGAATCTCCACTTTTGAATCTGCCAAGGTGATTTGGGATAAACTTGAAGTGACGGATGAAGGGACCAATCAAGTCAAAGAGTCAAAGATTAACATTCTTGTGCATAATTATGAATTATTTAGAATGAAATCTGATGAATCTATCACTGATATGTTTACACAATTTACTGACATTATTAATGGTTTAAAATTGCTTGAAAAAGTGTATTCTAACAACGAGCAGGTAAGAAAGATCTTTAAATCTTTACCAAAGGCATGGGAAGCCAAGGTGACAATCATATAAGAAGTTAAAGACCTTAACACTTTGCCACTCGAAGAACTTCTTGGTTCTCTCATGACCTATGAGCTGACCCAAAAGCAAAATGATCAAGAAGAGGAGGACAATAGAAAGAAATTTGTTACATTCAAATCTACAACACCATAAGAAGAATATGAAAGTAAAAATGAAGATGAGGAAGATTTTGCTCTCATTACAAGAAAGTTCAAAAGATTCATGAAAATAATGTGAAAAGGAAAAAAAGGTAAAGGAAAAAGAGCTGTAGCTGCCACCTGGAGTGAAGATGAGGAATCAAGCTTAGAAGAATAAGCTGAACCTCAAGAGGTTACAAACCTCTGTCTCATGGCATAAGAAGAAGAAACAGAGGTATCATCATCTAAACCCTAAAATTTTTCATTTGATGAGTTACAATATACTTTTGATGATTTACTTGCCAAATTAAAAAAGTTCGGCATAAAAAACAATATTTTCAAAAAGGTGGTTTCCACTCTCACAAAGGAAAATAAGGATTTACAAAATATCAATGAAATTTTGAAAAACAAAAATTTTGTTTTGAAAGAAAAGGTAAAGGATTTGAAAAAATTCCTTGCAAAATGTGTTGATAGGAAATAAAAGCTTCATGCTATGTTTGGAAGACAAAAATGCTCTCTTGACAAAGCTGGCATTGGATATAATTCTTTTAAAAAGAGAAATTTTTTTAAAAACCAATATGAAGCTCCTGTGAGAACATCACATATCACTTGTTTTTATTGTCAAAAAAGAGGCCATCCTGCCAGCCAATGCTTTATTATACAAAAATCATATGCTGCTAAGAAGACTTGGGTTTCAAAAGGATCAATGAAGACTAACCTCCAAGGATCCAAGATGATTTGGGTACCAAGTTGTCATGCCTCGGTTTTTGGGGGTCTAAGGCTCTTTCGGCTCAGAGACCCTAAAGTACGGAATTCTGTCACTAAAACTCGTCCTCCTAGAAGGACAAGTGCGACTAGGTCTGAAAATTGGTTTGACTAAGGGCTTTTTAAAAAAATAGGAGTTGTCACCTAACTTGATTAAAGTGAGTTAGGGCACCTAAAATTAAGTGTTCATCCGAAGATTAAACTTAGGGTTTTTCTGGAAAGGTTTTGAAAACTCCCTCAAGAGAGGGTTTTTAAGAAAATGGGTTGTTCGGCAATCATTGGGAAGATTTAAGCCCTTTTGGAAAATAACTCAATTTTGGTCATTTGAAAACAGAAATCTATAGTTCGGAGGTTGGTTAAGTGTAGGGAAGATATCCTAAGATCATCACCCTACCCCGCCCTTTCGGTACCTACATGTCTAATCACCCTTTGTTCACTTACTAAAATAACCGGTTACCATTGTCCACTTAATATCCACTTTAGAATTTTGAAAACGGGATTGAGTCATCACTTTTCGGATGGATGAGGCATGATGCAAGTTTTTGGAAGAAGTTTGAGAATGATAAGGGTTTTGAAAGAGTTTGGAATAGGAACTTTGAATTGATTAGAATTTTTGAAAAAGGGATTGGAGTTGGAATAAAAGTTATGACCGTACCATTTTAGGTTGCCTACGTATCTCATTTGGCGAAAATTAAGTCATTCGTAGTTCGGGCAAGAGCCCGATGGAAAATAGGCGCATTAGGTCCTTTAGAAATTTTAAAGACACTTTGAGATTTGTGAAAAATTTTAGGACACTTTGGGGTCTTTGCAAAAGTTTAAGACACTTTGTGGTCTTTGGAAATGTTTAAGACGCTTTGTGGTCTTTGGAAAGGTTTAAGACACTTTGTGGTCTTTGAAGTTAAAGACTCTTTGTGGTCTTGGAGGTTTTGACTTGGAATTGGATGGTGGAATGTTTTGAAAATGTTTTTGGATCAACCTAAGGGAGTTTTGGAAAAACGCTTCAGTATGGCTTAAGAGAACTTGAAAGTGTTTTTGAAGTCTTGTTTTGAAAACCTTGGAGGCATAACTTTAGAAAGTTTTGATGAATTAGTTTTTGAAAGTGGTTTTTGAAAATGGCTAAAGGTTTGGAATCCTAATATGGACAACCTTGGAGGTTGTTATTGATTTATCACTTTTCCTTGAAATCTCTAACCATGAGAGGGCTAGGGACACCTTAGGTTTGTGACATTTTGAAAGCATTTTTGGAAATGTTTTGAAGATGGAGTGTAGGGACATTTAAAGAATTTATGGAGTTGGTTTTTTTTTTTAAATCAAGAGAGTGGGAGGTTTTGGAAAAGTGGGTTATGAGAATGATTTAAAATTGAGTGATCATTTAGAAAATGGTTCAAGAGTTGAAACCTTGAAATGTATTAACTTAGATTGGGTTGGCTTAGGGTTAGAGGTGACTTAAGATTGACTAACTTGGGTTAGGTTAACCTAGGTTAAGATGACCTATGGTTAACTAACTAAGGTTGGGTTAACCTAAGGTTAAGGTGACCTAGGGTTAACTAACTAGGGTAGGTTTAACCTAAGGTTAGGGTAGAGTTAACCTAAGGTTAGGATGACTTAGGGTTAGGTTAACCTAAGGTGAGTGAACTAGGGTCAAGTTAACCTCGGGTTGGGCAACTAGGGTCAAGTTAATCTAGGGTTGGTCAACTAGGGTCAAGTTAACCTAGGGTTGGGTTGGAAAATGGTTTTGAAAGTTGATTTAATGCACTTTTAGAAAAGGTTTTAAAAAACAAAACATGCTATGCAATAGATTTTGGTGGACAAACCTTTTGAAAATCATTTTCATGAAAATTTTGACTCTAATCAAGAGTATGGTTTATATGGTTGGTGATTAGAGACCATTCCAAGGAATGTTTCCTCATAACCATTATAACTATAATCTTGACAAGAGTGTAAGGGGTCCTAAAATCAATATGATGATGACAACTTTTTAAGGCACTATTTTTTATACAAAGATAGAGAGAATGCATTTTTAAAAATCATCTTTGGAGAGATTTTTGAAAACCATTTTTGTAGGAGGTCGTTCTATCAAGAGAGGGTTCCTATGGCCAAATAAAAGGAAAACCACTCAAGAGAGGGTTCCATGGGGCCATTCCAACCACTACACTTAAAAGAATGAAAATCTTGAAAATTAAAGAATTAGAAAGCAACCCTTATGCAAATCAAAATGTCATGATGCCAAAATGAGAGTTAGGGAGTTAGTAGGGGATCTTTTAAGGCATGATTTCTAAGGTTCCATCCTAAGTTTCAAGGAGCCAACTCTTTGAACAATTTTTGAAAGAAATATGGAGCTTGAAAATGGCATGAAAATAAGAGCAATGTAAGCATTGTAGAACATGACAACAAGCATAGGATGAAGCCAAGCATATAAAATATAATCAAAATAGTAATATGCAAGGGGTCATGATTACATATAAGGCTTTTAGGCTATACCACATAAACAAGAGGCTCCTAGGCCATACCATCTTAAAGAAGGCTAGTAAGAGGCCCCCCTACACGGTGGTTCTCACTTGCTTTCCTCTAGGCATGATCTAAGAGCCCACTTGGCTCAAGCATGCAAGAAAGGGGGGTTGAAGATGAGAATTAAAATAGAGAATAGCCTAAGTAGGCTAGGAGGGGGAAGAGAAGAGTGGGGGAAAACACAAATGTAAAAGGAATACCATATTTTACCTTCAACACACTTGTAGTCTTCAATGGATGTCTTCATTGGAGCTTAAATGACTTCAAGAAGGCTTGAGGGGCTGGAATGGAGTGTGTAATGGTGTATAAGGCCTTGTAGATGAAGTGTATGGGCTTGAGAGGGGTAAAATCTAGCCTAAGTGTTGGAGGGGTGGAATATATGTAAGGATTCGAGGTTCTGGAGTGATTTCAGCAGGGCTTCGCATCAATTTCGGACCTAGAATATGCAAAGAGGGAGGCCTCTATTTATAGGCAAAACTTTTGGACACTGGTACATGTAGGACACGTGCTTGTGTAGAATTTACACAAGCACATCTGTTACATACCCGGGTACTATTCCACTGGCAGAATGCCACGGGGCACCCATTGTACTGACTCAATCTCAACTGTTGATCGAAATTTGGTCGATCTGATTAAAATTTGGACACATATAGCATACGCTCCGCCATCGGGAAGGTTCGTTTAAACTTTGCCTCGATAATTGAGCCAACGGAAAAGGTTTCGGGGGAATCGGTTGCACCCACGATGTTCTCCTAGGGTTTCTCGTGAACTTTCATGTTTTCGAAAGGTTTGAATTATGTTTGGAAGTGAGAGATATTGTCTTGGGAAATGTTCGTAAAAGGATAATTTTATGAAGCTTCTGTGATACGCTCCAAGAGTGTTCGAAAGTAACTGTTTTCGTATTGCATGATCAATGCTTTCGAGAAGCGATCTCTCCGATCGGACCGTACCGATGGAAAGTATTCTGGAAATGCTTTCAGAAATTCCCAGATTTAAGCATTTCTCTAGTCATTTGACGGTGCGTTTTGATTAGGGAATTGGAGAAAAAATCAACCTTGGCGGAGCGCTTGTGAGACGCTCTAGGGGTCGCTGAAAGTTGTAGTTTTTGCCCGTTACAATGGTGGGCTTCAGGAAGTGATCTATCTGATCGAGCCGTATCGATGGAAAGATCTATAAGCGAGCTTTCAAGAATTCCCTGATTTACGCATTTCTCAAGCCAGTCAACGGTGCATTATAACCAGGGAATCAGGAGAAAAGACAATTTAGGTGAAGCGCCTACGAGACGCTTCGAGAAACTTTTATCGAGTCGTGAGCGTTTAATGTCGTAGGACTCTCCTCGGGTTAAACAAGGGTGTATGGTGAAACCCCTCGCTCGAAATCCTAGGACCGGTGCTATTTCGGGGTGTGTTTGGATTCTTAGGGGCAAAATGGTCACTTTGACCAAGGTTGGCTAGAAATGGTCAGGAATAGCTTGATGTGCTGTGTTAAGCATACCGAGCCATTCAGGGATGGTTTTGGAAGAGTCTTTTACCGCTCGGTGGAGTTTGTGCAGTGTTGGGGCGTTATAAGGGGCAAAACGGTCATTTTGACCGAAGTTAGCCGGAACAGGACCGGAATGGGACCGAATGGCTTCTAAAATATGCCCAACTGATTAGTAACATTCTGGAAGGGTGGACTTACCGTTTTGAGAGATTTTAAACTTTCCCAAAATGTGTCTAGAGGCCCAATGGGCAAGTTTGGTCAGTTTTCACCGAGTCGGGCTAGCAGGACCCAGTGTTGACCTAGGTGTTGGTTCCCGAGACCGCACGATCTCGAAAAACTACCTGTGCGGTGTTGGTCCATAAGAACGCCTAGTCTTAGAGAGCTACCTGTAGGGTGATGTTGGTTTCTAAGAACGCCTGGTCCCAGAAAGCTACTTGTAAGGGTGGTGTTGGTCTCTGAGAGCGCCGGGTCTCGAAGAGCTACCAAATGACGGACATTCTACATTGACAGGCTAGTAGGCGCCAGAAGTGAACCGTCTGGAACTTGATGAGGTGTCGGTCCCCGAGATCGCCTGATCTCAGAAAGCTACCTGGATGGCATTGGTTTTTTAGATCGCCCGGTTTGGAAAGCTGCTTGGAATGATGGTACTTATGGCCCCAGCAGGCCCGAGAAGCGACCAGTTGACTGGATTGGAGATTGAAATGCTCATCTTGAGCTTGCACGTGGTGTGGTGTTTTAAGACTACATTCGGTCGGGTCAGAGATTGCTGAGCGGGCAAAAATGGGTTGCTTACACAAATATCAAAGTTTGAGTTGATCTTTTTGTAGGTATGTCTTCAAGCAAAGTCCAAGAAAGACTATTGGTATTTGGACAGTGGATTTTCAAGACACATGACTGGTGATAAGGCTTAATTCACATCTCTTTCACCAAAAGATGGATGCTTAGTTACTTTTGGAGATAACAGCAAAAGGAAAATCATTGGTATATATAGTATTGGTAAAGATTTTTCAACTTATATTTAGAATGTTTTACTTGTTAAAGGTCTTAAGCATAATCTTTTGAGAATTAGCCAATTATGTGACAAAGGTTTTAAGGTTGTTTTCGAATCTCTAAAATGCATTGTAGTAAACATCAATGATAACAAGACTATATTGACTCGTCACAGACAAAGCAACATTTATGTTGTTTACTTAAATGATTTATCTTCTTGCAAAATAAAATACTTTCCTGCTGTGAATAGCGATGATAGTTGGTTGTGGTATAGAAGGCTTGGTTATACAAGCATGAGTATTCTTTCAAAGATTTCCAAAAAGCAAAATTTCGTTGCACTTTCTACAGTTGAGGCTAAGTATGTTGCAACTGAAAACTGTTGTGTTCAAGTCCTTTGGATCAAACATCAACTAAAGGACTTTGGACTTACTTTTGAACACATTCCTTTTAGATGTGATAACACAAGTGCCATCAATTTGACCAAGAATCCTATTCAACACTCTCGCACAAAACACATTGAAATTAGATATCATTTTATTCGTGATCATGTGCAAAAAGATAATATTAGACTTGATTTTGTGAGCACTGATCATTAATTAGCTAATATCTTCATAAAACCATTGAGTGAAGATAGATTTTACATGATTAGGAGAGAATTGGGGATGAGCAACCCATTAATTTGAATAATTATAATGTTATATATAATTGATTATGTATATGAATCATTTGAAATTGATTATATATCTATTTGTTTTAATTTGTGTCATTCATAAATCATGTCGACATTTCATAAGAAAAAGGCATCAACCGCTGCCTTCAAAGAGTCAACCCCTGTATTCTGGAAATGGCTTCTGGTGACCTCTGTTGAAAACAGTCGACCCTTCTTGTTTCAAGAGTCGACCCATTTTAACAGATATCCTAGATAATTTTTTTTAGCAGAAAAAGAGTTAACCTCTTGAAGATAGGAGTCGACCTATTTGCATAATTGCTCTGCATCTATGAATAGCCCCTGTTTTCGCTCAAAATAAGATTTATCTCTCTCTCTCTCTCTCTCTCAACAAATAGTTGCTTCAACTATCAAAATCACCGAATATCCTTCATAAAATCCCTAACCAAACTCTATAAAACCTAAATTCGATCCACCTTTTCATTTCATAACTGCCATTAACCTCAATTTCTACTTCCAAATGGCTCCAAAAATCTCATTGTCGAAGAAAGGAAAGAAACCCTAATGAAGTCAACTCCAAAGTCTAAGGGAGGCAAGAAGAGGAAAAAAAAAGGGGAGCCTTCCAAGGCATCCAAGAAAAGGAAAGGAAAGCAGATTCTCCAAGAGAAAGGACTGCACTGAAGACGACATATACTTTGAAAAAAAATCCATCAGAATAAGGTATAATGATGATTTTTCCTCTAAAGTTATCTTAAATGGTAGATGGATAGATTATGAGTTCTTTGCCAAAGAGAAATTTTCTTTTGAACTCAAAATAGAGAGTCTTGGTTGGAAATCCAAAACTTTGTTAAGCGACGATGTGTACTTTGAACTGGTAAGATAATTTTATACACATGCTGAAACAGAAAGTGGGAGTGTAAATATTATTAGTTATATTAAAGGTGTGTCCTTCACATTGACTAAAGGAGCCATTTGCCAAATCTTGGGAATTAGGAGTGGTGGAGACAAATAAAGGAAAGATGTGAGTCGACGTAGTGCATTGTCTATTTTGATAGGAAAGGAGATTTCTGATGATGAAAAATTTCAACCCTTAGCCAATGAACTTCCTCTGAAGTTAAGGCTTATACATCACTTTATTTGCCACATTTTAATTTCCAAAGGAGGAAAATTTGAGTACATTTTTTATAAGGAGTTATTTTTCTTGTAGGCACACATTACTGATACTAAGATTAACTTGGCCAAGTTTATTCTGACCCACATCTTTAAAGCCACTAAGACCAAATTGAGTTTGCCCTATGGACTGTTCTTGACTAAAATTTTCAAACATTTCAAGGTGGACTTGGTGAATGAAAAGAAGAGGACCCCTGGTACCAATTCTAATGAATACAACCAGAAAAATTTGTCTAGGATAAGATATTATTTTGATCCTCAAACCAAGATAGGAACTCCTAAGAAGGAAAAGAGTGTTGGTGGTAGTACAATACCAAGGGCAAGAACTATTGAAATAGAAGAACCCTTTAGTGAACCAATAGAACTTTTTCCATTGTTCCTAGTAAAAATTCTGTGCAAATGACAGTTTTAATGAGCATGATGAAAAAGATGCAAAAGTACCAAGAGGAAATGTTCAATAAGCTTGATAAGAAAATAGATAATGGAGCAACCAAGCTTTATTTTATGGCTAAGAAGGTAAGAGAATGAGCAAGGCTTTTGTGGCTGAAGGAAATGCTATGAAACAAAAAATCTTCAATAGCATTAGTATCTCAACTGAGCATCTTGAAAAGTATATCAAGAGAATGGTTGGAGATGAGTAAAAACCTCTATACCCTAAAGCAACTCAAGTTGAAGAAAATTATTCAAGCACTGACGAGAAGGAAGAAGCTATTGAAAGGGCTGACCCCCTCAACTAAAACAGGAGCTGACTCCCTTGCCCTTACACCTCCAGCAATCAGAACACACAAATATGGACTGAGGCAAAGTAATCCAGTCTCCAAATTCACCAACACTGCTGATGACAATTTTGACCTCTCCCAAACCCTGTCACCCAAAACCAAATAAGCAATCTTGCATTTACACTCTTCATCTGCATTTGTATTTTCTGAACAATATTTTATTTAATAAGATGATATCTCATCCTTAAAGACAATTTGTTGTAATATTTTGGTATTTTAAATTTTATGGATGCCTATTATTATATATGCTCTAATCTGATTTGATCTTACCTTAGTTGATTTGGTTTGAATTATGTGCTTTGATTGGTTGACTAGTTGGTTGATAGCTTACAAATAGTTTTAATCTTATTTTAAGATTTTTGCTACTGTACCTGTCTTTGAATTCAATTTATAACTTTTTTTGATAAGTTGACAAAAAATGGGAGAAGTATTTATTAAAAGGTGTAAGGGGGAGAAAGAATTGATCTAAGTATGGTACACAAAAGAGAAGAAATAGAATAGTGCATTGCTTTATTGGTATTCTGCTTTTGAAAATATTTGGTAGCAATATGAAGTGCTACATTGCATAAGAAAGGAGATGCAAGGATTGACATACTCTAAATATTTGTTTTGCTCTAAACCTGGAAATGCAATGATGCACTTAGTACAAAAGAAATGGGGAGACAATTCTGGTATGAGATTTTATTTTCTAGATTGCTCTGATACTATATTTTGATTACTGATTAGATATTGAGTATATTGTTTAAGGTTTTGTCATCATAAAAAAGAGGAAAATAGTTGATTCCATGTTTTGATTTTGATGATAACAAAATATTGTGTTAAGAATCTAATGATTCTACTTAGTGTGCATATTATCTTATGTTCTTAATCTCAATTGGATTATGACTTGAAACTTAATATATCTTGAAAATATTGAAGATATTGTATGTTGGGAAGCTTATCAAGCAAAATTGAAGAGAATATCACAAGACTTAAAAGTTGTCATAAATATCTAAACTTGAAAAGGAGATTGGCATCAAGAAAAATAAAATCATTATCAAAGTGCTGACACCTCACTTTGAAGACTTTAAAGATATCTTAGAAGAATAAAAGATCTGAACTTGAAAAAGAGAACGACATCAAGTACTGAAGCCCAACTTAAAGATGCTAACACTTAAGATAAGAAAAGAAAATCGATATTAAGTATTGAAGCCTAATTCAGAGATACTGACACTAAAGATCGAAAAAGAAGGTCGACATCGAATATTGACACCAAGGTTGGCAGAAAGTATAGATACCTTATTGGTAGAGTTGACATCTTCTACAGAAAGTCAGCAACAAGAGCTGATGACTTCTATAATATGGCATAAGAAGACCTGGAGATCTACTGAAGAGGATATCACAAGACTTAGAAGCTCTCTTAAAAATTTGAAGAAGCCTTGGATCAATGAAAAAGATATGTTGATTGAAGAACCCTACATATGATTGGATTGATTTCATCTCGAAGAAATTGAAAGTATTCTTGATGATTAACAAGTTTTGGAAAAGTTATTTCAAGCTATTGAAAGCCTCATTTAGAAGATCCTTGAAGAGCTTGATGACTTAGAAGAAGTTTGATGAGAACTTGCAAAAGAGTCGATTCTATGTTCTTTAAGAGTTGACACATCATGATAGAGCCTTGGTGAAGTTTGCTAAAATGCAAAAAAAATCGACCCCTACTTCTCAGAGATCGACACATTTGGACAGAGGGTTGAGAAAGTTAGCTCCAAAACAAAAGGGTCGACCCTTTCAGCAAAAGAGTCGACTCCTTGACTGTAACAGCTATAATTTTTAATGTTCTGTCGACTCAATCTCGCATTAAATGCACTCCCAATCACCACCAATGGCTAGAATCAATGCAAGACTATATATACAAGATCCCCACAACATTAATATATAAGAATCCAAGAATTTAAGTGCTGAACAACTAATTGGAAGCTGATTCTTTTAACCTAACTGTTATATTCTTTTTGCTGGAGCATTTGTTAGCCTAAAAGGCAACCCAAGAGGGAGGTGAATTGGGTTTTTCGAAGATTAATTACAATTAAGATTAATTAAAATTAATTTAAATAATGTAACATTAATCAATTTATATGTAATGTAATGTAATCAAAAGAAGAAAGGAAAATAAAACAATAGAAAGAACACAAAGAGTTACCGAAGTTCAACCACAAATCGTGGTCTACGTCCGCACCCCAAGATCCCCTTGAAGTCTTCCTTCACTATGTAATTTCCAATTACAAATGGGTGCTGATTGACCAAGTGCTCAGCTCATTATATACACAAGAACTTCTTCCCAAGTTCTTCGGCCACCAAGTGGTTTTGTCCAAGCTCCACTCAAACTTACAAGAGTTTTTCTTCCACAAGAGAACTCTCAAACTCTCACTTACAAGTGTATAAAGGTATACAATCGATTTACAAACTCTCTAACAAGAGTGGATTAAGCAATCAAAGCTCACACAGTGAAGACAAGGAGAATGTTCAGAATATTCAGTTTGTTCAGTCAGTGGATATTTGTTTCTTGTCTCTCTTCATGTATAAATGCAGTTGGAAGTTTATATATAAACTCCTATATTGATTTCATTCGTTGAAGGTTGTTGGAGTTCATTTAATGCACGTCCAGTCCGTTATAAAGTTAGAAAAACTAGCTGTTATATCCCAGGGGTCGACTCCAGGTTTCAAGGGTTGACTCTTCTGGTTTGCATTTTCCAGATGTTATCCACTGTCTCTATGTACGACTCTTCGTATCCATGAGTCGGCTCATTGATCACTCTGTCTTCAAGTCATTTTGCTTCTGTCTTCATGAGGCGATTCTTCAATTCTATGGGTCGGCTCTTTACACAGAAATCTTGCTTCAGTCTTTATGAGTCGATTATTTATGTTCAAGGGTCGACTCATTGATCATTTGGTCTTCAACTCTCTGCTTCTGTCTTCATGAGTCGGCTCTTTATCTCCATGAGTCGGCTCATTGCTTATTCTGTCTTCACGTTTGTACTTCTGTCTTCATGAGGTGACTCTTCATTTCCATGAGTCAGCTCATTGCCTAGAAATCTTCATTCTATCTTTCAATGACAAAGTTCATATTCAACCATATTATAAGATCTTCAAGAAGTCTTCTCTTTTGGGGTAGTATGATCAATCAAAACTCTTTGACTTAACAAAGTTATCTTCTTATTCAATTTGGATTGAATCAATTATTTGATATTCATCTTTTCTTGACTTTCAATCTGTCAAGGCTTCACTTTTTTAATGTTGAGTTCTTTTGCCAATCTTTCTCTTTTATTGTTAAGCTCTTTTTTTTGTTGCCGAGCTATTGCTTTTATTGCCGAACTATTGCTTTATTTGTTGAGCTATTGCTTTCATTGTCGATTTCTTCTTTTTGCTAGCAATTCTTTTTTCTCTTTTGAAATCACTTCAATGAGACTTTTGTAAACTTGATGAAGTCTATTCAAACATATTGTCTTCATTGATTCTTTTACATCTCAGAAGAATTCTTTGCTTGAATTTCATGCAAAGATCAAGCAATCGAGATGGATAGACATCCTTCATCAAGTTATCTTGAGTTTGATCTTTGCACACTAGATAAAGTCTTCTATTGAACTTTTTCAATCTTCTTCATATTCAAATCATCATAAACTGACTTTAGCACACTCTAATGAAATCTTTAATCCTTTTGAATGCAATACAACTTCATTGAGTCTATGCAAACTTGATGACAGTCTTGTTTAAACACATTCAATCTCCTCGAATGCAAATCATTTGTTTGAAGTAAAAATATGTGTCAATACTCTGTTTGGTTCATTACATAACTCTTAGAGTTCATGACTTGATCCTGAGCTTGCTATGCATTCACTTTGACATATATTAGACATTTAGACTTTAAGTTGAATTTTAAGTCTAAATTATAAACTTTATTAATCTACACACTAAGTAAATGCATTAGTAAAATAATACAAGGTTTAGTTATCATCAAAATCATCATGGGGATCAACCTTGAGTCAACAGCATTTACTAAGCTTACACCCTGCATATACAATCTTTGAGAGAAATATCCGTTGTATAATCTTCATTTATTTTACTTGAGTGGATTTGTAAACCTGTGAATTTAAGTGTCATTGGAAAAAACATTTATAAGTTTGAGTAAAATTTGAATAAAATCACTTGAGTATTTGAAAGTTCGAAAATAACTTTTATATAAAGTGAGTGGACACTTGAACAACTAGCACCTACTATGTAAAAGAATTTTTGCAAGGTAAAAGACTTTCAAAAGAATTTTAAGAGTGAGGACGTAAGTCATACGTTGTAACTGAATCTCAATAAATATGATTTTTCAGTGTTTTGTTTTTCTCTTCCTTACTTTTCATTGATTGCTTGCATTGCACACACTTTGAATTTGCTATTCCATTAATTAATTAATTCTTATTGTATTTATTTATAATTAATTTTATAAAATTCAATTCACCCGAGATTACATAACTGGGCCAACATTTTTAAAACTAATTTAAGCTTCCAAACACCTCCTTTTAAAGTGTTTAGGTTCAGCGAACTACCACACGTTTTTTTCCCGTTTTCTTTAACTACCAAACCAATACCATAAAAAATAATAATAATAATAATTGTATATAAGCACCAAGATTTGATTTCACACAACACTTAATTATAAGGACTAGATTAGGTATTCTAGTGCCCTTATAACTAAAACAAATACACTCAAAAACAATTTTGAATTCCCCATTTTTCCTTGTGTTCTTGCCTCAGACTATTGAATAAACAAACAACACAGCTGAAGAAAATTTGCAATGAAAATCATCAATTCATAATTTATGTAACAAAACAGTGGAAAAAGAAAGTATAAAGTGAGGAAATTGGCAATTGCACTCTAATTCATCCAATATTTAATGTGAAAGCAATATAAACAAGTTGGATTACTCTAAGCAGTGTCTTACAAAAAGACAAATATGGACGAGCCATGGGCAAACTCTAGGATCAATGACTAACCCTTTTGAGAAAATTGAATTGAAACCACAAACCACCATAATGACATATTACAAGCAACCTATCATAACTGAGATGCCCTCAATGCCCCCAACGACAAATTATTCAGTCCTCTAGGAGGACCTCGTGTCTCTCCTCTCACAATGTAGGGTCCCGAGCATACAAAACGTACCTAGTAGGGGGAATCACTACATTGTGAGAGGAGGGACACGTGGTCCTACTTGTCCCGAGCATACCAACCGGACCTAATGGGGGGACTCACTACGTAGTGAGAGGAAGAGAAAGAGGGACACATGGTCCTCCAAGAGCACAAAATAATTTCTCTGCCCTCAACACCCCATAATGAAACACTCCATATATATTACCCAACAACACACCTCAAATCAACAGCCGATCACATATCCCACCAACAAAATGCTGATGAATTAGTTTTGTGTTCTCTTTTCCCATTTACCTTCTCATTGCAATTGATGCACGCTTTGTTCAGTCGGTGAACCAGGAACAATGGGTACAAAACCTCGTCCACCAAAAGCAGGCCGCATGAAGGCGTTATCAAATTTTCGCCAATAATAGTGCACAGTACGAGAAGGGGTGGCCAGAAGCATCCGCAAGCTGTTTGGGCGAGGCACATTTGGGCAAGCCAAATCAGCTTCTGAATCCTGCCCGTTGCCAAGAAGTGGCACAATGAAGGATTTAGGAGTCGTCGGTTCAGAGGACAGCATTCTGTTCAAGTGCTTTGGCGAAGGCAGCAAGAGTCTCACCAAAGGTTTAGTCAACAACCCAAACACCTGGATATGCGCACAAGGGTAAAAGATATTAGACCTCCTCTTAATGTCAGACAAAAGACGGGATGATTGATGGTTTTTGCTCTCCCATAATTTCCACCAAAACAATTTAAAACAAAAAAGAGCAAAAGAATAACATTTCTATGAAAAGTGTTTTGGGTTGGGAAAAATGTCAACTAGACAAACCATAGGTAGGGATAACGTTTTTCAGTGTAATACAACAATATACTGAATTGGGAATCATCTAACCATTGTCTTGTATTCAATATCCTAATGAGTCAAGGTCAAACGAGCCAAATAGTCATTTGTGGCTAGTGCTAAGCTGAGTATGTTTCTTCCGCAACTAGCCACTAAGGGTGCAAGTGTATTGGTGCCTTTGGGCTGTTCTGAGTTTCTTTGTAATATCCTATTATGCTTGCATACCAAGAAAAAAGAGGCTAGTGCTGAGCCTGGCAACAGCATGAGCCAGATGTATTAGTAGCCAAAGCTTGGTCCAGCCTCATGGTAAGCAATGCATCTGAAAAGTTCAGGTGAAATCATTTCAACTATGGTGTTATTTTACATTCCCTTCAATTTTGAAGCCCAAGGAAACTTAATGCCAAAGCATTTCCATGAATGCTCATTTCGGTAGCCGAGACAAGTTTTGGAGAATGGTAACATTTCAGAAACTCCAGCAAACTATATTGGCAATATTTAGGAAATATTCAGTAAAATCTTGAAAAGCTCTAGGGACCCCTTTAGCATGGGTTGTCGTCAATGTCCAGCCCTTCAATCTGGGCAGACAGGCCAGACTACAGGTTGCGTTCCCTAACCATCAATGGAAGCCTAAGATATCTTACCACTGTGCTGAAAAGAACAACTGTGATGGTACTGGTGATCATAACTGCATTAGCACGTAAATGGGTATGGCCCGCCTTTGTAAACTGCATGCACAAAAATTAAGATGACATTACAGAGTATTCTCATATCAGAAGATGGTATCAAAACCCCTGCTTCCCAAGGGCATGCATGAACAGGTCACAGGTAATGCTGATCAACTGAATGCACACACATGCACATATGTATCTTCACTGCTGATAGGAAAGACCATCCATGTTTAATGAAACAGATGCAGTTGAATCAGTTACCTGATTATAAGCAAGGGCCATAGAAACAGCACCTCTCATAAGACCAGCCCACCAAATCGTAACCTGAAAAAGAGGTGGAAAATTGAGGTGTAATGTACCAATTAATTCAAGGACATCAGAAACATGAAACCAGAACGAACAAGCTTATACTTGCTGCTTTATGTCAATTTTCTCATGTGGAGACTTCCTAGTCAGATTGGATAAAAATGATAATGGGAAAACAAAGGCCGCTCTTCCAACCAATATCAGTCCCAATAGTATTGAGCTCACTCCAACTGATGTTCCAGGGCTGCAAGAGAAAAACTGACAGAACTAAGCAGACATTCAACCAGGAAAACATAGATATAACTTCCCACATTCCATGTGTACTTGACAATCCAAGACAATGGGTGATGATGACTAATTTTCTTTTGACATATGAATCATACCTGTCACTTACAAATCTCCACTTCTCAATGTCCAGGGCATCCATACCAACATAAAGGAAGATAAATATCTCACAAATAAATGACAATGTCGCAAAAGCATGCCTGAAAACAGATTTAGAGGCAACTATGACATTATTACCATCATAAATTGAATGTCATTCTGCCAAAACAGGAAAGGAAAAAATAATTTGTTTCAGTGGCTGGCAATAAGTTATTTGGACATCAAACGTACTTGGTAGTAATTCTTGAACTCTCAGTGACATTATGCCAGGTGTAGTGGGACATCACAATCCCGCAAAAGAAAACAGTGAGAATGGCACTTAAAAAGAATAACTGCAAGACAAGTTAGGCTATTAATATTGCAGGGTTAAGATGCTGAAATTGCATGACACTAGGATTCATTTCCAGTATTCAGAATAAAACAAACGCAAAAAAAAAAAAGCAAAGATAAAATAAAAAGAAATAGAAACTTAGGTGCCTACAAGTTGTGGAAAAACTTACTTCAGCCAACATATATGAAAGGTAAGCCATAAGCATCATAAGAGCAACCTCACGATCAGTAGAGTGCCTGGAGTTCGAACTTAACAGTATAAATAGTTGTTCCCAATAAATAATTGAAAATTCTTGTACTTGATTGTATAATATCATCTCTCTTTCCATAAACCACTTACAGATAAAAGAGAATGGCATCAAACAGCTCTCTCTCTCTCTCTCTCTCTCTCTCTCTCTCACACACACGCGCGCACGGGCTCGCACACACACACACACGCAGACACAACGCACGCATGCACACACCTACCCACCCCAATATAGCAGCCAGTATGACCACAATCATATGCTACTGATGATGTACCAACATATCAGGTGCAGAAGCAGAGATAAAAGGATATTTTAATCGCCTGCAACTGCACCAATTGGTCCAATTCTATGGCCCACAAACAGACTATATCTGTTTTAAACTACAAAATGCTCTAGAAAAATTATCAGGCACTTCATTATGTGGTCGATTAGGTCATGATAACACAAGGAGAATTTAGCAGTATGACTATTTACAAACCTCCCAAAATAAAGCTTTTTGATGATGTATGCACTCAGCAATCCAGCCTGCATAAGTAGAGAATAAAATTTCACAAATGCATACAAACACAAAAGAGACAGAGACAGAGATAGAGACAGAGACAGAGACAGAGAGAGGACTCACTACAACTCCTAGCATGGTGCTCGTGAAAAATAGATATAAGAAACTGCCTAAAAACTGCAAAAGTGTGCTCGAGTTAATATGAGATAGGTCAAAGCTCTGAATCGCATTGAAAAGCACCACCGACGTGGCATCATTCACAACCCCTTCCCCAAAAACTAGACTGTAGAGTAGAGGCGTCTCATCCTGATTAAGCACCTGCAACAACAGGTGGGATACATTAAGTTGTGAGAAGTGTTTTCACTTGAGACAAGACCATGGCATAAAAAAGGTATCTGTACCTGCAAGGTGCAAACAGAATCTGTGGCCGAAAAGATTGCTCCAATAGCTGCAAACAATTGAGTAAAATGAGAGAACATAAAGATAAGTTGCACAAGTGAGAAACAGAGAGGGCAAAACATATTAGGGAAACGGCAAGGGAGTGGTACCCAGATAATCTCCTATCTGAAGAGTGCCAATATTCATTTTGTTGAAGAAGTTCATAACACCTGGGGAAAAATTAGAGAACAAATATGAACGACGGTACAACCATGAACTGTAGTCAGCACTAACGAACCCAAGAAAATTAGTCCTGAGTAATTAGAATTTGGAATCAGAAGATTTTTGCAGAAAGCAGATTGTTTTCCCCATCTCCTTTTCTTTGTCAGATAAATGACAGAACATGTAAGGAAAAAGACAAAATATAGAACCAGTGCAAGATGTCTCATAGACTTATTTGGCTGTGGAAACAGATCTAATAATAAAGTAAGATCCACATCCTCCTGGCAAGGAAAAGCAATTGAACTCTTCTAGTTATCAACTCAAAGCAACAAGTTATGTTCTTATGTAAGCAACTTGCTTCCTTGAAACTCCTCCAGTTTCCCATTGATGACTTATAGCATTTCATAATGAGAAATCAATACCACAGCAAGTATGTAAGAAATGTATGGATAAACAGTCCAGGGGTGAATTAACAGCAGCCATGACAGCTATGCGAATTTAACTTATATTCAACACCAAACGTACAGTTGGCAGATTTATATATGCACCAAAGTTATTGTAATTTTGCTATATATTTCTAAGCCACCCACTATTCATCCAGAAGTGCTATTAGAAAGGAGGAACACAACTATGAGCACACGCACGGTACTCAAGAGGTTGCTACTACAGCACCTTGCCTATAGCATGGTAAATAAATTGGAACAATCATGTCAGAGATGCAGTGGTCCTATTCAGATGAGATGGTTTCTTGTTCAATGGTTATTTCATCAAACATAATTGTGCACTTTTAAGTTTTTTCCTCTCTTAAGAAAGACACAGAAATAAGTAAGAGGAAATGATTGAAGACAGGAGGGCATACCAAAGGTGATGATGGCTAAGGATATCAGAGTACCAATAGCACCAAACAGCATGATAGTCATGAAGTTGCGAAAAAATTGTTTCTTCTTTACCTGAAACCTGATGAATAACATTCAAGCAAAAAAAAAGAAAAGGATAGAAGTCATTAACATGGACGTACATACAATAACCTTTTTTTTTTTTTAGGAGGGCGTACATACAAGAACAATCTCCTAGAGAGAAAGAGGGGTATTTCCAATAATACTTTCCACTTCCAGCAATTTATGAGTCATTCATGTGCCACATAAAGGAATCCCATGTTATTAAAAGCACTAAAATCCCTAGAGGACATTGGGCTACCAAAAAAGTAGTTGCATTAACTTAATGAAAATTTTTCCTGTGAAAACTTCCTGACAATATATGGTATTTGCATAAACATGCTAGCTTCACTTCTAGTGTCAAAGATAAAAGAAAAGGTAAAAAAAAAAAAGGAGAAAATTTGGACCAACTTTTCAGGCGTTATGCCAGTAATGTTGGATATTGCAGTTAGTTCACAGCCTCTTTTCAGGCAAACAATTACTACAATCAGTTGCATAACTAAAATTACATTTCACTGTAGTATAGAGTACCTCTATATGCACAGCATACAGATGTCGAACAAATTTATAAATTTAAGTCAACATAACTTTTCAGGTGTTATAAAAGGGAGACAAAAAGTTATAACTCAACTTTGGACCAACTTTTCAGGTGTTATGACAGTAATGTAGGATATTGCAGTTAGTTCACAGCCCCTTTTCAGGGAACCAATTACTACAATCAATTGCATTACTAAAATTATATTTCCCCGTGGTATATAGTACCTCTATATGCACACCATACAGATGTTGCAACAAACAAAATTACAAACTCAAGTTAACATCGAAATACTATCATAGTAGATGTGGAAACAATGTGCATTATCAAACTAACCGACATGTGAACAATTGGCAGTAAGGGTTTCAATTAAAACTTCCAAACACTCTAAACATTGGCAGTGTGACTTATGTGCATGCACACACCAACTTAAACAATAACAAAAATTCGTGTGGTTTATTTGACAAAAGGCTATCACAAACAGTCAGATCCAATTTTGCTCAAAAACGAAGACATTGATGAAAAAATGCACAACATACCCCGCATTGAAAATGATAGGTGGAAGAAGATATATGAAGAAAAGATCTTCACTGAAAACTAAGAGATGTGATTTTGTTCCTCCACTGGTAAGTAGGATAACAATTCCAGTGCACAGGCCCTGTCATCAACCCACATAAAGTCAAATTCAGTTCATCCTTAGCCACTATAAACTATATATATGCATATATAAATCAGTTTAATCATAAACTCACGATTATTAGAGCTGTGATAGACTCGTTCATCCACCGGTTCTCTTCCAACAGATGCCCAATCACAATACATGCGCAAAGAAGCGCTACAAATAAGTTTATCGAAACCACCGAAGCGTGGTTAGATGTATTCATCTTCGCCAATAAAGAACCTAAGCCAACTTCCATCTTAGCCCACTCAACCGACCAATCAAAATCAATGAACCGTTGCTTCCCACAATGACCAAACCAAGCTCAATTTCCTTCCAAAGCTCGCCTTTCAACTTCTCAATTTCATTCGAGCGACCACGAAAGCTCTCACCAACCAAATAAACTCTGCAAAACGAAACGCATTAAGTACCATTCGGATCAATTGATATAGCAAGTTTGAACTTCCTCGCAAGTCACAAGTTCGATTATACATATATAGATATACAGAAGCTGAACGAGTAATCTACCACCAGATTTGCATGGCTCAATTTTCTCACAAGTCCAATTACGCACACAAATATAGACAAATACATAAACATACACCGATAGAACTTGAGTGAATAGTTCACCTGCAGATACAGAAACAAAATGAACGAAAATTCAGGTACGAATCAGTGATGCGATCCAAGTAGATCTCGATTTCGAAGAGCAAATTCAAAGTGTCCCACACTCGAACGTGCTTTTGCTTTTAGCCAACACACGAATTGAGCAAATTTGCAGTGAAATTGTTGATTAATTGAATAATTGAACTCTCGAAACAGAGAGAGATAGGGCGGTATACGTGCAAGAACGAAATTTCTAGAGAGAGAGAGAGGTGTCAACTGTGGATGTGGGGAGATAGGGGGAGAGAGATTTGATTGGTGTAGGACAGAGAGAGAAGGCGAAGGGACAAAAGAGAGGAGGGGCCGCGACAGCGAATTAATAAATAGTTTGGTGTGCTGGAGAGAAGTTTGAAGTTGCTCGAGTGATCCTGTCCGTTGATAGTGGATTGTACGGTCGCGATGGTATTTCCTCTGTTTCCCGGTATAGAGTATGGATTCTTTGGAGTGGGCCGTCAGAATTGGAAAAGCAAAGAAGGTTTATTTGGAACTTAGAAACGGAAGAAAATGGAGAAGAAAAAGAAAATTTGAAATCCATCCCTCGCTTTTTTTCACCTATTTTTTTTTATTTTTTTAAATTAAATAGAAAAAAAAGAGTAAATAGTATTTTTTTTCTTTTTTTTCTCTCTCTAAGTTCTAAATAGACTGTTAGGATGTGTTCAATACTTGTACAGAAAAGGATAAAAAAAAATAACTATTCTCTTTTGTGTTTAATTTGTAAAGTGAAAAGTTAGTTTTTTTTTCATTTTTTTTTACTTCTTTTAAAAATCAAATAAGGAAGAAACTCAACTTTCTCTCATATTTCTTTCTCCCTTTCTTTCTATTTCCCTTTCATGAATATCAAATATGCCATTAGAGTAGGATTATGTCTACCATGGGAATCCTATGTATTTCAGAAAATGATACTTAAAAATAGTTTTATTTATTTATTTATAAAATTTTCGTATAAAATTATTTGACAGTTTAATTTTTTAGATTATGAATGGTGGATTTTTGAACTTTTTACTTTTTTGTATTACATATAAAAAAAATATATGCAGAATTAGTAGATCTATGACGGTAAATTCTAAAAAGACATCTATTTAAATGAAGAGGAGTACTATTTGGACTCGCGACTGTCCAACACAATCAATGGGCAGCCGTGAGTGCAAATAGCATTTCACTTAAATTAATTGCTTAGGAAAAAAAAAAAGAAACATGAACAACTTGTAAGAGCTAAAAAAATAAGATATTTGCAATCTCTTAAAAAATAACTTTAAAGAAATAAGGACCGCACAATATTAGGCGTAAAATCAATAGTTATAATTATGCTACATTATTGTTGCGATCTTAGCTTTGTCACTTTGAGCAATTGATAGTGCAAGTGTGGGCATATTCTAAACTAAATATGCAAAAATAGATCAGAAAATTTTGAATTGTCAATATTGCTTCACAAAAAAAATGAAAGAAAAATCTCTAGAAAAAAAAAACTTGTAAGTGTATAGAATATTAAACATGTAAGATCTAGGACCTTGTTTGGCAACGTTTTTTTGTTTTTATTTAAAAATTTTGAAAAACAATGATTGTTTAATTTTTTTTTTGTTTTAGTTGTTTACAAAATTTTAAAAAAGAAAACGAAAAACAATTAATTGGGCACAACGGTAACTTATAAATGTCCGTCACCAGATTACAAAAAATATACAAAAAAAAAACAAACAGCAAAAACACACAATAAAAAATAAAAATTAAAAGCGTTACCAAACGGGCCTAGTTTTTTTTGGTATGAATGTAAGATCTAGTCCAAGAAGTGAGGGGAGTATTGAAGTGAAATTTGTGAAAAAAGTACAATCAAATTGAGAGGTTTCCCTATTTTTTGTAATTTTTCTTTCATTTTAGAATTGTCTTGAGGTTATCTTTGAAATTTTATAAAAAATACCATATAGAATTACTCGTGCTTATTTTCCTTTTAACAGGTAACCAAATGAAAAAAAAAACTTTTTAATAATATTTATTATTTTCTTCTCATTTTCACAATCTAATCTAATCACATAAAAGTAAGAAATTTCTTTATTTCTCTCATTTTAGTTTTCCTTTTCTTCTTAAACAGCGCATGTGTCTGAATTTTCTTTATTTCACACCACAAGTTTTGAATCTTGTGTTGAGTGATCCAAATTGAAAACGAAACTCGAATTGGATTTGTGTGGAGTGTCGGTCCAAGGTACGCAGGTCAAGGAGAATCTTTTAACAAAAGTCTTGTTTGGTAGGATTTTTTTTAATTTTTTTGAGTTAATTTTTTTTGTTTAAAAGGAATAAAAAATTTTTTTTGTTTTTTTGTCCTTTTTTACTGACCTTAGCTTATAAAAAAAGAAGGCCAAAATTTTTTTTAAATAAGCTCACCAAACAGACCCTTACGCTTAATTTGTTGCATGTATTCTTCTAAACATGTGGATATCAACAGTTCTGCAACTGCGTATATAAGCCAGTCTCCTTTTCTGTATGTATATATATATATAGAGAGAGAGAGAGAGAGAGAGAGAGAGAGGTGCATGTATACACCATACAGATGGACAATGAAAGTTGGCAACTGAGGTTGGCTGTGGCGGGACCCCGTCCCTCTCTGTTCTGTCATTGTCTAAATTAATGTCCTTTGGATCTTGATTTTGATAAAAAACAAAAGCATCCTGAGTCGGCAGATTGATTTACGTCGCAAAACCATAAACTGAATGCCAGTTGTCCCGACAATTTTTGTATCTATCGGAATCATTTTCAATACTTTCAATTCCGCTTTTCATGTTTTAGGAAATGAAATTAATGAACGTGTAAAAATACCATAATTTTTCATCTTTCAAAAATTTAAAAATAATTAAAAGCTGTTTTTTTTAAATTATCTGTTTAATTGTGATTTTAGTTTTTATTTTTTAAAATTTTACAAAATCACGTTTAGCAGATTGATTCCAAAAACTATTTTCGTAAAAACCGTGTTTGGTAAACTAATTTCAGAACTTGTTTTCGAAATTTTTTTTAAAAAACAGACTAGTTTTAGAATCATTAAAAAGGTATTTTTTGAGTTTTCGAAACTATTTTCATACGAAAATGAGAACGATATGAAATCGATAGTGTTTTCGATGGTTCAATTTTTTTTGTTTTCGATAACAAGAAAAACGAAATATTCTCAAATTTTTTAATTTTAAAAACACAAAAAATAAAAACGAAACCAGAATTGAAACCGGTTCCAAACATGGCCATGTTTTAGAAATTCCAAAAACTTCTTTCATAACCAAATTGCCAAACAAATTTTCTACGTATGAAATAGATTTCCACAACAAATCAAACATGTATACAAAACTAATCTCTATTCATCTGAATGCCGTGCTTAATTTTGAGACTATGCCAATTTAAATTGCCGACAAAGAATTCAGGAATATTCCCAAGTCATAAATAATAGATTGAACGGTGATATAAAAATATAGGATGCCATTGTATAATTTTTTTTGTCCGTTTAGGTACAAGTGAACTCAAAGCTTGTTATTCTTGATAATAAAATAAAGTTTCTTAATGAAATGGTTAGGGGTGTTGCACTTTACTTATAAGTCATAAATTATAAATTAAAAGTTATTTTTAAAAATAATTTTTTTAAAAAAATCTAATTAGACATAAGTTATTTTTTTAAATCATTTATCTAAATACATTTTAAAAAAATTATAAATATAAATCATAAATTACTAAATAAATTATGTCCAAACATCCTTTTAAAATAGATCACCAATCTTAATTTTGAATAGACTAAACAAAAATCTAAGGTTTAATATCACGACTAAATAATAGATAGCTTTAAACTTCAAGAGATTTGCTATTTGCAGTCGCATCACCCCGTGACTGCAAATAGACTTTCTCAAACTTCAATTAATCCTCATTAACTTCATAATTGACCAGTTGAGTTTTTTTATTTCCGACCCGCCGAACCAAGTCTTAATTTTTTGGGGATTGTAAGTTGCCAAATTGCTTTCTTGGGTCAATGGCATGGTCGTCCACGAGTGCTGTCCAAGTTCATATCAGAGAAAGACAATTAAATCTCTTTTTTTGTTTTTTTCTTCTCTATCTTCATTAAAGACTAATAAAGCGTCCAAAAAAAACTTAACCAGCACGCAAAACACTTATAGTTTTAATCAATTGGATTTGCTCAACTAGCCAGAACTCTTGATCTAGAGTTCAACCTTTACCGAGTGTAAGAACTAGCTGCATGAAATTTATTTTTTATGAACACTTAATCCCAGTGTAAATGAGAGTTTTTGACCGGATCAGGGAAGGATTAATTAAGTTGTGTGTAAACTGACAGAGATATCCCTACTGAACAGAAAAACACAAAAGCAAAAAAATCTACAGCTTTACTCTGTAGCTTTTATTTCTACTTGGACGGTTCATACTACGTTTTCAGGTAGCCTTCTTCTAACTAAATGTTAAAAACTTGATCAATACGTAAAAAATAAAAAATAAATTACATTGACCTCCCCTCAACATTTGTGAAAATATAAAAATCCCTCACAACATTTTAAAATTACACTGACCTCCCTTGTCAGAGTAACGGAGAGGACGGACCATTAATGAAAGTGCAAAATTATCTAATTACCCTTACATTTAAATATTTGTATCATATAATATTATTATTTAAAAAGTATCCCTAAATGCTAGACTACTACTTTTAGGTTTCCTTCTGCATAAAGATTTTCATATAATACCTCTTTTCTTACCGGTTTCCTTTTGCATAAAGATTTTCATATAATACCTCTTTGCTTACCCCACTCTTATAGAATCAAAATCTCAATTTCAATCTTCAATTTGTTGAATTAATTGGAAATGAATAAAAAATTAAAAACAAATCTTACTGAGAAAAACACAAGACATGGCAACATTGTATGAATCGCTCAAAATCTTCTTCACAATGGGCAACACAGAGTCAAAGAAACCCAAACAAGAGCCACCACCAGCAGCGGTGGAGCCAGAAGCAGAAGCAGAAGCAGGAGCAGAAGCAGAGGAATCGTAAGTCTCAGTCTTCACTTGCGAAATATGCATTGAACCCATGTTATCGAACAATAAATTCAAGAATAAGGAGCTTATCGAACAAGAAATTTAGGAATAAGGAGCTGTGTTTTCACCCATTTTGCTTAGATTGCATGACCAAGAATATCCAAGTCAAGGTCGAAGAAGAGCAGGTCGCCGACGACAAATGCCCGGGCTTGAACTGCGAGCAGCGAGTTGTTGGATCCTCTCTATTTCCGATCCGTTGTGCTGCCCCAACTGTTCGACAAGTTGTGCGAGGTCCTCTGCGACAAGACTTTTCTAGGGTTCGAGAGGTGTTACTACCCCAATTGGGATTGTTCGGTGCTGGTCATGAATGAGTACGGAGGGAATGTTAGAAGATCGGTTTGCCCCAATTGCAAGAAGCTGTTCTGCTTCCACTGCAAGCTCCCATGGCACGCCGGCTATCGATGCGAAGAGAGTGGAGAGATGAGAGATAGGAATGGCATCAATTTTGTGGTTCTTGCGGAGTAGAACAAATGGATGAGATGCTCCAAATGCAATCACTGTGTCGAGCTCATAGAAGTTGCTCCATCGTTAAGTGCACGTTCTCTCTCTCTCTCTCTCTCTATATATATATATATATATATCACTGTGAGTTTGTCACTGAACTCACTCGGGAAATTAGGGTTAAGGGCAAAATAGGCATTAAAAGGCACAATTAAGCTTTTATCAGCTTTTGCCGTTCAGTCAACTAACGATTGACTAACAGAGGGAGAAATTTGTTAATGAAATTAATAAAGTAAGGGAGGTCAGTGTAATTTTAAAATGTTGTGCGGGGTTCCTGTATTTTCACAAATGTTGAGGGAAGGTCAGTGTTATTTACTCAAGTTTGATGGAACGTCTAATATCAGTTCTTGCATTTCATTCCATACTGTAATAATCTAAGTGTCTAACTCACGTTATCATAAGTTGGGTCCACCACAAGCATTATATAAAATATATCCTACTAAATTGTAACACATGATATTAGGTTACATTAGCCATTAGAATTTGTGATAACATAAAAAGTTTTTAAAAAAAAAAATAACACATGGCTAAATCTCTTGAAAAAATGAACATGTACAAGTCAAATAATAAATTTTTATATGTTTTTCTAATGAATCATTATTAGAAGGCGTTGAATGATACAAATTAGTAGTTTAAGGGGTTAACTTATTACGTTTTTTAGTTCAGGGGAGTATAATAATAGTGAATCATAGTTTAGAGAATGTGTTTATAATTAATTCAAAATTATTTAATATTTTTGGAGTACCGCCTCATCCTTACTTTATCACTTATGCAGTGATGAGATTCTTCAGTTAGGTGGGGCTCTCACTATCATGTGAATGAAAAAATAAAGACACATGGCACTCCAAAGGCATTGAATATTTTTCTATAAAAAGTGATCATCAAGTAAAAAATTTTGTGATTGCGATTTTGATTCCGGTTTCGTTTTCCGTGGTCACGAAAAAAAAAATTTAAGAATATTTTGTATCATTTTAATTTGCAAATGAAATTAATTTTAGAAACTCAAAAACACATTTTTAGTGATTTTTGAAATTAAAATATTTTTTAAATTTCAAAAAGTAAGTTCTAAAAGTGCTTTGTCAAATGCAATTTTGATAAAAATAATTTTTACAATCAATCTATCAAACATAATTCCATTGAATTTGAAAACAAGAACAGAAATTGAAATCATAACCTAATGGTTATAAGACTTGTGCCGAGCGAAGCCATGATACGTAAGAAATGCTATCAACGCTCGTGATGCCAGCTGATATTTACCACATCATTTGAGCTCTACTTGCAACACCTGCAGTGTGTGTCAGCCGGCATGAGCCGCCAGCTACAGTAGTGACCTTGCACGTGAGGTCTTGTACCTGCAAGACCACCACCTGCCCCACCTGCAACACGGACGGCCGATGGACCACAAGAGTGTGTGTTTAAAATTTTGCCTACATGACAATGGGCAGTTTGCTCGCATCATCGCCTACTATCACGGCACGTGGTGATGTGTGCGGTGACGGTACGCTTTTCATGTGATGGTTGATGGGATCTGCTTCTGTCCCTATCAATTGATGGTTCGTCCACCGCCAAACTGGGCTTCAGTTTTCTGGGCCTTAGTCTCCGTGACTTGAATATAAACTTTTAGGAGAATTCAATTTCAGGCTTGCACCAAAAGAAAAAAAACCAATTTCAGGCTCAGCTTTGTCTACCCCAAGCCTTAAGATTTGGCCCAACGCATTTGGTATTATGATGATTTGAATATGGGCTTACAATTGAGCATTGGTTTGGCCCATTGTGTTATTCCTACCTTTGCCAATATCATGAACAATCCCAGACCATCACAAAACAATATAAAAATAAAAAAGTAACCACCCCCACCCCCCACCCCCCTCTCTCTCTCTCTCTCTCTCTCTCTCTCTCACACACACACACTCAAAGTGTTCTAATGTTCAAACCTATAAAGTTCATATAAAAAAAAAAATGTACAAAATAATATGACTAAGTTGTGAATCTATCATTTTAAAACAAACAACCCACCAATATAAACTGTAATTATAAAACTGTCACTATCACATTGTTTTAGTGCAAGATTTGGTACATTTTTTTTAAAGAATATTGTGGGCCTAACGAGAGTCAAGCCCAAAATAAAAGATGACTAGCCTAGGAAGGTCGGCCCAATCCTGCCGACCTAGTAGGTCAGACCTGTGCCGACCTTGGGCCAAATCCCAAGAGAACTGACCTAAGGATTATAGTCCAAACACTATAATGACTAATGGGTCCAATAGACATAAGTCTTATTCCTAAATAGACTAGGATACTGAAGGATAAGTCCAATACATTGTAAAACATACCTAAGAGTAGATGACTCTTAAAAGGAGATTGAGTATAAGCACCCTACGAGACGGACAACCCGTGACCGAGCCAAAAGAGCCCTTGATCAAACCGCATTCACACCCTTTACAGAGGAAATTGACGCCCGTCGACCTTTAAGAAAATTTACATCGCCAAAGTTTACACCCTATGATGGGACGTCAAATTCCATTAGTCATGTTTGGTACTACAAATAGATGATTGCACTATGGAATGGAGATAAGTCCCTAATGTGTCGAGTTTTCCTATCAAGTCTTAGAGAAGTAGCTTTACGATGTTTGACAAGTTATTGTCCATATCAATAGTAAGTTGGAGATAACTGGTCAAACTATTCACCTCTAGCTTCATCCTAAATAGCAAGCAGCCTTATAAGGTAGACTATTTGCTGACCTTACAGAAGAAGGATGGAAAAGGGTTATGAACATATGCAAATCGCTACTAGGAGGCTTACAACGAAATTGAGGAGTGCAGCGAGTAGCTGGCCATTGCACAATTCAAGATCAGCCTGCCCAGAGAGCACTGGCTGAGATAATCCCTGATAAGAAAACCAGCTATTGGGGTACAGGACCTAATGTTAAGAATTAAATAGTACGCTAGAGTGGAGGAAGATACTGCACAGCCCATCTAGGAGAAAGTTAGCGAGAAGTCAGATAAAAAAGATAGAAGGGAAAACAAGAAGCCTCGACGCAAAGAAAATAATAATCAGAGCAGAAAAACGATTGAAGGGGTTAACAATATCTTTAGGGACCCAATCTATAAAATTTTGTCATAGATTCGGGATAAGCCCTTTTTCAAGTGACCACCAAAGTTACTAGGAGACCCCGCAGCGTGGGATCAAAGGAAGTTTTGCTTATACCACAAGAAAAATAGGCATCAAACGAAGTACCGTAGACACCTCAAAAATCATTTGGAAGAACTGGCGAAAGCTGGCCACTAAGCAGGAAGCAGAGTAGAGCAAGCAAGACGGGGCCTTACAGAGGGAAGCCCGAACAGAGCCACCTCGAGTAATTGCATTGTTACATATGTCAGCAAGGTCAGCAGAGGTAGACCCTCACAAGTATTGAGTTGAGATCCAAAAGGTATCACACTTAAGGAAAGTGATGCAAATCGAGCCTCCAGCCAAGAAGGTCAAAATCGGTAGCAATGCTAAAGCCATAACTTTTACTGATGATGATTTAATGGGAGTTCAGATGCCCTATAATGACGCACTGGTGTTAACACTGCGACTAGAGGATTGTGATATGAAGAGAGTTCTAATCAATCAAGGAAGCTCGTCTGAATTCATGTATTATGACCTTTTCAAGAAGTTGGAGTTAAAGGATTATGACCTGTAGCCATCTCTCAACCCTCTGATCGGCTTTAGTTCGAACTAAGTCTGACCGCTAGAAAAGGTGACAATCTCAGAGCCGTAGGAGGAATTACGCTTTAGACAGAGTTCCTAGTGGTCAACGTGCCTTCCCTCTACAACACAATCATACGTCGGATGTGGTTGCATCTTATGAAGGTCGTACCATCCACCTACCATCAACTAATTCGCTTCCTAACCCTGAAGGAGATCCAAGGAAATCAGATGGCAGCTAAGCAATATTTTCTAACAGCTTGCACTACCAAAGTAAAAGCAAGCATAGTCCAAATGATGGAGCTCCACGAGGACATGCCCACTATCGATAATGTCGGACATACACCCAAAAAGAAGGCCGCAGAAGACCTAAAGAGAGTAAAGATAAACCGACCTGATAAGAAGAAGTACTTTGTGATTGGCACTTCCCTATTTAAGATTGAAGAAAAATTAATGATTGAATTGCTGACGTGCTACATCAAAATCTTTGTTTGGACCCCCCTTACAATATACCAGGAATTGATCCCGAGATAGCCTGCCATAGACTCAATATTGATCCATAGTACCGACGTGTGGTCCAAAAAAGAAGGAGGACAGCCATACAACATGTGGATGCAATAATCGAGGAGGTGAAAAGGCTCCTTAAAGCCGAGGTAATCAGGGAAATCTTTTACCCACGCTGGTTGTCCAACATCGTGGTGGTAAAAAAGAATGGCAAATAGAGGGTGTGTGTCGACTTCATCGACCTAAATGAAGCATGCCTCAAAGACGTTTTCTATCTTACGAAGATCGACCAGCTCGTTGACGCAACAATTGGATATGAAAGAATAAGCTTCCTAGATGTCTTATCGCGGATATCACTAGATACCACTCCATGAGGACGATCAAGAAAAGACCGTCTTTAATACCTCAAGGGGTATTTTCTACTACAAAGTTATAACCTTTGGACTGAAGAATGCCGAGGCCACCTACCAAAGATTGGTCACAAAAATGTTCAAAGAGCACATCGACAGTACTGTAGAAGTCTATATTGGTGACATGGTGGTCAAAAGCAAAGTCTGCAAGTTCCACCTTAATAACTTAAAAGGAGTGTTTAACATCTTGAAGAAGTACAAGATGAGGTTGAATGCCTGCAAATGCGTGTTCGGCGTAAGTTTGGGAAAGTTCCTGGAATTCTTGGTTATGTACTGGGGAATTAAAGCAGACCCACAATAAATTAGTACAATCCAGAACATCTAGGCTTCGAAAAACATCAAGGAAGGTATCACGACTCGATTTTCCTCCCTGGAACAATCGAGGCATGAGGCTACTAATTATTAGCTAAACTTTTCAACTATTGGATCCTTACCGATTATGGTTCATAGACAGGTACAAAATACTGAATGTGTCATTTGAAATAACACTATCATATCAACAAACTTAAAGACTCAACTTTACATGAAGTGACGAACTTGAAGAAAAATGTACAAGCTTGACCCACAGATCCAGTAAACTATCTCTTACAACTCTGTGTTTAGCTTTAATAGACCAAACTCAACAATTCTTTCTGTGATCCTGCTTCGCCATACTTGAAATATCATCCCATAACATGGGGTGAGCTATGAAGCTCAGTAGGTAAGATAGAATCCCACGATAAAATAGGTTTGCAGTTTAAAACTACAGTTATAAAACAGAGATAACAATACTTAATGTACATAACAAACAGGTACAATGATACTATCTATACATTTTGAAATCAAGTATATGCATAGACATAGTTTAAAACAAATGATGATGATAATGTTATGCATGTGCCCCAAATCCTTTAAAAGTCATCTTATCCAGATCCATAGGTTCATCATGTCTGCCATTTTTCTTATACTCCCTGGGCAAAGATCAAGCCGGTGGGACCCACCCATAACACTTCACTCTCATCAAGCCGGTAAGGGCCTACCCATGATACTCACTTGCCGGGGTTCTTATCCGCCTTATGTTTCCTGGGCAAAGATCATGCCGGTAGGGTCCACCCATAACACTTCACTCTCGTCATGCTGGTAGAGGCCCACCCATGATACACACTTAGTGCGGCTCTTGTCTGATTCTCATTCGTTTTGTTATTTAGTGGTGCCATCCTTATTTCTTCTAGGCAAAGATCAAGCTGGTGGGGCCCACCCATGACACTCCACTCTGTCAAGCCGGTAAGAACCCACCCATGATACACACTTGCAAGGGAATTCTTATCTGATTCTTATTTCTCTTTTGATTGTGCCACCCTTATTTTTCCTAATGCCAACATGCAATTCATGCATAGAAATCATGTAGAGAATAAAACGTAGTGTCTAACAGTTTTGTAAGAATTAAAAAGACACGAATGAACTAGTGTTGCCATCTTGGTAACATTTCTAAAATAACTTATAACCACCAAAAATATCTTTCCAACAGATATATTCCTGAGCAGTTCAATATAAAGTTTAATAACAAAATATCAAATTATAAAGCAGGATAAGTACCCTCTACTAATTATGTTTTTACCCTTACTTTCATTTGTCTTGAAGTTCATGCCAGACCTGTAAAGAAATCTATTTTGAGATTAAATTATGTTCCCTATAAAAGAGTGAAAATGCATGTGTGTGATGCCGTGCCGACTCCCCTTTCCTAGACTCGACCTAAGTGTATTCGGGTAATCCTACCTATCTACTTATAGTCCCTTTATTTAGAAGTATTGACTTAATCTTAGGAAATTTTTTAAGGATAATCCCCACATGCTTACAGTATCCTTTGAGGTACTACATCAATTGTTACAAAGTTGATGTTTTGCCAAATCCCTCTTTTATTTAGAATTTGCATTGTTTCCTAATAGGAAAATTTATGATTTTGTTGGGAAAAAATAGCTTGGATCAGAACCAAGGTTTTTCCTTAAATTAGGGAGTGAGCTAATATCACAAGAACATTTATAAAAATAATAAACGGGTATGAACGTATAGGAAAAATTTAGCTGACGTTATTCCAAAGTTACAAAATAGGTGATTTTTGAATAAAATGTAAAAACACAATATTTTTCAATATTTCTTCCATATTTGGTTAGAGAATAATATAATAGATTTTCTGGTAAAGTTTTAGAATTTTTAGAGGTCGTTTACTATTTTCCCGGGAAGTTAACCCTAAAACACCTAAAAATTCATAGTAAATTCAATATTCATCGGAATATTACAAAATTTTAAAAGCATGACCCTCAAACCAAGAGAACATTCCTGAAAAAATTTCAGATTAATCAGACTTTGGGAGCACTAAAAATCGCCGGTGGCAGCCTGCAGAATCTAGGCACCCTCCCCATCTTCAGCCAGATTTGACACCCCTTTGGGTTTCAAGTCATAACTCACTCAATATTCAATCCCATAAGGCCCATAAGTACTCAAAGAAAGCTAATTCAGAGATCTAAAATATGGTATAAGCCTCAGCAGAGGTGGCGGTCATTTGACCACCGGAAAAGTTCCCCGAAGTCACTGTTCCGACGGGTTCCAACTGTGACCAGATTGTAAATTCCCATTTTTGGCACTTTTTGGCCATTTTCCGACCAAAGTTCCTTCTCGGAAGTTGTTCAAAATTGTGTTTTCCATAGAACTAAGTAATCACAAGCAAGAAATTATCAAGAAAATGAGGCCAACTTCCCTATGGACAAATCTTTCCTTGCCGGAAACCATGGCTGCCTAACCGGTTTCTGGCCACTTTCTCCAGCTGAAACTACCATGTGGTGTGTGTAAGTTGTTTAGAAATAGGGAAAGAGTTCTTAGCTTCAACTTGATGAGTTTAGCCTAAAATCCATCCTTTCCCCTTTCTTTCTCTCATTCTCTTCCACTCCTTCTCTCGGCAGCTCCCTCTCTCTTTCCCTCTCTCAATCTCTGATGTTTGTTGAATGAGAGAGTTGGCCAAACTTAGCTCTCGCTTTGGCCTGCATGAGCCCTTCTCTTAACAAGTGTAGCATACTTGTCAAGTGGAGGGCTTCCATGCAAGTTCTAATTTCTTTTTGGGAATCTCATGGTGTTTCCTAATAGCCCATGTCCCCCATGCCTATCTTCATTTATCACCTATGCCCTTGAACTTCTTTCAAACATGCCCTTCACAACTTATTTCTACTTTTTGACGTGAGAAACTCCACTATTTTCTATCGATTTTTTTTCCCCTTCTACACCTCCTCTGTAAGGAGATGTGTAACACTTGTGTGCGACACAACTCCTAACAAGCATTGATTAAAAAAAGCTCTATTAGAACCGAATTTTAGTTTTAGGGTTATTACAGAAGTCCATAAGTTGACTAGGAAGGCAGCGGCTCTTAAAAATTTCATCAACCAATCTTCAGACAAGTGTTGACTATTTTTTTAACTTTTAAAAAAACAAGAGCAGTTTAGTTGAGGCCCAAACTGTGATCAAGCCCTTATTGATCTAAAGAGTTATCTGGCCCAACCACCACTCCTTTCTACTTCGTTCAACTACGAGGAACTTTATCTATACCTAGCTATTTTAGGGTATGCAGTCAGTGTCGTTCTACATCGGCAACAAGACAAGCAACATAAGCCAATTTACTTTGTTAGCAAGGCTCTCCTGGGGGAAGAAACTAGGTATCTACCTTTGGAAAAGTTGGCCCTCGCGTTTGTGATGGCATTATATAAGCTGGTGTATTACTTCCGAGCCCATGTTATTAATGTCGTCAAGGATCACCAATTGAAAGCATTCTTTCGAAGAACAGATTTCTCCAGTAAACTAATGAAGTGGGCAGTGGAGCTAGGTGAATTCGACATCAAGTATCAACCCAGATTGGTGGTGAATGAGAATGACCCCCCCTTTGGAGCTCTATGGGACTGCTAATCATTGGAAGCTCTTCATAGATGGAGCATCTAACTACAGGGGACAGGATCAAGCATATTCTTAATTACACCAGATGACATAGCAATAAAGCAGGCTATTAAACTGTAGTTCACTGCCTCAAATAATGAGTAAAAAATATGAGGCTCTGCTCGCCGGACTCCACCGAGCTATAGAGCTAAAAATTGCTAAAATAATAATTTATTTAGACTCACAGTTGGTTGTAAATCAAATCATAGGGGTAGGAATGGCAACGGGGCGGGTTCAGTACGGGTTACCCTTCCCTTAACCCCATTTAATTTTATAAAATCCTACCTCGCCCCCGTCTCATCCCTGAATATAAACGGGGTGGGGAATAAAATTTTTTTTTTATAATCGAGGCGGGTTCCCCATCGGGTTCTCACCTCATTAAATATTAAACTTTTTTAGATAAAATTTAAAGAATAAACCATAACTAACATTTAGCTCAAAATGATATTTTTTTTCCAAACTGTAAACTAAGAATGCCATATGGCAAGCTTGAAGCATGCAAGCATGCCCTCCAATAAAAGCTGGCTGGAGAAGTCTTGGTTTTATAAGCAGTGAGGCCTTTTGCTTTTGTTGGAGTTTCGATGTGGGATAGGATGGCATGAGACATGCTTTTAAACAAATTGGGAAGCTTTTTGCAATTTTTCATTGTCCCACATCGGTTTTGCAAGGAAATTATAAACACTATATATAACATATGGCCAACTCTTTTGTACAAAGTTGTTACTAGGTAGAATACCAATGACTTTGTTTTGGAAGGCCTCCTATTTACAGAGCGGGTTCGGGGTGGGCAGAGCAAAACCCTTCGCCGTCCTAAACCGATACGAGTTAGTCCCTGTAATCCCATCCCCGCCCATACCTTGTTTAGATGCATTCGAACTCCGTCTCATTAGGGTTGGGGTGAGGCAAGGCGGGTTCTCAAAAATTCAGGATAAATTACCATCTCTACATGGGGGAATATGCAACAAAGAACGACAAGATGACACAGTACCTGACAAAGGCACATGAATTATTGAAGAAGTTCAGCAAATACAAGCTGTATCAGATCGACTGCGACAGCAACGCCCATGTTAATGCCTTGACAACACTCACGATGGCCTTGAAGTTGGGATCGAAGAGAACAATCCATATTGAGACTTTGGCTAGCCTGAGCATTTTCCAAGAAAAATAGCAAGTACTAGCCATTGCTAGCTAGGAAAGTCTTGGATGGATCCAATCATTGCCTACCTCGACAAAGATGAATTGCTTGAGGACAAGAATGAAGCTAGGAGAATAAAGTATAAATCCTTAAAGTACTGGCTGTCACCTAATAAGAAATTATACAGAAGATCTTTTATGGGTCCCTACCTACATTGCGTTCATCTAGACAAAGTACAGAGCATTATGTTTGAAATCTATGAAGGAATCTGTAGAAGCCATATCAACGGAAGATTGCTCGCCCACCGAGCTATTTCACAGGGCTGCTAGTGGCCCTATATGCAGAAGGATGTTGCTAAGTATGTACTGAAATATGATAAGTGTCAGAAGTCCTTACCATTAATCCACCAACTTGTTGAAGACCTCACTACTATTACAAGCCCCTAGACTTTTGCCCAATGGGGATTGGACATAATTGGTCTATTGCCCCAAGCCCCGGGGAATAAGAGGTCTCTCATTGTCTCAACAGACTACTTCATCAAGTGGGTGGAAGCCGAAACCTTATCAACCATAAGGGAAATAGATGTAAAAAGATTTGCATGGAGGAGCATAATTACAAGATTCGGCATATCACGTGCACTGGTCTCAAACAACAGCACCCAGTTTGATGAAAATATGTTCAGATGATTCTTCGACGAACTCGGGATAAAAAAAAATATTATTCAACATTGATTTATCCACAGTGCTATGGACAAACTAAAATATCCAACAAGACAGTGCTGAACGGAATCAAAAAGAGGCTAGAAAAAACTAAAGGGAGATGGGTAGAAGAGCTACCCAGTGTCATATGGTCCTATAAAACCACTCCAAGAAAATCTACTGGTAAAACCCCTTTCTTAATGGCATATGGGGTCGAAGTAATAATACACTTGGAGGTCGGACTCCCAACAATCAGATTGACAACATTTGATATCAGGCTTAATGAATAGACTTTGGCCAACGACCTGGACCTCATTGAAGAAAAGAGGGAGGCGACCTTATTCAAGCTCATTGGTTATCATTAGCAGTTTAGTCAATCCTATAATAAGTGGGTCCAACCAAGAGCTTTTGTACCCAGAGACCTAGTACTTAGAAAGGTATTGAAGGCAACAAAGAATCTAGCAGATGGAAAACTTAGCCTCAACTAGGGGAGTCCATACAGAGTTGCATCATAAGTCGACGTGGGGGCATACCAGCTAAAGATCGTCGAAGAAAGGTATAAAATCCTAACTTGGTTAGCATCATGCTTAACTTAATAACATGTTTATAGTGCATAATTATCCTTAATCAAGGTGCTTGTTTAGCATGGTTTAATGAGTGTTTGCATTTGGGAGATTATCATATTTTTAAGCATGATTAGTAAGCTTAATTCATGATTAATTAGCTTAATTAATCTTCATGCTTAGCTTATGTTAATCATGATTAATTATCATAAGTATGATTAATTATGTTAATCATGTGGAAGAGAGGTGGATTAAGGAAGCAAGGAGGTGCTAGGTGGGGGTCTAACCCTAAGACACCTAGGTGTATGCTTCATGTGTGAGAGGTGCGTATTTTACTAATATTGCTAGCGAGTGTGTGTGTGTAACATGTGTGTAAGCACTCCATTTTTGACCACTCGGCAGTCTACACTCCGTCCAGACTTGTTTTCAAGTCATTATGTACATATTCCAATCGAATCCAATCCTCTAGTCCAAATTCCGTCTTTCCATCGCTTCGCGGGCCTGTCAGGCCCAAATAGAGGCAAAATGACCAAAATGCCCTTAGGGGCATTATCCTTTCTTATTCCAATTCCAATCCCCCTCTCGAGACAGTTTATTCCTCGAGACGGTCCAAATAGTAAAACTACTCACAAAACCGTCAGAGTGGCAGAAACACTCACAAAACCGTCAGGGTGGCGGAAACACTCACAAAACCGTCAGAGTGGCGTAAACACTCACAACACCGTTAGAGTGGCGGAAACACTCAAAACCCAGGCACGTCTCTTCGGAGTCGGTAAGACCCCTTTCCAATCCCTCTCTCGAGACAGTTTATTCCTCGAGACGGTTCCAATCCAGGCACGTCTCTTCGGAGACGATAAGACCCCTTTCCAATCCCTCTCTCGAGACAGTTTATTCCTCGAGACAGTCTGAGTAGCAAAACTACTCATAGAACCGTTAGAGTAGCGAAAATACTCACAGAGCCGTTCGAGTAGCGGAAATACTCACAGAACCGTTAGAGTAGCGGAAATACTCACAGAACCGTTAGAGTAGCGGAAATACTCACAGAACCGTTAGAGTAGCGGAACTACTCTCAAATCGTCAACCCCGTCCGAGTAGCGAAAATATTCAACCCCGTCCGAGTAGCGAAAATACTCAACCCCGTCCGAGGGGCGGAAACACTCAAAACCTAGGTCAATACCCATGCTTGTTAGCTCACTTCGGTGAAAAATAACCAGACTACCCTTAGGGCCTTTTCCGATACTTTTCGGTTAAGATGACCATTTTGCCCCTAAGCATCCGAATGCCCCGAGAATACTTTTTATAGTGTTCTCGACCTTTCTTTACCTTTCCAGACCATTCCGAGTCAGTTCCGGCCAACCCGGTACAAAATGACCGTTTTGCCCCTGGAAGGCCGGTCTCCTTCTTCGACCACACCGGCTCTGGGTATCAAACCGGTAATGTCCCGAGAATACTTTTTATAGTGTTCTCAACCTTCCTTTACCTTTCCAGACCATTCCGAGTCAGTTCCGGCCAACCCGGTACAAAATGACCGTTTTGCCCCTGGAGGGCCGGTCTCCTTCTTCGACCACACCGGCTCTGGGTATCAAACTGGTAATGTCCCGAGAATACTTTTTATAGTGTTCTCGACCTTCCTTTACCTTTCCGGACCATTCCGAGTCAGTTCCGGCAAACCCGGTACAAAATGACCGTTTTGCCCCTGGTGGGCCAGTCTCCATTTCCGACCACGCCAGCCCTGGGAATCAAATCGGCAACCTCTGGGAACGTTCTAAATAATTTTTCCAGATCCCAAGTCTTCTTCCGGGACAGTTTGAGTCTGTCCCGGCAGTTTTCCGGTCAAATTGACCGTTTTGCCCCTAAAGGCTCGGTCAACCTTTCCGACACATCCAATCCTCACTTTTCAAGTCAAATACCTCCAGGACACTATTTTAAGTGTTCCTGCTCCTTTCCGGTCTTCCGGGTCACTCCCGGCTCCTTCAAATCATTCCCGGACTTTCCGGAGTCACTCCTAGTGAAGCCAGGCTAAAGTTTACATGGTAGTCACTAGTACAGGCGCCCAAATCTAGTCAAAGATACGTTGCTTACCGACCTTAATTGTTTCCTAAATGGCTAGCGCCACTAGCAGTGGTGCCAAGCCAAAAAATGGCCTGGCGCCACTAGGAGTGGCGCCAGTATAAATTTTGCCCTAGCGCCACTGCAACAGGCGTCAGGCTTGTCCAACTTCTATAAATACAGAGCCTTGATCAACGTGAAGGGGGTCTGCAAACTTAACCTAAAAATCACACAATTCGATACACAGAGCTCGAGCACCTCCAAAAACCCTAGCCTCCCTAGGTTTTCCAAACCCTAGCCACTATACACAAACCCTAGCCTCCTATACACTTATACACACCCCTATACACTCATACACTAGCCTTCAACCACTCTCTCAAGACTTGAAGAGCAGCCATTCAAAGCTTGAAGACAATCCTTGAAGACTGAGGGTGAAGATCACGACCGAAGACCGAAGACCGAAGGCTGCACGGCGCGCAAAATAAACAAGAAACAAGGTAGGCTCCCTATTTAATTTTCTGCACTTTCCCCCTCTCTCTTCTCTCTCCAACCCACTAGGGTTTTCTCTATTTTAATCCCCCATCTCTTTCCCCCCCTTTCTTTGCATGCTTGAAACAAGGGGATTCCCGGTTCATGTGTAGGATTGGACTATGGGAGAGTCACCGTGTCGGGGGCTTTCTTCTAGTCTAACCAAAGACCACATGGGTCCGGTCCCCTTGATTATGTGGTGAAGCCTTAGCCTTGTATGTTCACGACCCCCAAATTGCATTGTACATATCATAGTCTTGCATCTTCCAAAATTCGTTTTCAAACTCGTTTTCAAAACCGTTTTCAAATTTGTTTTTCAAAATTGCATCAAAATCTCTTTTTCAAAAACTTTGTTTTCAAAACCACTTTCTTAAAGTGGTTCTAGCTCTCTTATGGCTAGAATCGCTTTAGGAAAGTGAGATGTTTTTATACCTTCTAAAAACTCTTTTTCTAAATCTTTCTTCCTAAAAATCTCTTTTTCAACATACTTTCCTAAAACTCTCCTCTCCAAAATTGTTTTCAAAAACTCCCTTCCAAAATCCATTTTTTAAAATTCCCTTTTTCAACTCCTTTCCAAAAACTCATTCTCTTTAAAATCTCTTTCTAAAAACACTCCCTAGGTTCACCTTCCTAAAAACTCTTTCCAAAAATCTCTCCTAAAAATCTTTCCAAAAACTCTCTTTTCCAAAATCTTCCTTCTAGAAATTTCCTCTCTAGGATTTCCTTCCAAAATCTATGTTTCCAAAAACACACTTTCCAAAAAACTCCTCCCTAGGATTCTCTTCTAGAAAACCTTCGTTTCCAAAAATGCGTTTTCCAAAAAAAAAACTCTTTCCTTAGAGCCCAAACCAAACCCTAGAACTCACAATTAGGAAACCCTAGTTTTCTTTCCAAAAACATGATTTTCAAACTTTGCCCTAAACCTAGGTTTCCAAAATCTTTTGTTTTCTACATCAAAACTATCCTTGTTTTCAAAACCTATTTTCTACATCGAGACTAGAATTTTCCAAATCTAGGGTTTCTAGAATCTCCCTTTCCAAATCTTTTCCAAATCCTATCTTCCCTTTAGGAAACCAAATCCAATCTCCCCGTTTAGGAAACTAGATCCTATCCTCCGTTTTTGGAAACAAAATCAAACCCTTGTTTTTAGAAACCAAATCCAATCCTTTCCTAATTCAAACCTTTCTTAATTCAATTCCTTTCTAAACCATAAGTTTCCTAAACTTAAACTTCAAATCTTTCCTTAAGTTTCAAAATCCAAATCTTTCCTAAATTCGAATCCTTCCTAAACTTTCACTTTCCTAAATCTTAAGTTTCCAAAACTTGAACATAATAATCTTTCCTAAACTTTAAAACTCAACTTTCAAATCTTTCCTAGTTCAACCCTTTCCTAATTCTACCCCTTTCAAACATCTTTTTCAAATCCAAGTTTTCAAACCTTTCCTAATCTCAAGATTTTCTAAAACTCTAAAAACTTTCTAAATCTTAAACTTTCTAAATTTCAAATCTTTCCAAATTCAAAACTTTCTAAATTTGAAACCTTCTTAAGTTAAATCTTTCTAAACCTAAAACTTTCTAAATTCTAAACTCTCTTAAACTTCAAATCTTTCCAAATCTAAGACTTTTCTAAATTCAAAACTTTCTTAATTTAAGACTTTCTTAAGTTGAAACTTTCTTAATTCAAACATTTCCTAAACTAAAAACTTTCCTTTTTCAAACTTTTCCAATTTTCAAAACTTTCCGATTTTCAAAACTTTCCTAATTTGGGAACTTTCCTAATCTGAAAACCTTTCCTTTTTCAAAAACTTTCTAAACTCGAAACTTTCCAATTTCAAAACTTTCCTAAACCTAAAACTTTCCTAAATTCCAAACTTTCCTAATTTCAAAACTTTCCAAAAATGAAACTTTCCTAATTCGAAACTTTCCTAAATCGAACATTTCCTAATTCAAACATTTCCTAAATCCAACCTTTCCTAATCTCCTAAACCTTCCAAGTCGAGTCAAGCTTTTCCTAAGTCTAGGTTTCCTAAACCTTCATCTTTCTCTTTTTCAAAACAAGTCCAAATCTATCTTTTCAAATCAAAATCCAATCTTCTCAATTTCAATCTCCTCTTCCAATCTCAAATCAAATCCAATTTTCAATTCAATCTCTTTCTTCCAATCCAATCTCTCTCTTCGAATCAATCTCTTTTCAAACGGACTCCGGTCCGAACTACGACTGACCTGATTCCCCCAAAGGGATACGTAGGCAACCTCCATAGGTGCGGTCACAATACTTTTCAAACTTTCAATTCCACCCTCATGGGTGCGGTTTCCAAAATCTTTTCAAATCTCAAATTCCAATCTATTTTCAAAATTCCAAAATTTCTATTTTCAAACTTCTACTTTCAATTTTCAAACTTTTCAATTTCAATTCTATTTCTTCAAATCTCTTTCAAATCAATTTCTTTTCAAATCAATTTCTATTTTCCAATTCTCTTATTTTGCACTTGCATCTCATGCATCATATTTTTCAAATATTGTTTTTCAAAGTGAATAGGATTGAACATATGTTAATCGAAGACTCTCATAGGTAAATCTAAGGTAGATTGGCATGTAGGTACCGAAAGGGCGGGGTAGGGTGATAGCTTAGTGCGTCTTCCCTACACGTAACCAACCTCCGAACCTAGATCACTGATTTCAAAGACCAAAAAGAAGTTATTTTTCAAAAAAGGGCTAAACGTTTTCCAAAGGTTGCCAAACAACCTGTTTTCTTAAAAACCCTCTCTTGAGGAGATGTTTTCAAAATTGTTTTCCAAAACCCTAAGTGTAGTTTTCGGATTATGCTTAGTTTTTAGGTGACCTAACTCACCTTAATCAAGTTAGGTGGCGACTCCGAATCTTTTTTAAAAAGCCCTTTATTCAAACATGTTTTCAATTCAAACCTAGTCGCACTCATTCTTTTAGGAGGGTGAGTTCTAACGAGAGAGTACAACATTTTTCCCGCTTGGGTGAATATTCCTCGAGTGTAAAAAATCTGAGCGCGACAATGTGGAATGATAGATATATTTTGTATATATAATTACCTTCAAAACAAGGAGAGGAGAGAGAAAAAGGAGCTTGTGTAGTAAAATTGTTTGGCAAGAAAGAAAGTGAGAGAAAAGAGAGAAAAAGAAGAAGAAAGAAGAGAAGAGGAGAAATTTGAAGGGGAAGCTTATGATTTCATTGTTGAAGGTGAGAGATCTTATGTTTATAGTTGTTTCATTGAATATTTGTTGATTGTGTATATTAACATATTAATTTATGCCATGAAGGTGAGAATTGAAGTGATAGAGGAGACAATGGGGTGAGGGCTTTCATGGTGAAAGCCTTAATTCATCTTGGTGAATATGTTCTTGGTTGTATTTAATCTTACTTCTAGCTTGGAATTGCATTTTGGAATCTTTGGTGAGTTTATGTGAAGTGTTGTGGTGGATTGGAGTGGATAAACCTTGGGTTAGAAAGCCATTTCAAGCCATGTCTAGCAGATCTCACTAAGATCTCACTAGCTTATCGCCCCAGCAAACTTATCCAGTAAGTCTTGCTACCTTCTCACTCCAACGAACTTATTTATCTAGTAAGTCTCGCTACTTTCTCGCCCTAGCAAACTCTTTCTGACAACTTTAACACTCTTTAGTGAAATGACCATAATTTTCTCTAGAAAATTCAGATTGATGCACTGTTTAAAGTGTCGAAAAGTAGATTCATACATCTTTCTAGTGATATAAAGTTGGTACTTTAACTCCTTGTAACTTGTGAAACATTGTAGTTTAAATTTGACATTACATTGCATTGGGGAAGGGTTTAACATCCTATTGAGTTATAATGGATTATTGGTCTTCTAAATTACATGTTTAAGGTATATAAGCTATAGTCATGCATTGGTTATGAATTATAACATCTATTTTATCAAGTTTGATGTGGTGATATTTGGTAGGTTCAAAAGCGGATCAAAACACTCCGGTTTAACTAAGGAAGTGACTCGACGATGTGTATAAGATAGTATCATGTGGGAATATAAGATGTTCTTATTCATAATGCATTGAATGTTTTATTGTCTACATCAGTGGTGATTGTTGGATTATGCGATGACATTTCCATACAATACATTTGTGTGCATATCTTGCATTACACGAAGGAGGTTTAGTCGATGTGGGACAAACCTAAAGGATATCGATATGGGATATCCTTGATAACAAGCCATCGATATATTGGATCAATGTTATTAAAATAGTGCGCACATATGTGGTGTATCATACATTACATCACAAGAGGCATTGTTTTTATCGCTGATGGTGTATTATCTATTGATGATTAATTCAATGGATGTTTATCATTCCTTCTTTATGAGTTTGATTGTCTTGTGAGCATGTTGACATATAGCTCACACCTACACAGATTGTTTTGCAGGAAAATGGGAGATGTCCAGTCCACTGTTGGTGTTGAGTTGGAGAGCTTCGAGAAGCTCTTTAGTTGAGTTATTAGTCATATACATTGTTGTACATTGTATTAAAGTCTTGTTGGAGTTTTGTTTATTTTGTGATTTTGTAAATATTCATAAGTGTGGATTAAGAGTTCTCTTAATGATGTATGTTGGATGATTATGAGATGGTTTGTATTTATTTAATATGATGTTATATATTCCTATAAGATTTCTATTTTTGGGATCATGTTAAGGTTTCGCTTACAGGTAGGTGACCTGTACGATCACGTTCATCCTAAGACGACGTTAATGATGCCTGATTAGGAGCGGGCGTGACAAAAGGTGCCAGCTACCCTGACCTTGGAATGAGAATAACCTCAAAAAATTATATCAGTAAAAAGTTAATTTAGAAGCGCCAGCTATTCTAACCTTTGGATTGTTATTAAAGATTATGTTTTCCTTTATTCGCGTAAGTTGTGCATTCTCAATAAACTAGTGGTTACTCCGCGACTCTGATGTTCGAAGCCATGCTAAGAAAGAAGAACCACGAAAAACAACATAAAAAACAAGTATAAAAACTTGGTCCTGCCTGTCACGCCTCGATTTTTCCGTACTCGAGATGTGGGAAATGCACACGGTACTCTCTCGTTAGAACTTACCTACCTAGAAGGACGAATGCGACTAAGTTTGAACTAGAAATTGATTTGAATTGGGGCTTTTGAAAAAAGATTTGGAGTCACCACCTAACTTTATTAAGGCAAGTTAGGTCACCTAAAATTAAGTAAAATTTGAAGAATAAACTTAATATTTTTTAAAAGGTTTTGGAAACTCCCTGAAGAAAGGGTTTTTGAAAATAGGTTGGTTGGCAACTTATAGAAATTTTTTAAGCCCTTTTGAAAAATGACTCTAGTTTTAGTCTTTGAAACAAAAATCTTTGGTCTGAGAGTTGGTTACGTATAGGGAAGATGCACTATGCTATCAACCTATCCCACCCTTGCGATACATACATGCCTTACTACCCTAGGTTCACTCATGTTGAATCTCCGATTACTAAACGTCCAAGTATATCCACTTTGAGAATTTTAGAAAATAGGTTTGTGTCATCACTTTAAGGATGATATGATGCATGATATGTAAATACATGAAAAGAATTTAGATTTAGAGGAAGATTTTAAGAAAGGAAATTAAAATTTTGAAAAAGGTTATGACCGCATCCATAAGGATTGCCTACATATCCCTTTGTTGGGAATCAGGTCAGTCGTAGTTTGAAATCGAGGTCCTATTGAAAATAGACATTTTGAAGTTTTGTTTGATTTGAAAAGACACTTTGGAGCCCTTTGGAAAGTTTGACTTGAAAAGAGTCTTGTTTGAACTTTGATTTGAAATCGAACTTTAAAGTAGAACTTAGACTTATTTTGAAAAGTTTAAATTGAATTTTGAAATCATCTTGACTTGAATTGGGATTTGAAAACCATCTTGATTTAGACTTAAAACTTAGAAAAAAGTTGAAGTTTCCTCACTCAAGGTTAGAGCTCAACTAAGACTTAGGTATTCTAGGGTTTAGATAATCTATGGTTTAAGCATGTAATTGAAATAGAAAGATTTGATTCTAGAAAATTTTCAGATTAGAAAAGTTTCAAATAAGGAAAATTTTATTTTAGAAAAGTTTTCATTTTAGGAAAGACTTGATTTTGGAAAGATTTAATTTAGGAAAGGTTTGAATTTGAAATTTGAAAAGCTGGACTATGGAAAGATTTGATGCAAGAAACATTCAATTTGGAAAGTTGAGTTTGAAAAGGTTTGACCTAAGTTTGAGGAAACTTGGGATTTAAGCAATTCTAGGACCTAAAGTTTATATAATGTATTTGAATTAGAAAGATTAGATTTCAATTAAAAAAAAAGTTTTATTTTTGAAAAGTTTGCAAAGGGAAGGTTTTGAAATTAGAAAATATTGATATTAGGAAAAACTAGAATCAGGAAATATTTGATTTCTATTTCCTAAAACAGCAGATTAGATTTAATTCAACTTGAAATTGGAGAGCCTTAGTTTTGAAAATCTATCATTTTATGTGATTTTTGAATTAGGAAAATTATGATTTCATTTATAAAATGGTTTTGAAATTCTATGATTTGATGCAAATAGAAAGTTATGATTTTATGTGAGAAAGGTAGGGTTTCCTAATAGACTGTAGGGTTTTGACTTGGACTTCAAGACTCAAAATTTTTGGAAAGCAAATCTTTGAGAAGAATTTTTAGGAAGTGGATTTGCAAAACTATTTTAGAAAGGTTTGAATATAGACTTTTGAAAGTCTCTTAAATATCTCACTTTCCTAAAATGATTCTAGTCATTAGAAGACTAGAACCATTCTAGGGTTGTGATTTTGAAAACAACTAGGTTTGAAACCCCAATATGGACCTTGATGGTCTCATTGAATGTAACACCTTCTTAAAACAATCCTAACTATGGAATAGTTAGAATCATCTTAGGGTCGTGGTTTTGAAAATAAGTTTTAAAACAACTTTTTCAAATGCAAGTTTTAAAGAAAGCTTTTGAATGTGATATTGAATATAATGTATAAACACAACAACTACAATAGAAGGGGGCTGGAGCTTAGAGGCTAGGGTTTGAAGTGTATAGACTAGGGTTTAAGTGTGGGCGACTAAAACTTGAGAGAGCCTTGAGAGAATTAAGGTTTTTGGGGCAACTCAAAGTTTGTTTTAGAGAGGCAGAGTTTTTGGAGCGATTTTTCAGATTTGGAATAAGCAGGGGATAACCTTTATTTATTGGTAACCAAAATTTGGCCACTGTTGCAGTGGCGCTGGGCCAAATTTTATTTGGCGCCACTAGTTAGGAAAGTTGTTAAGTCGGCAAGCAATAGATCTTTAACTCTTGGGACGCAAAGCAGAAGATTTGAACACCTTTCCTAGTGATTACTATGTAATTTTTGTCCTAGCTCCACTAAGAGTGACTCTGGATAGTCCTGGAGTGACTCTGGATTGATTCGGAAGGTTCCAAGTCGCTAAACTTGGCCGAGAATGGATGGAAACCCTTAAAAGAGTGTCACGGAGGTAGCCGACATGATAACCAGAGTTAGTGTGGTGAAACAGGGAGACTGGCTCGTCAAAAAGGTCATTTGGCACCGAATTTACCAGAATGGCCTCAGAATGGTCCGAAAAAGTAGTGGAAGGTTGGGAATACTATTAAAAGCATCCCTAAAAGGTAACCAGTTTGATACCCAGAGCCGGTGTAATTCCCAAAGGTGATTGGATGCTTAAGGGCAAAGTGGTCGTCTTGACTAGATGCTCAGAATCGATTTGGAAATGACTAGAAGGCACTAGAACGTGCTGGATTGTCTTTAGGACAATCTTGGAAGGGTGGACTTACCGCTCTAGTGTTGGCCTAGGTTTTGAGTATTTTCGTCACTATGATGGTGTGTGATGAGTGGGTTTTCAAATGTATCCCATCCTTCGGTAAATGTGTCATAGTCAAGAGGCGTGTTCAGTCTTGTGACATAGGGGGTATATTGGCATTTTTTATATCAACCTATTTGTGAGTGTTGTCATTACTTTGACGATTGCGATGTTTGTGAGTGTTTCTTTCACTTTGACAGAGCTCATTTATTTTAGAGACTGCCTAATCTCGGAAAGCTACTGCATGGTCTTATTACCTCGGGCCTTACATATTTTTCTGATTGACGTGTCGAATAGTGAACATTTTACGTTAGCGGGCTACCAAGCGCTAGAAGTGAATCGCTCTACCATCTTGGAGACTTGGGTTTTGTCATGTCCAACAATTGTGAAGGGACTTATCATTCCGAGGGGGATTTCATGTTTTCTTGGTAAACGTATCGTGTTGAATGGACTTACTTTTTGAGGGATCAACTTTCTCGAAAGACATGCCGAATTAACTTTAACTGACCTTGACTGGAGTTAAGGTTGAAATATGGACTTCCCGTCTTTAGGAAGACATGCCAACTGGAATATGGACCAAGCAATGCCCCAAGGACATTTTGGTCATTTTACCTCTATTGGGCTTGGTGGGCCTGTGAAGTGATTGATTAACTAGATTGAATCTGAAAAGCCGATTTGGACTTGAATTTGTCTGTGAAGGTTTGAATATGAGTCCGGTCGGGCTGGAGATTGCTAAGCAGGCAAAAATAGGGTGCTTACACTGTCTAAGTTAGGTAGGACGAGTAATGAAAGCCAAAATAAAAACCCAGTATAAAAACATTGGTCTTGTCCAAGTTGGGCGGGTCGGGCAATGAAGGCCAAAATAAAAAGCTAGTGTAAAAATTTGGTCATGTCCAAGTTGGGTAGGTCGACCAATGAAGGCCAAAACAAAAACTAAGTATAAAAATTTAGTCATGTCCAAGTTTGGCAGGTTGGCCATTGAAGGCCAAAATAAAAGAAAAAACCAAATATAAAAACTCGATCTTACCTAATTTTGGTAAGGCTAGAAGAAAGTAAGTAGTAAAATTCAAAAACCTAAATTTGCCTTAAGTTTGGTAAAACGAAAGGATGTATGAAATTAGAGCCTTCTTTCATTGAAGGACAAAAAGAGAGTTATATCATTTCAACAAAATTGAAAACAAGAAAGCCCTAAAGTTGAGGCACGACATCTTTAGCGGACTTTACAGCAGGATCGACCAACTCATCCACATCAACTGCTTCAGTTGGTTGGTCTCCAAGTGACCTATCTTCGGCAACAACCTCAGTCGTTTGAACTTTTGACGTTTCAGAGGCAGTAGTCACATCCACTGGAACATCTCTAACTTCGGTATGATCTCAGGGTCAGCCTCCGTAGCAGTCTGTAGATAGTTCGGGATATTGTTCCAGAGAGCTGAAGAGCTCTCGACATTTATCTTCTTCAGAATCCTTTGCCAACCTTGGACAAAAATAGACTGAGACAGTTCAATCATCTTGTAAGCACCCCATTTTTGCCCGCTCGGCAATCTCAGGCTCGACCGGGTTCAGTTTTCAAACACCACAACACATGCAGGTTCAAGATGAGCCTTTCAGTCTCCAATCAAACCAACTGGTCGCTTCTCGGGCCCACAAGGACCCGCCGGAGCCATAAGCACCATTATTCTAGACAGTTTTCCGGACCGGGCGGTTTTGGAAACCAACGCCATCCAGGTAGCTCCTCGGGATCGAGCGATCTCAAGGACCAACACCTCATCAAATTCCAAACGGTTCACTTCTGGCGCCTGCTAGCCTGCCAATGTAGAATGTTAGTCATTTGGTAGTTCTCCGAGATCGGGCGTTCTCAGAGACCAACACCACCCTTCCTGGTAGCTTTCTGGGACCAAGCGTTCTCAGGAACCAACACCACCCCTACAGGTAGCTCTCTAAGAACGGGTGTTCTTGGAGACTAACATCGCACAGGTAGTTTTTCGAGACCGGGCGGTCACGGGAACCAACACCTAGGTCAACACCGGTGCCTGCTAGCCCGACTCGGTGAAAAATAACCAAACCTGTTCGAGGATGGTCCTGGAAGAGTTTTTGCTGTCTGATGAGATTTGTACTGTGCTGGGGCGTCCAGGGGCAAAACAGTCATTTTGACTAGAATTGACCAGAATAGGACCGAAATTGGACAGGATGGAGTGTTGAGTACGCCTAACTATTCAAGATCACTTTGGAAAGGTGGATTTACCGCCTTCAGGGATTTTAAACTTTCTCAAGATGTGCCTAGAGGCCCAAGGGGCAGGTTTGGTCATCTTTCAGTTGGGCTAACAAGCACCGGTGTTGACCTAAGTATTGATTTCCTAGACCGCCCGGTCTAGGAAAGCTACTTGTGCGGTGTTGGTCCTAGAAACCGCCTGGTTTCAGAGAGCTACCTGTAGGGTGGTGTTGGTTTTTTAGAACGCCTGATCTTAGAAAGCTACCTGTGAGGGTGTTGTTGGTCCCCGAGAACGCTTGGTCTCGAATAACTACCAAATGACGGACATTCTATATTGGCGGGCTAGTAGGCGTCAGAAGTGAACCGTCTGGAATTTGATAAGGTGTTAGTCTCTGAGATCACTCAATCTCAGGAAACTACTTGGATGGCGTTGGTTCCCGAGACCACTCGGTCTCAGAAAGCTGCTTGGAATGCCTAGGGACAATATGGTCTTTTTAGCTTCAATTAGGCCTTATGGGTTCGGGAAGCAGATGCAGCCATTGTCCCCCGAGCTCGATTAAATGGGGCGCAAGGACTGAAGGGCAATTATTGGCTAATAAGCTTGCAGCCAAATAATTAAATGACCCATGCCCAATCTAAAGAAGACAAGCCTATTGTTGGCCCAAAAGGCAACCCAAGAGGAGGGGTGAATTGGGTTTTTCAAAAATTAATGCAATTAAGATTGATTGAAAACAAATTTAATCAATAGAATAGTGATTTAAGATATATGCAATGCAATGTAATCAACAAAGAAATGAAAACAAAGCAAGAGAAAGCATACCAAGAATTATCGAGGTTCAGCTACAACTTATGGTCTACGTCCTCACCCCAAGATTCCCTTGAAGTCTCCTTCTATTATGCAATCTCCAATTACAAAGTATATACTGATTTCCAAAGTGCTCAGCTCACTTTTATGTAAGAACTTCTCATCAAGTTCTCCTAGCTACCAATTGATTTTGTCCAAAATCCACTTCAACTTATAAGAGTTTTTCTTTTACAAGAGAACTTTTAAAGTCTCACTTACAAGTGTATGAAAGTTATACAACCGAAATACAAACTCTCTGGATAAGAAAATAATAACTCACTTAATGCCAAAATGAAGACAAAAGGAATGTTCAGATTTTTCTCAGCTTGATCAGTCTGTGGATGTTGTTTTTCTTGTCTCACTTTTTGTATAAATGTAGTTGGAAGATGGTATATACACTCCTGTATTGATTTTGTCCGTTGGTGGTTGTTGGGGGTTCATTTAATGCAAGTCCAGTTCGTTATAACGTTAGAAAAACTAGCCGTTAGTCCCCAGGTATCGACACTTGATTTCATATGTCAACACATCCAGCCTGCATTTTTCAAATGTTATCCATTGTCTCCATGCGTCGACATATTAACTCCATGTGTCGACATTTGATCATACTGTCTTCAAACTTTTGGCCTCTGTCCTCATATGTCGACTCTTCATTTTTATGTGTCGACACATTACCCAGAAATCTTCTTTCATCCTTCCATTGATCAAGTTCAACTTCAACAATATTATAAAATTTTCAAGGAGTCTTCTTTTTGGGGTATTATAATAGATTGAGATCTTCAATCTATCAAAGTTGTCTTCTATTCAATTTGGATTGAATTTTCTTCTTGATAGTCATATCTTATTTGTTGCCAAGCTGCTAGGACTCCTTTCCATTATAGTTGAGCTCTTCTTCTTGATTGTCGAGTTCTTTCCATTTGCTGCTAATGACTTTTTCATCCATGTAGAACTTCATATTCATGATGCCTCATTGTTGAGCTCTTTTTTTTGCTACTAGTCCTTTTTTCTTCTCAATGAGTCTTTTATAAGCCTGATGAAGTCTACTCTCGAACATCTTCAATTTCTTCGAACACATATCATCTTCATTGACTTTTCACATCCCAGATGAAGTTTTCACTTGAATTTTTTGTAGAGATTTTGTAATTATGATGGATTCTCTTTTTGAATACCTTCAATCTCTTCAAATCAATCTTCGTTGAGCCTTTGCACATTTAATAAAATTTTCTTTTGAATACCTTCAATCTCTTCGAATGCAAGTTGTTTGTTTGAAGTTTGAATAGGTGTCATTACTCAGTTTTGGTGTATTGCTCGACTCTTAGAGTGCATTGCTTAACTTGGCTAGTTGTGCATCCACTTTAACATGTATTAGACTTTAAGTCAAAACCTTTAAGTCTAAATCATAATCTTTATTAATCTGCACACTAAGTAAATGTATTAGTAAAATAACACAAGATTTACTTATCATCAAAATTAACATGTGGATCAACCTTGAGTCAACACCTACCAATATGAAGGAAGCCTGAAGCACTGAAAAATAGGTCCAATATGCTCATAAATTGACCCAAGAGAGGTATACTCCTAGAAGGATGAGACCTCCAAAACCTATAAATACACCATGCCACTAATAAGTAACGTACATTCACTGGACCCAGGATTAAGTACTTTTGTTCAATTCATTGAGATCAAGCTTGCATGACTTAATCATCGAAGTTGAATCGCCCTTAAAGGTGCTTTGTTATTCTGCAAGTGCACGATTGACGGTTGTAGTTTATCTAAAAAGTCAGAATATCATTTTTTTCAAGGATCGATCTCAATATAAGAATAGCATTAAACTCACACTAACTAAACTAGGTTTGACTAGCAACGTGGCAAATTGCATTAAAAATAAATCAAAAATCATTTGTTTTGAGAGATGGTAATTACTACACTAATTCAAAGCAACTTAAAGCAATTAAAAACTAAATTTAATGGGAATTAAAGAGTCTTGGATACAATGGCTTCAATCAATCAAGTTTCTACAAAGTTTCAACGCAGGTTTCGATAACCCAAATCAAGGACCTTTCCATGGATCCTTGAGTTAGAGCTCAATAAAGTGTAGATTGGTTTTTAAAGCCATGAATCATAGAATTAAACTATGAATTGTGCAATTCATAAACCAATTTGGGAATTGTGCATGGGAGTTACCAACAATGATTATGAACCTAGGTTTTCTAAGAGATCTACACTATAATTAAGATGAACTAAGTGTAAAATCGTAAGATAAGTCATTAAAAACCAATTACCTCCATTAAACTTTGAAGGCCCTTGATTGATCTCCACTATTGCATCCAAGAGTAAAGTTTAGTTACTTAAACCCATGGAAAAGAGAATTACAATGGAAGAAATTTGCATTAAAATATAAATGTAAAGGTTTGATTACAAGAATCATAAGGAAAATACAAGCAATAACTCTCTAGCCCTATAAAAAGTTTGCTAAAACCCTAAAATCGAACTGTATATGCCTTAAAATTGTTGGGGAGAGCCTACAAGACACACAAAACTGATTTAAATAGCTATATGAAATAGGGGGCCGTCAACCGTTTGAACGGTATGGTCGACCGTTCGAACGGCCGTTCGTACGCTAGCGAACGGCTATCGAACGAAAAATTGACCTCTCTAAATCTCCTATTTTCTTTTGCACATGATCGAACCTGATTCGAACGGTAAAATTGTCTCTTTGTATCTTCAACTTGCGCTTAGACCGTTCGAACGGTTGGGTTGATCGTTCAAACGCTCCTGAAAGATTTGGCTTAATTTGACCATTTTGAGCTCCATTTCCTACACAAAGTTCAATAAGGCAATTTAGGACTAAATCTAACTAAATTTCCTACACAAAGTTCAATAAGGCAATTTAGGAATAAATCTAACTAATAAAACAGTATTACATCTAATCTATGGCTAATAACCAACTAAATTGGGCAATAAGATTACACTTTTAGAGTGTAATCACAGTGCCATTGGCTTAAAGAGGATCGACGAATTCTCACTGTTTCTATTCTTGCAGTTTGTTAGGAGTTCATCGAGTTGGTTTGTGGAGCAAATTAGGCCTGCCAAAAAATCTAAGCTACAACACCCTCAAAGTAAGTTAGATTGCATATTCGTGATACTTTGTAAAATTAAACAAAAATTTAATATTAATTATGGTAGCATACTAATTTATTTTTAATATTTTTAAAAATTAATTATTTTTCAAAATTTCCACTACAATAAAATAAGCCAAAAAAAAATTCAAAATTTTTGCTTTTACTTTTTAGCTTATTAGCCTAAAAAAAAATTTAGCTTAGTATAAGCTAAAATAACTTGCTACCAAACACCAAATACTTATTTTAAGCAAAAAAATAAAAAAAACACTAAAAATAAGTTGTTTCCAAATGGGCCAAATAATTTCGGGAGCAAGATTATGAATCCAGAAATTAATTATAGGAGACCAAATTATAAATTACTTTAAAATTCCAAAGTTTCTTATCTCGTTAATTTGAATTAACTTTGGTAAAAATAATTTTTTTAGCCGTGTGCGTGCGACAGCTCGAGCAGTTGCACAAAGCGGGGCAAAGCCCATCCCTGAAAGCCCCTCCCATTGGTTGCTCGCTTTGTTTGCCACCTCTTCTCTTCTCCTCTTTCTCTCTATCTCAAGAGGAGAAAAGAAGCGAGGGCGCGTTTCATTCATTTTTAGAGAGAGAAAATCCTCTCTGTCTCTAGGGTTCTGACTTTCGTCATTGTCACGATTCTATGTCGATCATTCTTCTTGAGGTCATGGAACATTCACCTGAGATCGTCGACGCTAGATTGGCTTAAAATTCCCTGAAATTTAATGCGTTTTTTTGCTCAATTGAGTTGGTGTTTGCTGGTTTCCATGTAGTAGAGAGATCGAGGTAACGTATACATGAAATTTATTTGATGACTATTGAATTTGAATTCATGTGTAGGGATCATCTATATATATATATATATACGTATATATAAATATGAATGTAGGTATGTATGAGTGCGTTCGCATTCAAATTCTAGCATGAATCAATTACAGCTTCTCTCTTTCCTTACTTTTTAATAATTGGATTCGCCTTTTGAATTCAACTTAGAGTTGGATTGAATTGCTTGTGCTACTTATTACAAAAAAGGGGAAAGAAAGCTTGCATGTCAGCGAAATTAGTTCTACATGTGACATGCTGCTGATGTCTGATTTGTGAACCTTTATTTCTCATGTAAGTTACTGTTATCATCTGATTGTGAAACAATTTTGGGGTTATGGTCTTTAATTGGTTTCTCATTGCCACATTACAAAAAAAAAAAGAAAAAAAAGAAGAAGAAGAAAGAAAAATATTTTCCCAACAAAAATGAAATGCCTTAATTTTTAAAAAAATTTCAGTCTAAAAATATGTTGTTCACAAAGCTAACAGGCATGAAGAAAATCAGAGCAGGTTAAAAAGGGCAGCTCAGTGCATGAGGCTATAAATATTTGCTGTGGCAATTGGAATGGGGGAAAATCATTGGGTATATTTAGTGTTAACCGAGACAAAACTGAAAAAGAAACTCTATTCTGTTCGATATCTAGAATAGTTCTAAAAAATATGCCATCAAACTTTTTTTGCTTTGAAATTTCCATTCTTATTGGGTCATTGCACCAGAATGTTGTTATTGCAGTAGAAGCTAGAGGGAATTGAAGTCATTAACAAACCCTATACTCTGAATGCAGGTGGACTTGTGTCAGCTTATTTGTACCTGTTGTTATTTTGGGAAGGCATACTCTTGTTATTGAAACCAGGTGTCACAATTTATGTGATCATTGCGACAAATAAAATTTTTGATTGATGTTGGATTTTATTGGAGATAACAGCATTGCTTGTTAGAAGACGGCAGTTTTATAAAGAATTACAGAAAGACATTAATGGAACCTCATATTTAGTCTCGCAACAGAATAAATAGGTAATGCTCAAGCATGTTCTGAAGTTGGATATTGTTTCTTTCCTTTTATTTTTTAATTTTCTAACTGCCGAATTGATCAAGGTTCTGATGTATAAACATATGAGCGCTCTACACTCTTTCTTCTCTTTTCTTTTTGTTTTCTTTCGTTTTAAGTAAGTTTTACCTTGTACAGGATAGAAATGATAAAAATACAATATGGTTTGATAAACATTACTTTCTGTGTTTGGCCGTAACTTACTGCACTGTTTAAATCCATTGCTGTGCTAGGAATCCTGCTTGCCTTTTTTTATTTATTTATTTTTATGGGGTACTGCGACTTGAACTCTGCTCTTCCATCTTTCGGGGTGGTAGGAGATACTTGCCAAGCTTACAGCTGGTAATTTTCAAACTTACAGCAGGGAATATATGCTTATGAAGCATAAGATATATTTGATTTAGGTGAACAATTATTGAGCTTGTAACTGCAAATATTTCTCGGGTTTCATAGGCTTTTCCACAATTAAATACTCAATGAGATGTGAAGCAGGGAATAATCTTTGCATTTTTTCTAAGCAAATTATAGGCCAAGAAAGACAATGCTAAGGAATATATGGTATGGCAATGTCATTTTTATTTTAAATTGATAATTTGCAGAAGTAGATTACTGCACAGTTATGTGGATTTTGTGGGGATAATGCTTTGGTGTTGGATTTCAAATCCCCTTTAGCGTGGAGTGATGAGTCAGAGTCCTGGAGACAATGGAAATCATTCGTGACTATGTTCTGGTGCACTATTGAGTCATGAATATTGAATTTTGGTCTACATTGTTTTTGTAAAATGGGGGGAAAACAAAAATATGTAGGAAAAAAAAAAATCAATGTTGATAGGAAGAAACAAATGAGTACAAGGGGAAGGACAAGCTGTCCTTCAAGGCACAAGCTGAATAAACTAAACATAGATTAAGGAAAATAAAGAAAGCCTTATCAAGAAGGATGGAGCTCTTAGAGTTCTCTAGTGTGGATGCTCCTTGCTTGGCAGGAAAATCCACCTTACCATTTTCAGAAGATACACCACGAGAAACTAACCTGCTCAACTTGGCTCCAATTCATGTTGCACACTTGACTATGATTTCTTTGTTTCCTATCACATAAAGAAAAGAGTGGTGTGTGGATGCAGGATGCAAGTCTGATTGAAGAACGAATCATCGGTTACAAGTTGTAACATCTTTTAGACAGAGTCCTTGTTTGCAATATGTTTAGAAATGTAACCATGTAATTGCTTCCTCGAGACACTTGGCAGGTTATACAAACTGTGCTGAAGTTATAATTTCATATATCAAATAATGGCTCATGCAGCCAACTCTGATATACAACTTGATTAAGATGAAATGAGGCTTGGCTGATTTTAGCCTCTAGGCCTATGGAGAAGCTTCAATGCATGGAGATGGAGAGAGTTCATGTGCCGAGGGTATGTACCTTTACTACTATGAGGGGACAGGTGGCCTATACTGCAAGACTTGATACTTTGTTAGCACCATGACCTTATCTGGTTGTGGAACCAATAGTTGCTGAGGATACAGGTAGCGCTCCTCATTTATGGAGGCTTGTGGAGCATGAAGTGTCCTTGGAGGATAGGGATGATGGAAATATCTCTCTTTAAAACCAGCCAAACCACGAGTTCCGTGGTGGGGTATGAGCACCTTGATGAACTCTCAGAATTTCTTCATAGGATAATGCCTGGCACATACTGACCACAACAACCCAGAAGTTGGCCTGGGGCTTTATACTTGACCTAACTAGTTTGTGGAGTGGGTGCGGGAGCAGAAGGAAGAGAGTGTCTATTTTCAAATGTCTAGGGTTAAGAGCATCTTGAGAGCATTTATAATTATATTATATTAATTTTTATTATAGTATTATCAATTGTCTGTGTTATCAATTATTTATATATAACGATGCTAAGTAATGTATTATTAAGTAATTATATAACATTGGATACTTATTTATAATTTGTTAGTATCTAGTTGTGTGTTTATGTAACTGTTATTTAGTTGTCTGTCCAAACAAACCAACATTGGTTCTTGCGATAATCTCAAGAAACTAAGTGCACGAGGCAGAACAAGAATACAAAGAGAATTAGGTACACATGGGTCTCTCCTTATATTTTGTTCTGGCAGCTTATGCTAGAAGTGACATACTATCGATAGGGAGGCATGTGTTTGCCTTTTATTGGTGAACATATGAATCAGTTTTGAATTCACGGCTTCTCTCATGTGAATCCGTGAACTATTCCACACTAATTTGCAAATTTCGGGTGATGTGGCATTCAATCTGTCTATTCCCAAACCAGAACACTATTCATCCACCTATACTGGTGAATTATGTTACTTAGTGTCAGAGCATGAGAGTGGTGTTGGAGAGACGGACATGAGACATAGGACTTGATCGAACAGGGAATCTGCTTGGCTGAGCTGTGTGTGTGTCGGGGGTTGTTTGTTGGGTGGGTGGGTTCAGTGTGCCATGGCAAGTGCCTTTGGAAATCATCCTTGTGTGCTTAGGTCCGAAGCTAAGGCATTGTGCAAATTAGCCTCACTTGAGACAGGCTTGGCTTGACCCAAAGAGGGAGTTGCTTACACATATGGCAGTGTCTCCAAGGTTTGGATATAATCTCATGAGGGTGAGAATGATGGAACCAGTAGTGCTATGGAGATGCACGTGGCAGGGTGGATCATGCACCCACTTTGGGTATCTTTTCCAAAATTGGTTTATTTTATCATTTTCCTTTCGAATGTGTGTGTCTTTGCATGTACCCTCACCTATTTGTTTCAATATGATAATTTCCAGTTTATTATTCTTTATGTAATTCATGCTTACTGGTACATGACTTTATTTTTATTGAAGAATTTTAAGTGAAAGCTCTAGTGATGCACTGTCTAGTTATACTGCCAATGCAGCCAATAATTATGTAGGTTTGTTGTTTAATGCAGATAGTATTCAATTAATTATAACATGGTATTCATAGTTCTGAAATATATTTCTTTCAGTGCACTCCACTTAAATGCATGGAATTTGTTTTATCTGAGCTGATAATTTGCTCATACTCCATAGGTCTACCGGCTTTATTAGTTCCAATGGTATGTTCACTTGGAAGTGGGAGAATGGCGGCCATGGCAAGGCTTCTGGCGGCAGGAAGCTTCTCACAAACTATTGCAGGTAGGAGACTTGTTGATAGTTATTGTATTTCAGAGCATGGGGACTTGTATCGAAAGGTTGGAATTTGATTCTGGACCTGTTATTCCCATGGATTATATGACGTATTCAAACTGAAACAGTAGAATGCAATGTGAGAGGGTGAGCAAACACACTTAATGATATCCAAGCTAAGCTATGGAGTGTTTACAGAGAGTAGTGGAAGAATAGGTAAGATAGGTGTACGTGTATCTTGCTTCAGAATTACCAGGTGAGAATAAAAAAGAACAGATTAGAAGGTTGTCTCCGGATTATTGGTTGTCAAGAGGAGGTAACCCACAAAGCAAGAACCTCAGGCTGGTGTTATAACTGTGTAAAAACTTACTCTGATATGTGTTAATTAGCGTTTGGAAAGATGGAAAAAGCCGAACATCTCATCTGCTCTGCACTAGTGCACCCAAACATACACTTGTGCACACACACACACACACTTGCAAATATATGTTTTTTTCTCCATTTTCAAAATCAACATATAACAAGTATGTTTGTCTCTTTACGTGTTTATATGCGCTATAAAATGTTTACAACTTCTGATTGGTCAATTAGAAAAATAAACAATTATTCTTCTTTGATGTATCGGAAAGAATATGTTTTACAAGATCATTGTAGCCAGTGTTGAAGCAATAATTTCAGGCTTAGTAGTTGGTCACCTTTTAGCTTTTATTCATTGATGTGGCCGAGACGCTTTGATCATCTAGTATGAGGATGTCATCCAAAGACCAAGAAAGCTGATATGGGAACTTACGCTGTATCTTCTGTACAAAATGACTTGGTTATTTAATTTCTTTAATAACTTCATCCCCTCCCCCCTTTTCTTCTTTGCTTCCTTTGGCAGAGGAAGTTGGCCACCAGAAATTAGCTGCTCAGTACATCCAAAGAGAGTTACGTGAGGCAGATGAAGCAAATTTGCTTGATGAAGAAGGTGAGTTTTTCTTTGTTTGTCCAATACCAATTCCTGCACGCTTGCCTTATGTGATTCAATAATGGTTCCCCCTTCATGCAAAATTTATAGTTGTTCTATCAAAAAATGAAGTGATGGTGCAATGGTGGTTGAAGCCTTTTAGCTTCTTAGTACTAGAAACTATATTGGCTGCCTCACGAAATGACAGGAATCAGGCATTTGTGTTGTAAGATGAGGAAGTTGTGGTTATTTGCCTTTGTTTTAGTTTCGATGAATAGCTACAAAAAGCTTTGTTGTTGTTGTTGTTGTTGTTGTTTTGACCTTACCTTTAGTGCATACTTCTCATATAATTCATTTCCTATCGTATAAATATTCATATTAGTGATAAGAGAAATGCAAAAGTTATTACAATCTATTATTGTCAATATACAACGTTGTAGAGCATTGTGTGATTTACTGCTGGTAACACTACATGATCAACGGAACAAACAGGAATCATTTTAATTACCAGTTACCCATGTCACAGAAGGGTATAAGAAAAAAATTTATTTTCTTTTTCCTGTTCTTTTCCTTGACCCTTTAAGAGTAGGAAGAATGATATTAAGGAAGCCCCAAAAATTCATGCAGAGCATTAGACATCAATCAAACTCATTGTGTTGGGGTAGGAATATTTATGCTTTGCTCCAGTGTGATACTGCAAGAACAAATTGTTGGCCCAAGAAGGCAACCCAAGAGGGGGGTGAATTGGGTTTTATAGAATTTATATCAAGTATTGCAACTAAAAACAGTTTATGTATTTCAACAACAGTTAATCAAAGTATATATATGAAGCAGGTGAAGTATATATCAATGTATATATTTATGCAAGCATGTATAGTGAGCAGATAAGCAAAACAGAGCAAGAAAAAGAAGAGCATCAGATTTATAGAGGTTCGGCTAACCTTGCCTACGTTCTTTCTTCTTCGATCCTTTCGAAGGTATTCCACTATGTAATACTCCTTACACAGCTGCTGGTTTTGCCACAAGTGCCCAGCTCACCCTTATAAAAGTTTCTTCCCAAGCTTTGAAAACCTAAGGGATTTTGTTCAAGCTTCTCTCAAACTTACAAGTGATTTTGTCCAAACTTCACTTAAACTTACAAGTGTTTTTACCAAGCTACACCCAAACTCACAAGTGTTTTTTTCAAAAACACTCAAACTTACAGGTTTACAAACCCACCCAAGTGAAATGAATCAAAGTTATACAATGGGTAACTCTCCTAATGAGTATATGAACAAATAGAGCTCAATGAATAACCTTAAACACTCAGCAAAAATATGTGACAGTTATGACACAGGAGATTTTCAGTTTCAAGCTTTTGATATAAATGATATAATTGCTCTAATCATCATTACAGAAGTTGTATGTATCTTGTATTTAAAGTTATGGATCGATTTTAGTCGTTGGAGAAGTATGGGAGAAGTTTTGGTGGCAGATTGCACCATACCGTCTGTTAGAAATATAGCCGTTACTATCGGAGGTCGACTCTTTTTACAATGAGTCGACTCTTTTTACCGTCTGCTTCAGGATTTTACCTTTAGGAGTCGACTCATGACTTAAAAGAGTCTACTCTTTTGGTCAGAATCTGCAGACTCAACTCTCTGTCCCAATGAGTCGACTCTTTTTACAGCAGGGGTTGACTCTTTTTGGCAGTCTTCAGAATTTTTGCTCTCTGTTGAAATGAGTCGACTCCTGAATGATGAGGGGTCGACTCTTTTGAGTCTCCAGCAGATTTCCAAGGCTCTGTTCGAAAGAGTTGACTCATGAAACTTGAGGAGTCGACTCTTTTTACCAGAATATATGTTTTTACAGTTTTTCTTTATTCTCCTCCAAAGTCTCCAATCTTTTCAAGGATTATTCGAATAAACTTTTTAAAGCTTGCAAATACTTCTTCAAGGCTTGATGGAACATCTTTAATTCTTTCTAGATGAATTTACTTCATTTTAATCACTTGTAGAACTCTTCCATCATCATTGTTTCATCCATTGATCCAAGTCTTCTTCAAAATCTTCAAGAGAGCTTCCAAGACTTAAGATCTTCATTTCTTTAACTAATTTTCTATTCTTCTTTGAACATCTTCATTTCTAGATTTCTTCTAGGATTCTTCAATCAATATAACTTCTCCATGGACTTCAATAAATCTTCCAAGAGAGCTTTTCTAGTCTTGTGATTTCTTTCATACCTTCAAGACATCATCAAATTTTTCAAGAAAGCTTCTATGTCTTTGAGTTGGTCTCTTCTTCTTTCATTCTTGCAAGATATCTTCAAATCTTTAAAGTCTCCAATCTTTTCAATCAAGACTTTGAGCATTTTTATTCTTCTTCCTTGACATTCATTATTTTCATTCTCTTATAAGATCACCATTTGATGAATATGCCATTCCTTCATGCTTTTCATTTTTCATTCTTATCTTTGCATCACACATCCTTCATTATGATAAACTTCAAGTCAAGATCTAATTAATAATTAACCTGCACACTAAGTAGAATTATTACATCATTAAACCATGTTTTGTCATCATCAAAATCAAGGCATTGACTCAACACAAACCCTGCCAAGCTCCTTCCCTTTGATGAGATAGTGATTCTATCTTGTATACTTCGTGGCCTTGGTTAAGAGTAGTTGATGACCAAAATACTAATGAACAAAACTCATTGTTTTTTGATGTTGGGTTTGGTAAATGCAAGTTATATTTAGAGTTCTTGTGAATTGTATATAAATCTTACATTTTGCATTGGATGTATTTAGGCTTATTCAACTATCTTCATCATTTCGTGTTGCAGATATGCACGTATTTGATTTAAAGCCTATGACGGATCCTTTGCACTTGGTAAGATTTGGAAATCTCATTCCTTCATTAGGTTTTTGCATACTAGTATCTTACTGCTTTATGATGTTGTGAGAAGGGAGACTGTCCTGTAAGGATCTTTTACCAATATATGCATGTGCACTTTACTACCTGCAAGAAGTCCCTTTGTGAAGCTGTTTATGTACATACAGTGGGCAATGGAGCTTGAAATAGGAATTTCCCAATTCCATTTCTAGTTTTGATGAGCCCAAGATGGGATGTTAATGTTATGCATGTCTACAATGAGAAATATCTGGAAAATATTTAACCTGAAGATATGGGAATCTATGAAGATTTATGCTTTGTTATTTATTTGTAATGAAAAACCTTTAATGCATGTATTGCTGTTACGCACGTGGAAGAGAAATCTTCCTTGCTAATTGTCAAAACAAAATGAATGTTAGCTGAAGCTTTTGTGACAGATTTACTCTTTCTTCTAAATGTAACGTAAATTCAAATATATCATGCACTCTGGTGAAAATGTTGAAATTGATATAGTTCGACAATGGTGTAAAGTTTAGCAATCATTTTACACTACTGGTTCTTTCTATTTTGTAATGCTTGCTTCTTTGGCATCAGATGGCGAAGTTGAATAGCAAGATATATCTTGTTTTATTTTTTATTTTTATTTTCCCATCTAATAAATTGTTACTTTAGCTGCAAAGAATGCCTTCACCTGATGGGAAATTAGAATTTTTTGAAACCTTTATCTCTAAAATATCTTTTCAGTTGAAAATTTTCCCATGACTTCTTGTAACTTGCCATTAGTTCCTTAACTCACTCAGTATCTGTGTGCACACATTGACAGACTTTGCTTTTACTTAACTTCTTATTAATATTGTTTTGAAGGTACGTTGCAATGCTTGTAAGAAGCCAATCAAGGCCAGCCAATATGCAGCTCATGCAGGTTTCAAGGCTTTTCTTTTTGGGTTTAATTCTTATTATACAAATCTGACAATGAGGTTTTGTTTCAGAATCCTAGGCTCTGAAAATCTTGATACGATTGAGTATAAATGAGACTAATAATTTGGATGACATGCTATGGTAGAGTTAATGTTGAACGTGACCAACATGTGAGTGGATTGATCTATTTTGAATCGTACATCACATTCTATTTTTATTTTTGTGATTTACTGTTGGTCAGTGTTCACCTACACCAATAGTATCAGTGTTGTGTGAAGGTAAAACATGATTGGTAGCAATATATATGCAGCCGACATCTGACAAAGAATAAAATAAAACGAGTCCTTTACCTTAGAAGTTTGTGGACATTATTTTTTGGGGTCGTATAAATACTTAGTATCCTTGGAGTCATCAATTTACTTTCCCTCATCCTTGCAGCAATTTTAATCTATGCTACATTTTTGCTTACTGGTGCATTCATTGGTTGTTAAATGTATTTGAAGCTCCTCCTGTTTTGGCCTTACTGGGTTTACAAATGCAGTCAGTTGTGATTATGTCCATTCTGTGGCATTCACTATTTAGAAATCCCCTTTCATGGAGGCAGTTTGAATTTATTTATTTGGAGGCTCCTGCAAGAGCCAGAGCCCCAGCTGGTGAAGCATGTCTGAGGAGAAAAAGGAAGAGGAGAAAGTGAAAGTTATCTTTATGTTTCTTTAATCCTAATATTATGAGATGTTACTTTCTATTATGGGGATTTTGGTTTATAACGTAGTGACTTTCTGGTAAAATCCCTTCATTGGCATCGTTATCTTGATTTTAAACATCAGCATTGAGAGTCAATAATTGTAATTTTCATGATTGTAATTGAAATTAAAAAAAAAAAAAAAATGTGAAGAACAAAGCATGATTGTCTAATCAGTGTCTTCTGAAAACTTCAGTTTATTGGGACTTTCTATAACAAAACCTTCATGACATGTCCTTGACTTTGTTCATCACCTTGTATTCTAAAAAGCAACCACCCTTTCCAATCTCTGCCCTCCTTAAATAGTAATTAAAGTATTAGACCCAAATAATGCCAATGGTCTTTCCGTGAAATATCTCAAATCATTGTCTGGCTTTCCTCCATGATTCCAATCAACTGTTTATCCTACTTAAAAAACTCAAGCATAACCACAAGGAGCCAATAGCATACAGTGGGCACTTCAACTGCCATCCATACAATCAAACGTTATCCTTTCCGAGCACCAATTGATGTATAATGCTGACGTTTGAAGTTGGCAAATTGGGTTGTGCCATCATCTGATAGTTCAGATGACAGTTCCACCTCCATGTGACAAGTTGCATGTTTGGTATCTTCTTTTCACGTTCGGACAACTCTTAAATGGACGAGGATGTTGATGGTCAAATTTTTGTCTCTACATGGTGTTGCCTAATTGATCTCCAACCCTGATTTATTTGCAGTTGCACGTTTGTTCCTGAAGAACCATAATGCTTCAACAACACTAGTAGTGGTGCTTCACTGAAATGCTTTTTGTAATTATTTTTCAGAGCTCTGTAAATATTTGAGTCCTGCGGAAGAAATTGTCTCAGAACTTGATGGTGGTACTGGGCACAAGAAACCTCCAAGAAAGGAGAGAAAAAAGTTGCTAACTGCTTATGCCAGTATCCTTTTTAATTCCGTGGAGGACAAGCTTTAATCCTTTGCTTCTTCGTCTTCTAGAAGTTGCCTTTTCACACTCTTAATTGCTTTAACAGAAAATTTTAATTATGATAATGAACTCAAATGTATTCTCAATTCATTTTAATGGTTTTTGCTTTCCTTTCCTCCCTTTGACTAAGCTACATCAGGTGGAGAGCAAGAAAGGTTTGAACCTGTAGAAACCGACAATGTTGCCCCATCAGAATTCCATTTGGATGAACAAACTCAACTGACTTCTTCGTTCTCCATGGAGACAAAACGTATCTACTTTGCTCTGTTTCATCTTTGTTTGTCGCTAATTGACCCCTTTACCCCCTCGGTCCATGTTTGTTTATTTGCTTTTACAAGTCTGTTCCACATACAGATTATTGTGCCGGACTAGTATTGTCCAAATGAAATCATTATACCTTGGAATATTAATGTTGTTAGGGCGGGAAGGGCTTGCGAGTCATTTAAAAGGGTAATTGTCTAGTAGCTAGTGGGCATGGGACTTGCACCAGCTGTGAGTGAGGGGTAAGATAAAGATCATGTATGAGCATTTCATTGTGGTGATGAGTAGACTAGGATAGGTGGGGAAGGGCCTTAAGTCTAAATAGTTTCTCATATTTGAAGACATTATCAGTTCTGCAAAGCTAGATTGTTATTGATCATACTAAAAACTTGGGCTGATGTAATCAAGGTTATTGTGGAAATGTTTGTCTAACAGGGATCCTGTCTATATTTGTCTAACTGACAAGTTATTCAGAAGGACATTCTTTTATGTACTGAACACAAAGTTGTCTATAATTGCCTTGGTTATTTTTATCTTTGATTGGTCATATTCAAAAGTTTAAAATGTTTTTAGTTACAATCTTGAAAAGTGTTCTCTTGTTTATGCTATTGTTTCTGTTAACATAACATGCTCACATGTGCCCCTTATGAGAAACAACTTTGTCTTTCCTTAAATCCTTGACTTTAGTAAGAAGCCTGTGTACCTGAAGGCGATGAGACATTGTTGTAGGTGAAGGGTGTCTTGTATTAGAGTTAGAGGAATTCGTGAATTTCATTGATTTGAATTCCATCTGATTTGAGTTCTTTTATTTATGGAGTTTTCTGTTTGCATGAGTATATGAATTTTGTGGTGCGGCACAGTGCTAAGGTATCATGTGGATGATTCAGGGTTAAGATGAGGCGGCATGGCACCTCACTGGTAGTGTAGTGTTGGTAGCAATGGTATTGCAGTCATTGTGGTGGATCTGGCAGCTGTACTGAAGCTGGACATGAAGGTGGTGACATAGGTGAAGTGGAGGCTGCATCTACTGGTGGATGTGGTGATGGTAAATGGTGAGGGATGCAGGTCTAGGTAGAGGTAGAGGTAGAGGTAGAAGCAGCTTTTTGGGGGTTGGTGTTTATGTTGGAGGCATTGGTTCTTACGTTATGGTGGCAGCAGATCATGTTATTATCATTAATAGTGGTTTGGTGAAGGTGGTGATGGTGATAATAGCTATGAGTTGGGGTTGGAGATGGTGATGCTGTGATGAAAGCAGCATCATTGGTTGTGTTACTACAGACAGTTTTGGTGGTGGTCCAGCTATTATTGGATGTGGAAGTTGTTTGGTCATTGGTGCAGGATGTTGTGGTAGTGATGGCAGCAACATTGCTATGATCCCTTTTATTGGGCCCTTGTTCGTTCTTCTTTAAAGATTTGTTTGCTTACTAACCCAAAAAAAGGCAAAGAATAAGTGTGAGGATGCATGCTGATACCAACGATGCCTCTGATGCATGGAAGTAGCAGATCTTATAATATTGGTGCCTGGACACTGCAAAATCATGATAATAAGTATCATATGTATTTATCAGAATGTGGCAAGTAAAATTAATTGGTTGCTTGGGATGTTTAGTCTCAACTTCATATATTGTTTCTTATCTCTTAACATATTTTAGATTTTAGTTCCATATATTGTTTTCTTACATATTTTAGTACTATTACGTCATCCTCAGCGTTGCCACACTACAACCTCTAAGAAGTTTACTGTTTCTCTTGGAAGTTGAATTTTTAATTTCATTCTGATCAAATTGTATAGTAATAGGCAAGAGGATGAACATTGCCCTTAACTATGCTTTGGGCGTGTTTATTCTGATCATTCTGATCCAGGATGTCTACTGGACGCATTTTTTTGGTTTCCGCAGTATAGGATTCGTGCAACAAGGTAGCTGTAGGAGTTGTTGAATTGTTGCAATATTTTAATAGAAAAAGTGCATCCTCGTTTTTTTTAACATGCAACGGAAGGATAAAGCTGTCAGTTGGATAGGATCATAGGAGTTTGCAAAAACAAATTTACCTTTTGATAAGTAGAGTTTTCAAAAATATTTGAACTCCTCTTGTCCCAATACTTTGTCTGGCATGTACAAAAGAAGGAAAAATGTTAGTTGTGTTTATGGAGTAAACTAATCCCTTGTTTATGAATGAATTAGATTTATTTATCTTTCTTCATAGCATCTCATTTTTCACAAATAGACCTTATTTCATTTTGCATACCTTTGCTGAGTGAGTATATATAAATTGAGAATGTTATAAATCTGTGAAATTGAGTCGCTATGTACATCTGGTAAAAAGCATTTTGCACGGAGTTGTCATTTTAACTGGTCTTAATTTCACTTGCCTTCTTCTTTTCCCCGTAGGAAATTCATCTTGTGTAGATGGAGCACTTATAATGGATGGTTCAGGAGTTAGTCCTGGAAATACAGATTACTCAACAGATGCAATGCCACCGCCAACAAAACGTTCAAAATTGTATGCTTCTCTCCATCATTAGTTATGGTTATCTGCACTGTTTCAAAGAATCATTGCACATTTCTTTTGCCATTTCAATTTCTTTTCTCTCCATTTATCATCCCTCATTTTGCTGTTTGATGTAAGCTAGTTATTATCATTCAGAAATTATTGTACTTTTGAAGCTTAAGGGCTTATAGGTGTCATTTTATGCCTTCAAAGAAAAATGATTAATGCCCAAACAACTGATTCCTAATAGTTCAGTTGTCTTTCCTTCTGTCTAATATATAGAAGATAACTACTGTCTAGGCATGTGACTTCTGGTGAATATTTCTCTTTCAGTCACCTATATACCACTCTTTACTTCTTGGTAAGAGATGATGTTTTGCTCTTCTGGGAATAGTTTGAAATTGAGATCGCTTGATTTGGTTTACCAGCTAAATGATTGAGAATTCTGTTTGAAATTTAGACGGGAAGGTTTATAGGACAGTTACAGCTAAAACTTGTTCTTTCTTAAATTTACTTTTAGGCATACTGAGGACACCCTCTCTTGTTTCCACACTGTAATGCAAATTTTCTTGATCTTGTAGGATAGCAGCTGAGGGTCTACCAATGTCAGGTCATTTAGTAACAGCGAGTGGTGTAGCCAAAAGTTTGTGTATAAGTACTCAGGAGGCTCGTACCTGTAAGGCTGTATTTATTTTTTGTGAATTTGAATTATTTTCACTCAACTTCCAAAGCAGGATTCTTTTTTTTTTGTTTTTTATGGGGGGTGTGGGGGTGTTTAGTGTAGCTAATAGAGTTTGGTCAAAACCTTCAATGAGTTTCTGGTATAAACATTTTTTTTTTTGTTTCTTTTGGAATTGCTATGCCAACTTTCAAGTTCATAATGTATATTGCTTAATAGTTCCGTCGATTATAGTAGCATTGGCAGCCTAAATTTCTGACATAGGTGGGGATTTGTCATCCACTCATAGTTCCCTATTCTTTCTTACATCATTTCTGCAGAATGGCCGGAGAAACATTTTGTGAGATTTAAGAGAATTCTAAATTTTTTCCTTCTCTTCCTTACTTATCTTGTCTCTTTTGTTCTCTTTCTGCCTCTCATACAAATTGTGGGACATATATCATCTAGTAAGTGCTCTGCTACTTCAGATAAATCATAAATGCAATAAGACAGCAGGTGTAATATTGAAAGCTAGTGAAACACTCTTGAGTAATAGTCTTGGAAAACAAAATAATAGTAAAATCAAAATTAGGTTGGGTCTGACAGACTGACACCACATGGATGTCTCTTACACGAGGTGTACAGTCATCAAAAGCTTATATCTCTGGTTTTTAAATTGAATCACTCCTCTTTACTGGTGATTTGTTGGACTCATTGCAAATGGCCAATCCATTTTAGACAGCCTCTCCTCTTCTTATCGTCATTTGGTGCCACCACCAGCTTCTTATGGATTGTATTAATGTCTTACGTTGCATTTTCCCCTCTTCACTTCAGGAAACAGAGATTGTTTATCTATCTGTCTTTCTGCCTTCTGTGCAAGGCATGTCGATGCCTGCATATTGAAATCTTTTAATTTTTTTAGGTTATTTGTATTCTGAAAGGCGTTTCTACTCTTTAAAATCCTTGGGTAAAATTCATATTATGCTTCAGATAGTGGTAGGTTCTAAGGATTCGAAAGTTGAACGTTGCAGTTCTTGTGGTGCTGCTGTTTGCATATGTTGTATTCATTTCTGACATGTTCTTCTGTGTTCAGGCAGGGAGTTTCCCAAAGGGTCAAATGGCAGAAGCGAAAAGACTTTTGATTGTGTTGTCGAATGTAAGAAAACCTGTCAAATCCATGAGTGTTGCTTGCTGAGCAAAGGTATCGTACACTTTTGTGACCCAGCAGTCTGTGTTTCTCATTCCCTCTTTTATTGATTTTTTTTATTTTTTTGAGTAAACAATTAACTATACAACCGATCTATTCTCTTGGTTCTGGGAAGTTATCCTGAAATTTTTTCCTTTCATTTCTATATTTATGGAAATTACTGTCGTGCACTAAAATCAGATGTTCCAGCTCCCCTTGCAACCAAGATGTTTTACTCTCAAAGGAATCATCGTCTCCGATCAGAACTTACATATCTTTATTGCGAGGCGTCCTCTAAGGAGCACTCTGGTGATTTGGTGAATCCGAAAGCATTAGAAGGACATGCCTTGCAGTTACAAGTTTCATCTCCTAAGAACTTCTCCCATGAACAGATTAATGTCCAGAGGGAAAAGGTTTGTCATTCTTTTTTTCTCTGCTCTCTGAAATGGTCTATGATTCCCACCATGGCACATTCTCATGGGTTATTATGTGGCATATTGCATGCAGATAACACGGACGTAGGAAAATGGTATATCTATTTTTGGACAAGACAAAGTAGCATCATTGAATTTCTCAAGTCATAGACATAATGTCATAATGGTATCCCTTTTTCTTGGATGAGTAAAGCGTTGAAATTTCTCAAATTATAGACATGCACACATGCATCGACAAAAAGTTACCCAAATCTGTCTCTGATTGTATAAGACCCATAGTTGGAAAACTTTAATATCATTATCATATCTTGGATGTTATCTTGCAAAACTTGTGAACTGAGCAGCTGATTGTTGAGTACGCGAGGCATGTGAACTGAATAGCTGGTTTTGGACCAGTTCTAGTCTTCCAAAGATGATTTCATTTCTGGTTTTTAAAGGGAAGGCAGCTACGAATGCCGCCAACCCGCCAGGGATTAAAACCCTCGTCAGGACCGGGAGCAACACAATGCCCCCCACTGACAAGCTAAGATGGCCCCAACAAGGGCTATGGGGAAGACTCGAACTGAAGATGATTCCATTTCGAATGGTCAAGTTTCTCAGGGAGTCAAAAGTGTCACTCTTGGAATCATAGTTTAGGTGTAACTCCAGTGATGTGCCTCTCTGCTACCGCTTATGTGATGATTATTCATTTCCTTGAGTTGGGGGGTGCTTCAAATCATTAAGCTTTCTTCCCCGTTCTACATAAGATGGTCTGAGTTCTTTCTCAATAATATTGACTTGGTCATTTGAAGTACCCCCAACTCAAGGTGAGGTATTTGGAATCTCGCGTTTACATTAGGGTCTTTCTAACTATTTTGGACCCTACATTATATGAGTATCAGGTTAGTTATCTCTAGCAATGTTCAGGGTTGGGAAATAAGCCTATAGAAGGCTCAAACTAGTGCTGTGAAAGGGGCAACAAATTTGAGTTATTGAAGAAATTTTGAAGGGCTTCAGTCTCTCTCTCTCTCTCTGTGTCCTTTTTTCTTCTGCTTTTTACCTTATTTTCTCATCTCTTCCTGGGCATTGGATCTAATTCAGAGGCTTCGAAGATGGCTTTTGCACCTGCCTCTGAGAATTCCTTCGAATTTGTCATTCTCCTTTGTTTCTTTTTATTTCTCATGTTCTTGCGCTTTCTCCATTCCCTCTTCTCCTGTATATTTCCCGTTGCTTAAGTTGAAGAATGCTCGAGGGTTATGCTGCAAAGTCTTTGCTTGGAATGTGGCCCTCAAGCAGATTAATGCTGAAAAGAAGCTTTAGTGGAGCAGGGAGTATGTGTAACATTTGTTCAGGGCTGCTATTAAAAATAAAAATAAAAGTTGCTCCACGCCAGGCTGTAGTGTAATCAATCCCTCATTTGTCGACCATCTGGTTGTGCATTTCTTCTAATCTCTCATTTTATAAAACAGAAATAGCTGGGTATCAAGTCTGTTCTGCTCTGTGATTCATATGCTGCTTTGGGCTGTATAGTAAGGAAAACATTATGACCTTGTATTTAGCACCAGATTTGAAGTTAACAGTGGTAATTATGTGCTGACTGTTGGAGTTTGTTTCTAACCATTACTAAAGAGGTTAATACAGAAGAAATGAATGCTAAATTGGACGAACATATGGAGTGGTTCACTGGATACCACTGCCACCACCAAAGCCCAAATCAATGGAGAAATTCTAGCATAGCAAATAACAATATTGGCAATTTGCCGTGTTAGGCAGCAGGAATGCGGAATCAATATTCTACTAATTCCTATTTAGAGTGCATACTCAATTTAACTCCATAAAGCCCTTATCCTGAATACTTGGGGTAGGCTACATGGATCCATTCCTTATATTGATTGTATTCGAAGTCATATCCTCCATTAAGTTTCAGGTATCATGTCCTTTTTTATCGCCTCAATACATGTTCTTGGTTTTCCTCTATTTCGTTTATCACCCTCCACGTGGATCAAATCACCCCTTGTTATAGGAGGTGTTAATTGGTCTAATACGCATATGATCATGCCATTACAATTTATTTTATCTTCAATTGGTGCCAATTCTAACTTCTTCCTAGTGGATTTATTTCTTATTTTGTGTTTTCTTGTAGCAACACTTATCTTGTAGCAACACTTTTTTAATTTCTAAGCCATAAAACTGCCATGTTATTTAACTTTTTAATTTTTTTTAACCTTCTTACTCTTCTTTTGGATGGTCAATCCTATGGTGATTAAGGGTATTAGTTGTGTTTGGTATTTATATTCATTTTTAATTCCTCTTGTGGTGGACCCATTAATCAACTTATTTGTTTTCATACCCTTTCTTGCTTTGGAGTATATATCAATGCTTTATGCAGTGAAAAGGTTAATGTTGTCAAAGTTTTGTTTTGGAGGCTGGAGTAGATCATGACTAGTTTATTGGTAAATGGTTTTGTTGAGGAATGTCTGGGCTTCCCTTTGGTCCCCTCTTCCCATAATTAGTTAAAAAGAATAGAGAAAAAAACGAAGCAATTGACACCATGTTGTATTTTAGTGATTGGGAGACACAGTTCTGGGAGTATTACTCTAGATTTATCTTCTAATATGACATGTTTTCATGGCAAATAGATCTACTCAGAAAGGTAATCCTTTTATTATCTTTGTTTTGACATTTTAGAGCATAAATGGTTGATTATGTTTTTGTGCTTGTAAGGTGTGTTTGCCTTTTGATATTTATGTCAGAATATGCCAATGTGCTACAGCTGCTTGCATTGTTATGCTTTGGGGAAAAACTGACTTAAGCTACTTTTTTTTTTCTTTTTCTTTTTTCTGGGAAACAGAGAGAAAAACGCTCCTTGCCTTCTGTGAAAAACCCTGTTCAAATGCTTGCAGATAGTTCAGATGTCTACTTGGGTAAATTAGGAGGATGCCCGTCGGCCATGAACTTCTCAAATCATGTTCCTGTGAATAATGTCTTAAGACCTCAAACATCACCTGCTGGAATTACGAGAAGCAATTATCTTTCAAAACCTTTTTCTTTTACAGGAAACTCAGGTAGTCCATTTTAGTTCACCATAGATTAATTTACTTTGCTCTTTAGTGTCAGATAAAAAATACTAACTCCAATTTGGACTAAGGTATATAACCAGTAGGATGAGGGCAAAGAATTCACAAATTCATTTACTAGAAAGATAGGTTAGCAGTTCTAATCATCCACTATGATTATTGATTATCCTTCCAAAAGATTTAGTTGAAGTGCAAAGAAAATCTACAACCCACGAAAATCTGTAAATTTCCCACCTCGTTTCCTTTTGGTGCTTTGGGAATCCTTTTTTTTTGGAGAGTAACTACATTTTACCCCCTTGTGGTTTAAGCAAACACATAACACTATGTGGTTTAGACTTAACTGTAAAATGGATAAGAATTGCCAGAATCAACATCATAGGGGTAATTTCTTCATTTCATCTCTCCAAAATGGAACATCAAAAAGACGATTTTACTCTTTTATGTGAAAATAATAGGTTGTCTTTCAGAGGGGCATTTTTGGCATTTGACGAAAATTATCACGGTTTTATCCATTTTGTAGATAAGTCCAACCATTAGGGGTTTTGTGTTCACTTTTAAAACATAGAGGTTATTTGATTTTCTCTCAAACTACAAGGGTTAATCTATAATTGCCCCCTTTTTTTTTTAAAATGTAAGTGGGCGGGAGATTTCATTCTTTTTCCTTGTCTTATGTTTCATTGAACTGGTTTAAACTACGGTGAAGATGGGAAGTAGAGTAACGGTTTTCTGGTTTTGTAGGAACACCTCTTGCGACCATGCAGCAGCCTAAAGGAAGTGTTCCTGTTACATAGTAGTCGTCCTGATTGGAATTTTTGATAGGCGAAGTTGATATTCATATTCTAGTCCAATTGTGAGTTTAGGATCTTATTTTGAATTAGGAAAAGAAATATGTAGAAAATTTTCATTCTAGGTTCTGCATTTAAGTGGACATCTAACTTTGTCTATAGTTGGTTGAAATAAACAAATTAAATTTCTCTGCTTCCTGTTTTGATTGCAGGGCTTTCGGTGATCTTCTATCTCTCCAACTTTTCAGTAGCCATAAATTACTTATTCCTTTGCTATGCTTTTGGCATGGGGGGTTTTGAGATCTCTTAAATGTAGAATATGATTAGTCTTGGGAATGCAGCAACATAGATCACCTTCCTCAAGAAATTTCAGTTTTGCTTGCTTGACAATGGTAATCCCAAAACACCGCTCTTGCTTAATAAGTTATTGCTAGACTTGAGCTCCTATTTCTCTTACGATTATCATTTTTCCCCAAGACAAAGCTAAGGGTGTGATTAGGTGTAAATCTTTGTTTCCCTTGTGAAAATCCTTTTTTCCCCATACCTTGCATTCCAATTTTACAGCTTTGCTATCTACTGTAGAAGACAAAACCCAACTTGCAGGAGAGATATTTACAATGTTTTTGATGTTTTGGCATTCATGTATCCATCATCCAGTGGGTGAGCGATAGATACTAGACACAGTAAGGAATCCAGCTGCTAGGCATGTTCCATTGTTTTGATCGTGGTGCGCATTAGAGGTTTGGTGGGAGTGATTTAGTGTTCCTATTCAATGAGAAATCAATTTGTAGCGTATAGCAGGTGGGGACTTGATTATTGTCCCCAACAATAATTCGAATAATGGCTGAAGCTAAGGTTTGATTGTGATAGATGTGGGTGACCTTTTTTTTATGTACACGTTAGGAAAAGGAAAAGAACAAGGAAAAGAGAATAAATTTTTTTTTTATTTTTTTTTTCTTGATATATCCAGATTCCAAACATATCATTAGGGAATGGCGGGGAGGGGAGGGGAGGCTGAGGCTTCAACCTGGAAGCTATGAGCAAGGGTTGTCAAGGCCCTACCGCTGGGTCAACCTCGTCTGTGAGCTTCTCCCTGATCTTGCTTGCAGTATTCACGTTTGGACAACAAATAGTCTTTGTATGGTTCTTGTGCTGGTGCTGCTTCTATCAGATATTTTTGTATTGTATAGATGTGGTATTTCTCTCTCTCTCTCTCTCTCTCTCTCTCTCTCTCTCTCTCTATATATATATATATATATATATGAGACAGTTACCTAACAGTAGACCCACAACTAGATAAGAAAGAATCCTTTTGTGTCCAAGCCAGCTTGGCTTTGGTATCATAAGCTCATTTATATAGTAGTTATGATTGATATTAGAACAGAAATACAGGATACAAGTATAGTATGTACTGATCTGGCGGAAGATGAAACTTGTTTTAGTTGCTATTATTTCATGGGCGACTAGGTAGTGCATAAATCTCTCACTTTATGACAGGGTCTGGGAAAGATTGGTTTACCTCTGCTTTTTCGTGAAGAGGCTAATTCCTCCTGTGACTCGAACTTGTGTCGTAGAGTTGTAATGGCGCTTTTTCGGCACGATTGACACTTCCCGTTATTGTTTTTTGTTCAGTATCTGGTCATATAGGTATGGAATATTTATTGGTATTTTCTTAGGAGTGGAAAACGTGCTAATAATAAGCTTGAGAAAAAGGCGTATAGGTGCCATTAGAGCGTGCATGGATAGGGTTCCGATATTGATCGGTTTCAAAATTTTGAACCTAAAACCGATTATCTCATGGAATCGAATCAAATCAACCTGAGTTGGCTTGGGTTAGTTTAGTGTAGTTTCATGTCTCGAGTTGGTTCGAGTTTAGACTGGGTTAAATCGGATTCACTTTATGATGTGAAAGTAGTTTTTTATTTAAAAATGTAAAAATAAGGATAATGTTGCTTCTTCAAAAAGTTTTTAAAATAATTAAATAATAATATATAAATTTATATTAGCAATAATGAAGTACAAAATAACAATAGTTTAAAGACATATGTAATATTTATAAATTTTGTTACATATATAGATTGGGTTTTAGTTCGGATCTTGGATTGGGTTGGGCCGAGCGGGTTTTTAAATTGGTTCGGATTCAGAAAATGTCAACTTAGGAATCTAATCAAATTTATCAGTTAAATATTGTTTATATTTAGAATCAAATTGAATTTTTGACAAACCCGAGCTAAATTAACCCATAAACGTCGTGTGTGTTTGATTATTGAATTTTTCAATTTTTTTTGTGCATTCTTAGATGCCAATGCATTCGAATTGGAGGACCTTATTAAAGGCCTTCCACTCCAGTGAAGATATGCCGAACACTATTAAAACAAAGATAGGGGAGTGGCTGAGGTAGAAAGTTCCTCTCTCTCTCTCTCTCTCTCTCTCTCTCTCTCGTGTAAAGTATTTCTCCAAGTGATGCATTCTCCACCAAAGCTCAGGATGTGATTCCCAGACCTTGCACTTACTCCACGTTTATGCTTCAGGTAGATTTCATATTACCCACTAAAAGTACTATGACACTTTTTTGTGTGGAGATATTTATCTCAAAAGTATAGCGGCAATCGAGCAGAGTCGAGCGTATTCAAGCTTGAATTAAATAATTAATGAGTTTTAAAATATATTTAAATTAAATAATTAATGAGTTTAAAAATATATTTAAACTTTGACCTATAAAAAATAAGTTACTCAAATTTAATTAAATTTTAAAATAAAAATTAATAAACTTTAAAATATGCGTTAACCTTTCATTTGTTAATATTATGAAAAGGGACCGAGCTAATTTTGTTTGTTTTAAGCCCTATTCGAAAGTATTTTCTGGATGTATTTGTTGTGACATAGACTATTAGATAGATACAGACAACAATGGGTACCACCAACCCCCCTCCTCTCTCTCTCTCTCCTTGATGATGAGGCCATTACAAAGTCAGCAAGGGTAATTATTGATTTTCTATTTTTGAGCTTTCAACAGTTCCTTTAGTACAAAATAGTGCGCGATTTCACAATGTTGATGTTGAAAGTAGAGCACCCACAACATTCTAGAAGAGCTATGAGATTCATTCCATTGGTGTAGGACAAGTGAAGTAAGGTCATCTTGGGGTTATTTGCCTAGCATATAGAATGATCTTGTCTAGCTTTTCAAAGTAAAATGAGAAGCAGCCCATTTTGTTGGTTTCTTAACATTCAACCAAAAAAAGAAAAAAATCAATCAACCTCATTGGATGTATTAACAAAAAAAAAAAATCTATTTTGTTGGTTTTTGTTGAATCTATTAACACTTTCCTACTACAGCAAGTGATTCAATGAAGCATGTATTTCTTGGGTGAAAATGGAAATGGGGTGGCGGTGTTGGAGTGGGTTGGGGGCAGATGTTCTCAATTTAACCGACGAATATGTGGGTAAGCCCCTTTTCAGACTTCAATATTTAAAATCTTTTAGGCTTTTTATCTTATCACGTTACATGTTACATGTTAGTTATTCAAATTTAACAGATAATGTTATTTTATTTAAACTTACGATTTAACAGAAGGTGAATGTGAGTTTAAATAAATCAGACAACCCCGTTGGATGTCATGTATTAAGATGTGACACAGTGAGATAAAGCATAGATGGGAGCCTTGCCCCAAAGATGCAGGTGATCATGGATATCTTTGAGAGTGAAAATAGAAATGGGGTGGTGGTGTTGGTGGTGGGACATATTTTCACTCAACCCACAAATATTTTTATTTGCAAATTTGTATGAAGGTAAGATTTTTTTTCTTTTTTTCAACTCGTTAAAAATTAGGATGAATGATAGATTCGATCCCACAAAACTTGGAATCACTACCAAAAAAATTTAATTGTGCTAGTTGAAACTTTTAATGGGTTACATTATACATATAGTAGTGTGTGTATATTTGTATATATAAATGGTTTTTGTTTTTTTGTAAAAGTGGATAGGTTTAATGGGAGGGGTACCCAACTCTTATCTTTCCAATTCCACCTATTCATTATTAATTTGAGGACTACCATGACCTTCATGTTGTTTTCCATAGAATCCACCCCAACAAGCCCGCCCCCGCCCCCCCCCCCCCCCCCCAAAAAAAAACACACACAACAACAACCAAAAAAAAAAAGAGAAGAAGAAAGAAGTGTTAGTTTCATAGTAATTATGTGAGCAATGCAAGTAATTTTTTGTTAATCTTGTTAATGTTAAATCCAATAAGGATAAACAAGAAAGAAAGGAAAAACAGAATAAGCTTGATTACGACGGATCGTTTGGCAAAATTCATAGGCTTTCACTAAATAAATAGTTAAAATAGCTTTGTCAATAATCATTTGCTATAATGAGATGTTATCATCAAATTTTACCTTGATTTGAAGTAAAGCTAGGATAATTAGACTTCTTGTTTCAATTCCTTGTATATAATGAAAATTAGGTGGACTAAACATCCAAATACCTCATTAGTAAAAGAGGGAAAACAAAAAAAAAAAAAAACGGAAGTAGGAGAGAAAGGGAAGAAACTTAAGACCTTGTTTGGAATTTGGATTTGAAGAGAAAAAAAGAAAGAAAGAAAAGGAAATAGATAGGCAAAGAAAATATAACAAATTAAAAATACTAAATTCTTTTCTTTTCTTTGGCTGAGTTAACAAAATAAGAAAATGAATACGACGTATCTGTTAAGAAAAAATCTATTTTTTTACTTACTTACCCCTAATATATATATATATATATATAATTAATTTTACTTTTCTTTTATTTTTTTCTCTCTTAACAAATTCGAGCTCAAACATAACATAAAAAAATTATATTCTAGTTTTTTCTTTTAAAAAAAAGAAAAAATAATAATATTGTCAATAGACGTGACTTGGAGTTGACAAAAAATTGGTTGTAGATTACTATGCTTGTAGTGTCTTAGAAAAATTAGGGCACAAAACCATGATAAAATTAATGTCCACATCACGTATCATTTTCAACATAAATAATTAGGAATCGGATTACACTCGAGGACCTAATCCTATGTCACAATGAAGTTGGTGCCTCCTAATTAAATATAATGGTATTATTGAGTCTTATAATAATTAATAATTTGGGTTAGTAGCCAAAATATTGTGAATCCAATTAAAAAAGGCCAAAATTTTCATTAGACGACAAGTAAAAATAAACAAATAAACCTTGTAGTTTTCTTGTTAATTAAACTTCGAGAAAATCGGGAACTTTATTCTTCTTAACTTTCCTAATTGTCTTTTTTGCTAATTTATTATTGAAGTGTACAAATGAAATTTCAATGGAAATATTTTTTTAAATAAATTTTCTTGAGTGTGAATGTATTTAACTTCATATTTGGCCATCGTTATTGCCTATATTTCAAAAACTGCGGATTTTTATATCTCTCTTCTATGCAACAAATTTGTGTAAATTACAAATGAAAAAAAATATTTTGACAAAATATAATGCCTATTTTTTGTTAGAATTAGGTCTAAATCATTTTGATAAAAAGGCGATCTTTTTGTTAGTGTAGTCCCCAACTTTTGTTAGAATAATTAATTATAAATCTACAAAAATACCATTCATATCAAAATAACCATTACATCTTGAGGTCCACTATTGTCAATTTCACATTGTGCTCTCCCTTAAAAAAATTCTACTGCTACAGTCAGGGCTCAATTGGCTTTTGTCACACCAATTATAACCGCTTACGTGTTACCTGACTAATTTGTTGTACTTTTCATATTATAAAAAAGTAATAATATACAAATTGTAAACTTATACACAAATTTTTATATAAAATAATACAATTGAATGAGAGTTATTTATTTTAAAACAAAATATATATTATGATGATTCTTAATTATAAAATAATAATGTTACAGCCATCGATTTTATTTATCGAATTATTATCACGAATAAAGATAAGGTGATGAAATTTACATTATTCAATACATATGAGATTTACTTACTTATATCTATCCGTGAAAATAATCCGGTAAATAAAATCGATGATTATAAAAAATTTTCTTATGAAAGAATATTACAGTTATGATAATATTTTTTATATAATTTTATTTAAAAGAATAACATTTTTTATTGTAAAAAGTAAAATCTACCCTGCCAATAGTGGAAGCCATAAGGTTACAATCAGATGCTGACATGGCAAAATCCAATCAATTACGTGCACTTACCAAAGGTAAAGATTCCTCTTTATTGTGGACCCCACACTATCGTTTCATTCACCAGCATTTTTTCTCTTCTCCTGTCTCCAGAACTCAGCCCTCACCAGAACTCTCTCTCTCTCTCTCTCTCTCATCATATACTTACACTCCGCCTGTATCTGAAAACCGAAACAGACACCAAAACGCATATATTTCACTCACATCCTTCGTGTCGTACCCAAAAAAATTTCCGAGAAAATTCACGATTCTCGGAAAGCTATTGTGCTAATTGAGTGTGTTAAAAAACACATCGATACGAAGAGTCCCTTTTTGGTATAGGAACGATTACAACAGCCATCTTAATCTGTGTACATATACAAAAATTTATGTGTATCTGTTTGCTTTTTGTATCCATATTTTACGGATTTGTGGGTTAGATCTATCTTGGAAGTAAATGATTTAGTTCTCAATTAAGCGTGATTTGTTGGAATTTTGGGATAAATTTTTGTTATTTGGGGTGATAATTAGATGTCAGAAATAGGTGGAGTTTCGAGAAGAAGTTTGGATATGAAGTGGGGTTATGGGTTGAAATCGAGGTCGAGGTCGAGGTCGAGGTCGCATCGTGTGGTTCAGGACAGTTCTGTGGCGGCGGCGGCGGTGGCGGTGGCGTTGGAGGAGGCGGAGATCGATGGGTTGAAGCAGAGTTGTTGGGTGAATATGCCGCAGGAACTGTTGAGGGAAGTGTTGATGAGGATAGAGGCGTCGGAGAGTAGTTGGCCGCTGCGGAGGAATGTGGTTGCGTGCGCTGGAGTCTGCAGGAGTTGGAAGGAGATCATGAAGGAGGTTGTGAGGACGCCGGAGGTGTCGGGGAAATTGACGTTTCCGATATCGGTTAAGCAGGTAAGATTCTTAATACCCCTTTGCATTTAGACATTGTTGATTCAAGTATTAGGAATTTATTTGGCTTCTTCTGTGAATCTTCAGATTTTTTATTAGTATTTGCTTGTTGATTTGATGTTGTATAGATTAGTTTGATAGGTTAGAACATGAAGTACCAGATTGGACGAACATAGAATTCCCCCTAATTGTCTCTTCTAGGCGTAGATATATTCCTCAAAACCTTGGAAAAAACCTATAATGGTGATAGAAGGAGTGTACCATAAATGAAATCCCCATGTTTAACTTTCGTGTTATCATGCTTATGGGAAAATTATACACTTAATGACAATTTGTTTAGCTCCTGTAATGTGTTCATGTTATAGGGATGTAAAAGTGTTTAAATATTTTCGCTGATTGACGTGGAGTTATGTGGCTATGCTATCTCAAGACCACCTCCTTCAGGATAACGTGGAATGAACTGAAAACCTGTTCATGTGTTTTCAGGCCAAGACCATAGGAACCATTTCTCATTTCGGAGCGGGAAAGGAAAGATTAATTAAGTGGTCATCAAGATCTTTACAGAAAATAATAGTACTACAATAAATTCAAAGCCATGAACAAATAAAAAAAACGGGTTGGATTGCTCGTGTGAGCTATGAACAAAAAAAAAAGGGGGTTGGATTGCTCGTGTGTCCACGGGACAAATTCTATTTGAAATGGATGGTGTGAGTTTGTCAAATGCTCGACATCTCAACATTGATGAGATGTGTTTAGAGAACTTGCTCAATGATCTCTAATAAAGCTAGCATGGGCCTTTCAGGGACCACCTTCAGGATGGATAATTTAGAACCAATCTGATCAATAGCTTTTCTAATTTTCTGTTGCCTGTTTATTATTTTCCTTGGTACCATATTGCCTGTGTCATCCAGCAATTTAATGTTAACCATTATGGTTCTGAGATCTGTTGCTTTTCTTGAGATTCCATGAAGTATATAGATGGGATAGATTATAATCATATGATTAGTGAGCCAGTGGTGTGTAAATCTTGTTTCTTGTGAGAGATGCTTCCTTTTTTTTTATTTTTTTATTTTTGGCTGGGATCTTTGTTGGATTTTACACATGTATGCTCATAATCGTTGGCTATTTTTTCAGCCTGGCCCTAGAGAGTCTCTCCTCCAGTGTTTTATAAGACGGAATCGGTCTACACAAACATATCATCTTTACCTTAACTTGACTCAAGGTAAGCATATTATCTGTCTCAGTTTTGCTTGCCATATTTGATGAATTGCTAGATACTCTTTTCCCAATCTTTTGACTGGAGCATTTGGAGGATAGAGGCCCTATTTTATTATGGCTTCCATTTTGCATTGGAAACATTTAAATTTTTGTCGTTTTTGTTTATCTTTGTGGCAGCATTGGCTGATGATGGAAAGTTTCTTCTTGCCGCTCGTAAGCTTAGGCGCCCCACCTGCACAGACTACAACATCTCTCTGCATGCTGACGATATGTCAAAGGGCAGTAGTACATATATAGGGAAATTAAGGTATGTTCTGAGTTCTACCTGTATCATTGTCTGGTCATCTATTTTTATCTGGGCTCTAATAATACTTTTCTTTTTACTCTTGGCAAGATCAAACTTTCTGGGAACAAAGTTCATAATATACGATGGTGTGCCACCTCATGCTGGAGCCAAAACAATGAAGAATCGCTCGACTAGACTAGTGGGCTCAAAACAAGTTTCCCCCAGAATTCCTGCCGGCAACTATCCTGTAGCTCACATCTCATATGAGTTGAATGTGTTGGGATCCAGGTAACAGAAAGGTTTATGTGTGTACTTGTAAACTTTGTATTAAGATAATCAACAACATGCTAAGTGCATGCAAAGATTTGATCAGTAATAAGAACATCATAAGAAGAAAAAAATTGAAGATTGATGAGACTCTGCTCCTCATTCTTTTTTGTGCTAATCCCAAGAGGAAAATATTAGGGACGATAATTATTTATTGTTTTGCTTTACTTTGCACGTCTTCATAAAATAATCTAGCCAGTGATAAATTTGTTTTTATTTTTAACAAACAGGGGTCCTAGAAGAATGCACTGTATTGTAGATGCCGTTCCTGCCTCTGCAATAAAACCCGGAGGTGTGGCTCCTACGCAGACTGAGTTCCCTCTTTGCAACGCAGATTCCTCTCCATCGCTCCCATTTTTCAGGTCAAAATCAGTCCGCTCGGAGAATTTTCTCTGTGGACCTTTAACCGATCAGAGAGGTGGGCCACTGGTTTTGAAAAACAAGGCTCCCAGATGGCATGAGCAACTCCAGTGCTGGTGCTTGAATTTTCATGGACGGGTTACAGTTGCTTCTGTGAAAAACTTTCAGTTGGTGGCTTCTGCGGAGGATGGACAGGCAGGCCCAGAACATGAGAAGGTCATCCTCCAGTTTGGGAAAGTAGGAAAAGATGTGTTCACCATGGATTACCGGTACCCACTATCTGCATTTCAGGCATTTGCAATCTGCCTTAGCAGCTTCGACACCAAGATTGCTTGCGAATGACAAATGGACAGGTCTGGATCTGATTACTCTATGCATATATATATAATGTCGTAATGAGAATATTTACATGCTTATCTGTTTACCTCTATGGTTTATGCATCAGCTCAGTTTAAGTACTTGTAAAAAAAAACAAGAAAAAGAAAAAATAGGTGTCAGGTCAATTAGCATGTAGATTAATCATAAATGGGAATAGGTTGATCAACTGATCTTAACCACCGAGTTATCACTTCCGGATAGTTAATGTAAGGTTTGGGATTATCAGCAAATACCCGTCAAGTTGGCTTATCCTCTGGTGATCTGGAGTGATGATTCTGACCTATATAGTGTGATAGATCCATGTCACATTTTAAACATGGTTCATGTTGAAGCTATTTCAGACTTCTCTTTTCCACCATCATTCTGTTTTATATAAAATTTTGTGACAGTAACTGAGAGAAACATGATCTCCAATCTGTCGGTTCATTATCAGAATTCTTAAGACTCTGTTCTGTTCAGTGAATCGTCTGGTTAATCCCCTGGCTTCTAGTTTTCATTATTTTTACGCAGCTGTTGGACTTTGAAAGAAATATAAAAAAAAAAAGGAAAGTAGATTGCCTTGACTTTAAGTTTTCCAAATTTCAGTTTACCTATATTTGTGTAGCTAAACTTATATTTTGTTTTGCTGATGGAGCAGTTAAGTTCTGTTTGCTGCCCAGAGAAAATGAAAGCAGTAAAGTGTCTCGGTGGTATGATTCCATTTATCGTGCTCCCAAACGGTGAAGAAGCTGGTAGCTTGTCCAGGGCTTTCATCTGCAGTTACTTGGAATGCAGAAAAAGCTTGGATTTCAAAGAACTTTCTAAGCTATCCAAATTGTTGCTTTTATATATATCCTCTTATGTTTTTGTACATAACAGCAGTTTTTCTTTTTTTTGGGAAACCAAGAAAAAATAATCTGTCTTTGCTTGTGGACTATTGCTACAAAAACCTCTCCAAGCTTGTGGATATGCTGAAATCTGCCTAAACCTCAATTCCCCGGGTAACTGCATGAAGTCAAAAAAAAAATGAAGAAGAAGAAGAAGAAGAAAAAACTCAATTGAAAGTTTATTTTTATGTGAACCAGAGTTACCAGACGTGATAGAATTAAAGCATCTAACTAGCTTAACTGAGCACAACTTTCATATGAAAGAACTTGCATGACTGACCAGAAATTCATATGATAAACTTCAATTACGAGGAAAAAGTGTTCAATCAAATCATTAGAATCACTAACAGAGCCTTCCCATGTAGTTGGATTAAGGATTAGGTAAGGAAAACAAAAATGAAAAATAGGATATGAAAGTATATTGTATGTTTAATTATTAGGGATATTTTTTAAGAGATATTTAAAAATAATTTTGTTCTTTTTTTTTAAAACTTTTACAATTTGAAAATCTTTCTTTTTCAATTTTTTATTTTCTTTTTGGAGTTTCTTAAAAGTGGGTTCAAAAGAGGAAGGCCGTTTTCGGGTGAGCCAAAAGGAAGTTCTGTTTTCATTTGCCAAACTGTCAAAATACAAAAATTATCATTTTGCCTTCTTTTTCCTTCTATCTATATGAGAGAACCATGGCTTAGATCTGTGCCAAGGTTTTAGATAGAAAGGACTATTTAGTTACTAGAGAAAGTAGAGGATAAAAGAATAAAAAAAAAATTTAAGTAAAAATTTAGAATCTCATTTCTATTTTTTCATCCCTTTCTCTTTTTTTTTTCTTTTTTTTTGATAAATTGGAGTTCCAAACATAGTATGTATTTCTATGCACCGGATTTTAAAGAAGGGGAAGAGTTTAGGTATGTATTTTGTCTTACATTCTCTACAATAACAATTAATAAAATAACCCTAGATAATGCCTTTTTTGTTGATACATCGGAAGGTCAAAGCTCGAAACGGAAGGTAAGGATGAGTCAAACTCGTCAACTAAGTCATTAGTTCGCAATGCGCGTGCGATGTGGTAGTGTAAGAGTGTTATTTGTAAAAATATGTTGAGAGTCAAAACGTCTCTAAAGTACGCATATACATACGTCATTATATATTTAAATTTGAAAATATAGAGAAATACATAATTATTTAAATAATTTTTTATTTTTGAATGCATCAATTTCTTCTAAAATACCTAAATTTATAATATTTAAAATGAATAAAAAATAAAACATTCATTTCTTTACTGAATTATAGATGTTTTATGCAAAACTTCAATAGAAGATATATTATTATATATCTTAATATCATAGCAATATATGTGATGATCAACAACTGGTTCAAATTAGAATTCGAGAATTTAACTATTCGGGTTTGCCAATTCGACGAGGACTGACTCCAAGTTCGCAAGTTTGAGGATTAGAGTAGTTCGTTCGCCTGGTTAGTAGCATTGTGTAAAACTCTAAAGATTGGGCTGGTGGTTAAGGCTTAGGGGTTGGGAATTTGCTCTTTTCAATATCTCAAATTTGAAATCTCTTAGTGTTATCAACTCCTTGAGCTCACCCTCAAAGATTTTAATTCAGTAATTACCCAATTTATTTAGGACAAAAGACTAAATAGGTCTTAAAATTAGTTTAGATATGTGCAAGCAGACTTAAATATTAGCCAAAAAATAAAAACAGAAAGAAGAAGAATTGTGTAACTTAAATCCTGACATCAATCATGAGTGAAGATGACATCAATCGTGGGTAAAAATCCTATTACCACTGCACTAATCGTTTTCCTCATGCCTTATTCTTTACCTTTCTCTGGTTTTTCAAGATTTTCTGTATTTGTTAACTGCAAGTTTTCAACGAGTGTATTGCTGTTGTATTAAATGTTTTCTCTATATGTGAATTTTCAGCGAGAGTGGAGGTGTATGTGTCACAATTTAATATGAATAAGAATTTAACAGTTGATTTTACTTAATTATTGGACTTTTTCTACTGTCTTATTGAATATTTTCTCCTTTTTGAAGGGTTTTGCCATCAAAACTATTAGGGAACTCATTATGAGTGGTAGATAGATAATACTTTAAAGATAATGTTATGCACTTATATGTTCTAAATTTTTAGAGGTTGCCTTTACAAAGAATTAAACAAAATTAAAATTATTATCTCATTTGAATCAGCTTATTTAATTAGTAATTGTTTTGTCTTTAATAGTTTTTTTTCAAATAAAGTTTAACTTTCATTCTTTTTTTTAAAAAAGGCTTTTAGGTTATGTTTTTTTGTTTTTGTTTTTGTTTTTGTTTTTTTAGTTGAAAACCAAAACAAAGAAAAAGTTAAGAAAACTGTTATAAGCTACCTAAATAGACCAATTTATAAGCCGATCCAAGCGACTCTCTATAGAGTTTTAATCTATGTTAATGGATTATATGCTTCCATTAAACATAAATATACACATCTCCACACAAACTACGACCGTAAATGAGTCAAATAGTGAGTTATTTAAGTATGTTTTGAAAACTTGTTCACTCTTCAAATGTGTTCAAGTTTAATTTGTTTATCTTTCTAACTGATCTTAAATAAGTTTTAATAGAGTGAATTACGAACTGAGCTCGAATGACTTCATTTATTTTATGTACATATGCTTATTGGGCCAAGCACATAAAACTAATAAATTTCAAAATGGGTTAGAGCTCAAGTTACTTACATAACGAGCTAATTTTGAATGAGTTTGTAAGGAGCAAAACATGAATTCAGTCAGAATAATTTGGTTCGCTTTGTAATATTAATATAAAAACCACTAATATGTAACCCAAACGCAAAAAGGAAAAAAGAGAAAAAAAAAATTGACAACGCCTGGATGAAAGTTTCTCTATTCGCAAACTCAAACTGTGTGAATTAAGAATTTTATGATAAAAAAAAGATGAAAAAAAAGATAACAAAATATTTTATTATCTTTTTTCTCATTTTTTTCTCTATTTCTCTTTGATAAATCTGAATTCCAAATACAATATCAACGTTATCCTACTTGGATTTGTATCCATAACAAATGGTCTTATCATATGTGATAGTAGAATCCAATTCAAATTTGAACAATTTTATATAATATAATTTATAAAATAATAAAAACGTTTATATAATAAAAGGGGGCATTCGGCAAGTCCTATCCAAAAATTACCTATAAACATAAGTCTTGTTGGATATTAATGAGCATTTTTTTTTGGTACTCGTGCAAGAAGTATGTTTATTTAAAAATAATAATTTAATATTATTAATATAATAAAATACTATATGTCATAATTTTATAAATATAACTACTAAAAACTCAATATTATCAAACTATTAGATTTTTTTCCGGAAACCATACAATTAGAACTCTATTTTTTATGAAAGTAATTCCTAAAACCAAGGATTATTTTCGTTCCACATACAAAATATTATATACATATATACACCTATTACTTATTCAATAGTAATTAGAAATCTTTATTTTTTTTTTGATACTTCAAAATAGAATTAAAAATCCATATTTGCATTAAGATTTGCCGTGTCGATTGGGTGCACATCAAATACACCGACAGTATAGACAGAAGATATATATATATATATATATAAACGCAGGATGACCAGAATAGAAATCTTTTTAGCATTAGGGTTTGTGGAGTGAAGTTTGTATATAAATAGAAGTTTGTGATCGTTCGACCTTAGTAATCTGTGTCTAGTTTCACTTTTTGATTTCCAATTGCAAGATGGCGAAGCAAATTGAGACGGACAAACTTAGAAAATTGACCAACAAGAGAGGAGCGGTGAAGCGAATAGAGAACAACAGGTCTCGGAAATTGACTTACAAGAGAAGAATGGCCAGCATCAAGAAGAAGACAATGGAGCTCGCGACGTTGTGCGGCATCAAGGCCTGCACAGTCTTCTTCGGGCCGAACGGCGACGTCGAGACTTGGCCGGAGACGGCGAGTGAAGTGAGAACCGTCATCAAGATGTACAAACACCATTGCAGATCTGAAGCTGAAATTGGATCTGAAACTGGAACTGGAACTAGAACTGGAACTAGAACTCGAACTGATGTTTTGAATGACAGAATCGAGAAGGTTGATAGGGAGATCGTTGCCGCGAAGAGAGAAAATTTGAGAAAGATTTTGAGATTGATGCAGAGCAACTTAGAAGTTCTAACTGCTAGAGTAGAGTTCTTGAAGACCGCCATCGATGACGATGACCAGATTAATGCAAAGGGAAAAGAAATTGTTATATACAGATTCGATGAGATGTTGGACGAAACTAAAGCTCAGAGACATCCACAGAATCTGAGTTGACATGAATTCATTGCAAGACGATTCATTCATATATTAGTTCGATTAAGAACCATTAACAATTTTTGTTGAGGTTTAACTCCAGATTTAATTGAATCTTAACCTTTTTAGTTAGAATAATCTGAACTTGATTACTAACGCACAGATTCAATGTAAATGTTTTTTTTTTTTTTTTATATATATTGTTATGAATGATTTTGGTAGATGGATTGGTACAAAATTCGTTCTTCTGGTATTGTTATTGACAACTATTCTTAGATGAAAGTTTAATTATTATTAGTAGCAATGATGTTTGTGTTGATTGTTAAATCTCTAGTATCTAGAAAGAGAAGTGGAAGTAGAAAATGAAAGCATGAAGTTATTTCTTTATTTATTTTTTTGCTTAGCCTAAAAAAGGTAAAAGGGACACTAAGCTATGTCTAGATGCGACTATAGTAGTTTTTACTTTGCTTAGACTTTTCGAAAAATAGTGAGTCAACTCAGCCCCATTCGAAAAGAAGTGAATTAATCTAGCCCCATCAAGATGTAAGTTGGCAAGCGGCCATCGCAAAAATTGTTAATTTTTTTGTGAAGAACAAAGGATATGACAATAATGTTGTAAGGTCATGGCTCACCACACCTTATGATGGATGAGCCGGCTCAAGTGCTTATAAATAGCAGTGGCCGATGACTTTGTGAATAACTAAGAAAAAAAGAAACAAAGAGAAAGAAGGAGAGAGAGACAGAGACAGAAGAGAGACAGAAAAGAGAGAGACAGAAGAGAGAGAGAAAGAAAAGAAGAGAAAGAAGAAGATGAAAAGAAAAAGAAGGAAAAGACAAAGAATGTTGGTAAATTATTTACATTTCTATTGTCTTTATATTTTATCTTATGAAAACAATACATGATTAAATGATCAAGAAGATTTATCCCCTTAGTTTCAGAAGAACTATTTAATTATTATATTTTGTCTTATGAAAGTAATACATGCTTGGATGATCAAAAAGTCTATCCCTATAGTTTCAGAAGAACTATTTAATTATTATTTGACAGTTTCAGAAGATTATCTTGTCTTATTAATTATTATTTTGTTTGCTTCAAATTCATTTAGTTTATAACAAATAATGTTTTGGATTGACTGTCAAGTTTTATAATAAATGGCGCATTCTTCCATGTAGATTATGATGGTTGTGAATTTGTTAATTCATATGCACCTAAATTTTTTTTTTTTTTTTCTTCTAGTTAAAGCCCATACATAGGCCCAAATAACGTGTTCTGTAGGTGTCCCAGGGACTTAAATACTCCGACTCAGGTCGAGCCTCACCTTCTTCTTTACAATCCTCAAGGATTGTAACCAATTATGTGCTAACTTTGTTATGTACCCAACTTTTAAACCAATTATGCATGTAGTTGGCTTCCAAGTATATAAAATTGAGGGTCAATTCATTCACAAAGGATGTCAAGGTCCAAGAGTGTTTGGCACCATGAAACTCAAAAAGTGTTGGGATGAGAAAATGGTCTTCTAATTCCAATTCAAGGCATGGGATCCCATGTTGCCAAACACAACAGTAGTCCATTTTTACATAGCCTTAGGAGCTTTTGCTATTAAGCAAACACAATCTTGAAGCATTACCAATAAATTGGGTTTCCCTGTTGGCAATAGCGACTTGGCATTTTTTGTAATGAAACTTGGAAGAACATACATGCAGAGTGTTACTTCTGTCACTATGGAATACAGATTATATATATATATATATATATGTAACCAGCAACGATATAAGCATAACTACAAATTTGAGAAGCAAGAATTATTGACCATAACATTCTCTGCATCTAGTGGATCTGTTAGTTTGACTTGGTTTCTTTTTCGGTTCACTTTAATGATTCGAGGTTTGGAGCAAGAACATTGCATTAGAAAGGACCTGGTCCTGGACCACCAGGTCCAGGTGGACCTGGCGGACCGGGTGGGCCACCGGGAGGCCCAAAAGGAATAGGAGGTGGACCGGGTGGATCAATAGGCGGCCCAAAAGGAGGAGCAGTTGGCCCGCCAAAGCAATCTTGCAGCAACCAGCAACAGCATAAGAAGTAGAAGCTGCAAAACACACAAAATGTGAAACAAGTAGTCAAATCGTACTGATCATAACAATATATATATATACTAAATCACACGCTTGAATCAATATTGGGATGAACATCTTCTGATGAATTGTTCGTCTTCTCAAGTTCATGTATTGACGAGAATTTTCATCGATGGCCTAAATTCTCCATGACATGAACATTTTCTCACATGAAGTCTTTTAACAGTCGAAACAAAACCAAAATCACAAAAATTTGTTACTAACCAGGAAGACATGGTGGTGCACAAGTTATTAACAAAGCCACCAAGAAAGCCTCCTGGTACTGGGAATGGAGCTGGAGGCCCTGCCGGTCCAGGAGGACCCCAACCAGGTCCAGGGCCGCCAGGGCCACCAGGTGCCGGTGGCCTCATTTAGCCCTCCAAAATACGTTGCAGTCGCCTGAGAAAATGGCTAGGACAGACTCCCTGAAGAAGCAAACAGTATGAGGGAGAGAGAGAGGGAGAGAGAGAGTAGTTCTTCTGTGTTATTCAGGTTGGACACTAGCAATATATAGAGGTTTCTGGTTTGGCTGTTTGTTGAAGGCTGCCTGATAGTTATCATGTGTACAGAAATTCATAGAAGATAAATCACATTTCTAGGAGGTTCGAGACGTGAAATCCGCCTTTCAGACAACGCTGTAACTGCTCTTCTTCAACGTACCTACCTTTCTTTGAAACCTGTTCTTTCTCCCATATGCATGTAATTTTCAATCTGAGGAACGTGCTCAATAATGCACTTGTGACTTGCTGAGTTAGTCTAAAGAAAAACACCAAAAGATAAAAAACAGTAATTACCAATATCTTTGCATGAGAAACTGTGGCAATGACTGGTAGATATGCTGTGTTCTTTACTTACCTGAAATATATACATTCATACATACCTACATTATATATATTATTTAGTGTTAGAATCATAACTTTTTCTTTTTTTTTTTTAAAGTAAAAGGGTTATATATTTATTTAGTGTCAGAACCATAACCTTTTTTTTTTTTTTGAGTAAAAGAGTAAGGAAGTGACCAATGTAGCTACCTACTTAAGCATGACCATAGAAGTCCCTATCCCATTTGGCTCTCCGAGAAGGATTGAACCATAGCTGAACCCAACTTCATTAAGGTGCAAGATGGCAAAGACCCTTGTCACAGCATCTGATTTACGAGAACTACTACTGCAAGCAGGTTCGAACTCACGACTGTGTGAATAAGGACAGAAAGTTTCACCCAACTGCCAAAGCCAACGAGGCTACCACCTTGGCAATTGTTTGAACCATAACCTGTCAGCACCAGTCCATCTGTATTTTTCCACTTGCTTGGTGAGAAAACTAGGGATTAAATGGTATATGTCAGTCTCATTTTTCTTCTAATTTACGTCATGCTCTCAGCTACCAAACACCAATTGACAACAAAATCTCTAGATATGCAAACGTGTCTGAATATGTGAAATACAAGGAGGAAGATGCACCACTAAACCTGCCGTCTACATTTCAAATTTTCAACATCCAAATTCTCTTCCCTCTTGAATGTTCACTAATTTGGCAAAGTAATTCAAAAGCCCTAAAGCCTCTCCACATGTTTTGAACACATACAAGTTATTGGGACATATTTGTTATGAATGGCTTAAGCCATTGACAATTAGGCAAAAAGTGTCAAATCTCTCCAGGCAAAAGTTTAATTTCCTTTTTTTTTCCCCCCTTCCACGGGCACATGGTAAACCCACCAAATAAAAAAAAGATAAAAAAGAAAAGAGAGTGGAATAGAAAAGAAGAAATAATGTGAGTTCCAACTTAGAATTCAAAGTAACAGACTATTCATAGCCTATTACCTTGACACCAAAGAATTGTTCGACCCAATACTTTAGTTCAGTGCTAGTAGTTGATCTTGATTTGACATTAGAAGTATCCACATACTAAGATGAGGTAAAAAAGAAACAAACTCATATTGCTAAAATGCCATCAACACAACACATGGGTTGCTAAGGATTAAAGCATCAAAATATAGAGCAGATGGTGTACTGAGATCAGGTCAAAACACTTCTCATATTTTGTTAACTGATGCAAGAACAACCCAAGAAGAAAAAGAAGAGAGTATGGAATGGAAAAGAAAAAACTTTATGGGTTACAGAGATAGTAAATGGATGTCAAAGTAACAAAAATAAAGATAAAAGCAAAACAAAAATAAAGTTCCTTGACATATTTATTTGAACTTGAACTAATCCAAATACAGTTTTCAACACAAAGGGGCAAAAAATTGACCTATACAATACTAGAGAAGCTTCTCACCATCCAGGAAAAAAAAAAAAACATAGGACAGAAAAAAAAATGACATACAAGATGTTTTACCTCTCAATGCAATGTAACAGGTTTCCCGTGTTGTATTCCAGATATACTGGTCCAGCAACGTGTGGATTTTGAATTGTATCTCCCGTAAAAGAACCAAAGACTATATTACATGCCATCCTTCTCCTTAATCTGAGCAGAAGTCTTATCTGCCCAGAATAGTCTTATCTTTTCTGAGAATCCTTATGTTTCTTTCTTCTTGGAGCACCCACAGCAGCAGGGTCCACCAATGGGCCAGACCAAGTCTGGATGGGCGCTTTTGGATATGAGAAATTCATGGAACTGAATGGGACATCAGGGGGGTCAAAGGCTGGATCCATGTAATGTGAAGAACCTAAAGGGTAACCGAGTGTTCCATCCTGATGTGGGGGAGGAAACTTCTCACTCTTGCTCTTGGCATTTGCATGTGTTATTAGACGCCTCCTCTGCTTTACAAGTAAACATGACATGGTAGTGTAATCATTCAATTAGTAATGAAAGAGGAAAGACTGAGTTATATATATATATATATTATAGACACCACTCTAACAAACAAAGACATTATTTTAGCATGGAAAAGCAATTCCTATTAAAGTTTTCTGTAGAGACTAAGAGACTATACTTGTATTCAGAGATAAGAGAGAGACACGACTATATTTGCTAGGGCCTAAACAGGAAAATATGCTTATGAATGGACTCTGGTCAAACATACTCCTTGAATCATATGGATCTGGCTAAGTATTCAAACCAGCCTGATCACAACTACACGTCTCCTAGCATAACAATATCTCCTAGAAAATGAGATACTGCTCGCCCTACAGACATTGTAACCGAATTAATTATAAACTTTGCAAACTAAGCATTCTCAAGTCACATATTAATTATATGATTCCATCATGTTGCACCCATGCTTCTTTCCATGCTAAATAAGGATCATGAATAGAAGACTGGTAAATTGTTCCTTACAGTTTTGTAATCTAATTTCAACTAAATATTGAATTACACGGCCTATAAAGGAAAGTACTACCTGTTGAAATGTGTGGCATCCATACAAACACATGGAGCCTCAGAGAATAAATGTTGGAAAATTTAAATAACCAAAGCATGAAAAAATGTTGCAGAAAGAAGCAAATAATCTGACATACATCAAGATTGGTTTGCAGCTCAGCATTGGCTTCGAGAGAAGGGATTGCCCTAACAGCTCGATCACGTGGGCGAGTTTTCTTCACACCATCAGCATGGGCTTTACCCGCAGCTCTCAGTCTACAATCATGAAGCTCATTTCAGCTCCCAATTGGAGAGAGAAAAACCAAAAGAAACCAAAAACACTCAACCACTTCTGATAGATAAGAATATAGAAGAAGACGTGATTACAAAATGGTTGGGAAATCAAAAAATGTACATGTCGATGAATAGGGAAAACTTAAACTATCAATTGCTCAAACTTACATTAATTTATACAAAATAATTATCTTAGTATCTTTGTTATGAAGTTTTTTGAGTAAGTAACTTGTTGTATAGTTCATTTGTTAGCAATTCCCAACTGTAGCAACAATTCACTTCCCAAATATTTGACTTTTGGTACATATATCTGGCTGAAAGAATAGGAAGAAAAGAAAAGGTAAAACAGAAAATCGTTTTTCCTCAGTGGGTTTTCTTTTTCTTTTACATTTTTTTTTGGGGGGGGGGGGGGTGTTGTCACAATCAAATTTTTTGGGTATCCAGATTTACAGCAAACCTTCTAGCTTCTTCATCCCGCAGTTTAGCGTCCATCTCCTTACTGGGAGGATATTTTGGAAGACTTGAAGGATCACAAGCATAAGGTTTGGTTGTGAAGAACTGTCAAAAGAAAGCAACATATTCAGTACATACTGACAAACACGCTGTGAGGACATTATCAAACAAAAAGCAATGCATTAGAGTTCACAACATACCTATTGCCAACAAAATCATACCACTCACAAGTTAAAATGCATGATTTGCATGTAAGTACTACCTTTCCTAATTCATATTATCAGGTCATGAAACAATAAATTGGATAAATAGAAGCTCCAAAGGAACTATATTGCATCAAGAACAAAAAATGAATAAAATAAAGAAAGTAATCAAAATGGATAATAATAAAAAAAAAGGTATCCAATAATCCATCTGTATGCCCGAAAAGATGTTTAAAGTCCCTTCAGGATAGAGTCAGTACCACTTGGTCAAATCGATAGCCTAGATTGTTAGAGAATTTTACCTAGAGAAATTGAAGTTTGTCTTCCCATAGAAAAATTGAAAAGTTTTCCCTGAAAAGCTTTTCATAGTACCAAGAAACTCCACTCATTTGCAGCAAGAAGTTCTTAGGGTAGGATAGCATTTGAACATGTATCCCTTTACGGTAAACAACTTTCTAAATGCACCTCATAAGCTAAAGTAAAACATGCATATCTTCAGGCTGATATTCTTCCATGCACAACATATCAGTCACAGAAAGCGGAAGAAGCTACAGCTGCACTTGATCCAACCAATGGCTTCCAACATGAGACTTATATCTCATCCATGGCCCATTAAAAACCAAGGTCCACCAGGCATTGCATAGTATTGGCAGATTATGAAGGAAGCATACTAGTTTACAGTTAGCAGAACTACAAAATTCAAATTAAAAGCTCACTTGGTAGGATGTCGAGAAGCATAGTCTCAATGAATACTCCAAATTTATACCAAATTAATCAAGATAATGCAAATACCATCAAATTGATCCAAAAAGGATTCCGCAGTCCATGCAAACTTTCAACTAATAATTAGCCATTGACCCATGTAGAATTCATGGAATGTGATTTCATGAGGGTGCCTAAAGCACCAAATCATAAGCTAAAAGCCTGACAATTAACACACAAGAAATTCAGAAAGTTTGTCAATCATAGACCTCCAAAGTTGTAACAATATTCCATTAACTCATTGCTTATAATATGCATACTTACCATCATTGGATCTGTTATTGTGCCTTGTAAGAAGCATGTCCTCGTCTGTAATTGGTATTTTTTCATAATTGATAGTCATGTCTTACAAAAATGTTTGATTTCAATTTCAATTGAAATGACATCATTACCTTTTCTGATAAGTAATTAACATGACAAAAATTACCTTCAAAGTTATTTGAACATAAAACAGTTTTAAGCAGAGAAAAACATGCAGAAACCACCCAAACCAGCAATATATTGCAAAGAGATCAAGCAGAGAAAGATGAGAACAAGATCAACTACTTTGGAATATAAAAGCTCACTTCACTCCTCAACGCAGATGTGGCAGTTTGACGTTCAGCAGGGTCAATTGCAAGAAGTGTCTCAATTAATGGTAGTGACGAAGCTGGAAAATCTTTAAATGTCTCTGCTACACATCTTTTGTACGATTGTTGGGGCTTAAATATGGTTGCATGTGGCAGCTTTGACTTTTTCCAGTATTCTTCAGAAGGAGAGCCACATAGCTTGAATATTTTGTGTAGCTGCTCCACCTAAGTACAATAGGTGATATGTATTAGTAGCCACACACTGTAATTCTAACATTCATAAACAAAATGAAGGCATATAATGCTATCAAAACCATGAAATTGCTCTCCTTTTTAATTGCCAAAAAAGAAGCCAGCAGCATAAGCATAGTATATGGCTAAAGCCCAAGCATTTACAGGTATATCATGGGTGTTATGAAAAACTAACTCTTAATCAAATCAACATGAGCACTTAACATAATGCAAACAAGCATGTATTCATTGCGTTTCTCATGATCTAACAAATACTGATGAAGGTTCAGTATACCTTTGTTTGAATAAATTGATGTTGAGTGAGGTCAATACGTAGCTCCAAAATACTAGGATTCTCTTTTGCATTAAACCAAATGGATGTAAGGTATATACATGGAACTTTCAAATATCACTGAACTGCTCAAATATTCAGAACAAATTGCCATTTTGCCAACTAGACCATAAGTAGAACAGTAAATAGCTCAAGGGCAACGTTTAAATATGCAGTTAAAAATCAATACGATAAACATGAAGCAGCCCAACTATGACTCTTCAAAAGTGCTAGAATGATGCACCAGAATTACGCATGAATAAAGTAAAAAATTTGGAAGTTACCTCTGTTCGACCAGGCATGATGGGCTTCCCAGCCAATAGCTCGGCAAGAATGCAACCTGCACTCCAAAGGTCCACACCTACACCATAGTCAGTGGCTCCAAGAAGAAGCTCCGGGGGCCGATACCATAGAGTAACCACCCGACTAGTCATTGGCTGCTTGTGATTAGGGTCAAAAAATGAAGCCAACCCAAAATCAGCAATCTTAAGAACACCTCCATTGTCAATAAGAAGATTTGAACCCTTAATATCACGATGCAACACATGGCGGTTATGACAATGTTCAAGCCCTGACAATAGCTGATGCATGTAGCACTTGACCTACCACATTCAGAAACACAAATATAAGGAAAGGACCTCATTTTGAAAACAGTAATCAGAATTCAGCCTGCAAACACTAGTCAGCAAACAAATATAAGCTAACCTGAGGCTCTGTAAACTTTATTCCTGGGCTAGCAGCAAGTCCAGCCAAATCATGCTCCATATATTCAAACACAAGGTACAAACTACAAGACATCCTCGATGTCACTAAGCCTTGCAATTTTACAACATTGGGGTGATCCAAGCGTCGCAGAATCAAAATCTCTCTAGCCATAAATTTTACGCTCTCGAGCTCCAAATTGTCAAATCGAACCTTTTTTAACGCAACAATTTTCCCCGTTATAGCATCCCTAGCTTTGTACACATTACTATATGTACCTTGCCCAATCTAATCACAAAATTACGAAAACATGAAATAAAAAATAAGACAATAAAACCTTATAAGCATACAAAAATTAGAAACTAAACCAAAAGATGCTTGCCTTGTCAATTTTCTCAAAAGTATCGGCTCTACGAGGCGTCCACCCATTAATTGCCTCACCGGCAACATCTGAGAGCCAAGATGGCCACCCGGCAGCCACTTGCTCACCGTGTAAATGCTTTGGTGGGTTACTCAGCCTTGGATTCGGCCTTGACCTCCTACTCTCCCCCCTTGGCCTTGTACTCCCATCCTTCTGATCCCCACCATTCTGAACCTCACCGCCACCCTCGGCTTTTGCTACACTAACTTGCTTTCTCCTCCCCGACGGCACTGCCAAATCCCTCTGCCTCTCCGAGCTAGGCGGAACTGAGGAAGAAATCTCTCTCCCAAACACGCAACCCATCTCTCACCCACCCAAATCCTAGCACTAACCCTCATATCACATCACATTCCACACTCTTCGCCCTCATTCAAGAAAACCCAGATCAAATTAGAATCACAACTATACAAATCTTCACAGAAACGCTTAATCTCAACAATGTGTTTGATTAAGACAGCGAATATACGCTAATTCAAGAACCCTAGCTTTTTGCCCAAGAAAGTACAAGCAGCAATGATTTCAGGGTTAGCCCACAATTTATGGCAGTCAAAATTGAGCTACAACAAAAGCCAATAAAAAAGGTCATACACAGTAAAATAAAACAAAGATTTATTGTGCTTTTTGCGTGTGTATAGTTTCGTTGGTGCTGGTGATTTCAGATCAGACGTTAAAGTTGCAAAGTTGAACTCCACAAAAGAAAAAGGTTTAACTTACTAGTAGATTGAAGATTAGCATGGAAATATACAGTGAGAAAGAGTGTTGTTGATCTCTTTCTGCTCTGCTTTCTCTCTCTAAATATATACATATATATGTAAAATTTTGACTCCGAGAGCGAGAAATTTCAGGAAGAGAATTGACTGAGAAAATGTTTCTAAAACCCAATTATGCAAAGCATGATAGCAGCAAGTCAAACAGTAAACTCTCCTACTTTCTTCCTCCACATTTCTCTCTCTACTTTGTTTTCTCTCTCTACCAAATGGTGAGCCACTTTATCCTGTTAGATTGTGACATGCAGATCATAATTTCACCAAGAAAATATTAAAAGGCCCACAAAATAAAATAGTGGCATTAAAATAAATTTTAATCATGATAAGGACACAAATTTAGACCGTTGATTTTCAGAGTTCTATATATGGAATTGTTTTACAACTATTGTTTTGAGATTTGGACTAACCCTTTCTTAATCACAAATTTTTATTGAGATTTGGTGTTAAACTCCTAGATGAATGTGTTTATTTATTTATTTATTTATAAATAATCAAAAACAAATGTCATGTTCTAGACTCCTTGATTGTACAAATCAAAGGGGAGAAAAAAAAACATTAAAGAAATGAATGGCCTATATCTACTCATGATTTTAATTCAAATTTGTTTCAATCATCAGAGTTTTATCTCATAGCATTTGGTTGGATGTCACACATTTCATTCTAGTTCCTTAAATGATGAAAGAGATATATCATAAGAGCAATTGAGAGATAGGGGATCTAGAGTGTTTTTCTCTTGTATTATGAGAGGTTTTAATATAGAAGGGTAGCAAAGCAATCAATATAATTCCTCCATCCTATTTTATTGTAAGGTTAAACATTTAGTCATCACTTTCCTATAACACAAAGACATTTTTGTGAATTTAATCATTGAAAAATTATTTTTTTAAAACTTTTTGTTAGCTAATTAAGAAATATAAAATGGGATGGACAGAATATAATCTTTCTTCAAGTATTAAATGGCAGACCTTAGCGCAATGCTAAAATTGCTCAATTGCAGCCAGCATCGTAAGTTTAAAATACGTAAATAACTTCTCTATACACGAGAATAATGCTAAATTGGAACAATCATCAATCAAGCTAAAATTGTCAACATTTTCTATTGCAGTAGAGAGAGAAGAGGAAAAAAAAGAGAAAAATAAAAAGGAAATCCCTCCCCAACCACCCCCCAAAAAAAAAGATAAATAAAAATGATACTACAACTAAACTAATATCATAGTTCTAGAGGGAATCTGACAGGTCTCAATTGCCTTTTTTGGTCATATATTTAAATGCAAAATCATTACAAACTTCTGAGTTCTGATATAATGTCATATTAATTATATATGATAAATTACTAGTTGTAAGGTAATTGTTTTTGGGACTTCAATCCAATAGAGAGCAGCAAAAAATGTACATATAGGTTTGAAATTGACACATCAGTGTGGGCATTGCCTGTGATGATCCAGTGACACTGACATGTGGTTTTGTTGTCAAGACACAAATTCTGAAATTCAACCAAAGGAAGCTGCTAATTGGAGTGGGATTGGATGATTGATGCTGCCCAAAACCTCCAGACACAGGACAGGTCACAGGTCAAATAAGGATATATATAGATATATATATATAGAGAGAGAGAGAGAGAGAGAGAGAGTGGGGTGGGGGTTGGTAAGGTAGGTAACCTTATGTTGACCACACATTGCCAATCTCTTTCACTCATGCAATATTTTCGGAGTGGGTTGGATGGAATCAAATGCTACCTAGAGAATCAGGAAATGAAAATGACTAAAATGTATTTGATGGGTTCTTGAAATTAGTTTAACATTGTCTACACTTGTAATTGGGAGGTTAGATATCAGAATGATGGGCTTAGACTTTGACAAGCCCAGAGATGTACTGCAAATTTTGAACAAAAGCTAACCCCTTACAACCCATGAAATATACTTCTCAAAAGAGCTGGGAGAAGCTCCACCTCCCAATTCCCAAACAAATTTGATTTTGTAACCCAAATAATTCCGTACCATGACGTAGAAAATCCGACCCGGATCTCATAGAAAGACATTAGGAGCTCTTATTTATGTATCTCTCGACCCAAAATGGGAGCATATTTGAAATATAAATAGAGAAAATTTTATTGTTGCAAGAGGGGGTCAATAGGGAAAATTTGAATTCCCACCAAGAAATAGAAATAATAAAATATTGGGTAAAATTTGTTGTGGTATGTTTTCTTTTATTGCTTAAGGATAATAAAAATGGTAGTTCAATGCATCATGCTTCTATAAATTAATCCATTAATTCCACCATTAAATGCCTTTGGTAATAAGCAATGGATTAATTATAAGTCAAAGGCATGATGATAGAAGCCATGGTGAGTTTAATCATTGGATTTCTTGTAATGACCGCGCCTAGAATTGTTTCTCACACAAATCCATCAAACCCACAACTTAATTCAAACAAAGGTTAGAGGGTTCCATAAGTATATATTTACATATGGTGACTTTTGTTTTTAGTTGCATCACTCTTGTCTGTACTCTAAACCATGTCGTTTTTAGTTATCAACAACAATCCATTTGGATGATTAGCTAGGAGAGAAAAAGAGAAGTAGAGGGAAAAAAAAAAAAAAGGTTCCACTAATAGAGAAACAGTAGAAATAAAAGATCGTTGCGAATTGTGATTCCTCCTCCTCGTGAGATATTCGACTGAACTTATTTTTGTTTTAGCTGCGTTAAAGAAATTCTAACACCAACGACATAAAATAAAGCAAAATGTTATTTTTTTAAAATTTTTATATAAAATTTTATACCAGAATGATGTGGCGATGACAGTTTTGTAATAAACAATCATCTTGGTTGGTTCTTTATTTTAAAGTGATAGACTCACAACTTAGCTATATTATTCTGGTGATTAATTCTGTATGAATTTTCTGGTTATAGCATTATCCTAAAACAAATTATTCGATCTAAATTTTAGACATTTGGAATTTTTTCATCTCTAGTACTGAGGATTTATCCTAAATAACTCTCAAATTATGAATTAAAAATATTGTTTTTTATTGTAAAATTGTGTAAGTTACTTCATGAAATAATTCAATTAACTTCCAAAATGGAGAAATTAATTGCTATGATAAGGGCCAAGAGTGAGTGTCAAACCATCCCACCAAACGACACCGTAGCAGGAATTAAACTCATTTTTGTCTGGAAGTGCAGATTAGCTCAAGGACGACCGACGGAGGAGATAAGTCAACAGAACAAAGGATTAATCTTCTCAGTGGGGACGTGTCGCTGTCTCATTGGCCCACGAGAATTCTCCCGTAAGCAGTCTCTCTGTAAACTCTCTGCAATCGGCGCACAACTTGCCGAGTAAACTCTCTCTCTCTCTCTCTCTCTATCTATGGGCACCACGGTAGCGTTAATCGGCTCTACCACTCCGACGAAGCTATATCGCTCTACGGTGTCTCACGGTGGCTCGAAACGCTCAAATTCGCTTCTCCTCATGAACCCCAATTTCAACACTCAACGCACATCATCATTGTCGCTAACGGCCACATCACTCCAAGTGAAGGCATCCTCCACCATCGGTCTCTATTCATTTTTCACTCTCTGCATACATATATATATATATTGTATATGAATGGCTTGGACATTGTTTCGAGTATCTACTTGTGAATTGTGATTGCGTAACTTCTTACTAGCATTGTACAATTCCCAACTGGATTATGAGCCAGTGACGCCTACGCCTGTTTCTCAGGGAAATTCGAGGTGTTTTAAGTGCTCGTGCCTCATATAAGTATACGTTTATGTGTATATACATATTTATCTGATGATTCATGTAATTGATATGTTTTGTTTTGTTTTGGCTTTGATTAATTGGATATTTGGATGCTGAAGGTGCACCAAATGAGGCTTTGGATGCTTCCTCCCCTGGTTTGATCGGAGTCAATGACTTGCTGGTAATCGGACCAGGTGTTCTCGGCCGGTTAGTAGCTGAAAAATGGCGGGAGGTATAATTCGAGCCATTGAACTGTATGAATTATCTGTTTAACTTAGTATGATATGACCTTGGTGTAATCGGGACACCAAGTTGCCAAGTTGGACCACACGCTTCTTTGGATATGCTTCCTCCTGATGGATCAATTCGTTCAGTGTTCACTCTATATATATATATATACATGGGGAGGTATCTGTTTACACCTTCTTATGCCCTATCATAACTATTTGTACATCTAGCCCTGTGCACATCTCACCTTTGCATTACATACTCCGTTTGTGACCTTCATTCTTGCCCCATTTTTAGCTTAAATGGAGATCAAGATCTATCCCATCCAAATAGCTCCCAAAATTAGGGTATACTATATATAAAAATGCAAGTACTGGGTGACATAGTTCTCGGTCTCCAATAATCCTGAAATATGGAAAGCATAGAGGAGATGAGATGAGCATGTAATCCAATGGGTGGTTTTGTGATAGGCGAGATGTACAAAGAGTTATGGAGGGTTGTAAGGATATTACACCGTCTGTACACTTATCCTTCCCCATATATATATTATATATAGTGAACAAGTTTTAATGAGTTGCGTTCTAGTATGCGTATTGGAGAGAGAAATGCTCAAATTTATACGTTATTGTTGTGGCCAGGAGCACCCAAGTTGTCAAGTTTTTGGGCAGACAGTGACTACTGATCACCATGATGAGTTGATTAAAATTGGGATCAATCCTTCATTGAAGGGAACGAAGGCAACTCGTAAATTTCCGTATGTGATTTTTTGTGCTCCTCCATCCCGAACTCTAGACTATCCTGGTGATGTGAGGTATGCATAAGGATCACAATTGAATATAGCTACATGTTAATATACTATTATTTTAATTTGGGGGTTACTAGGCCCTTGTGCTGTATATTTGACCATCCTGTTGGCAGAATCATGTGGGAAGATTGTTATAATTAGTGCTTTTGTGACTCTTAATCTACATGAATCTTTACGTCTACGAATCAATACTCTAGTTGTGATCTGCTGTAAAAGCTTCTAGATGACAGAGAATGAATTCCATAATCATGTATGACTCCAATCCATTGAACTTGGAAATTTTCCTTTTATTAGATGTCTTTAATAATGCATTGTGTCCCATTGAACAGGCACTATGCATGTCTTAGCTTCTTTTTGTATGAATTCCTGGATACATGCACCTTTGAAATGATGACTGATACTTGAATAATTGAATTATAGTCACACTGATTGCTTCTATGAAATTGCTGTTTATCAATTGTCCCCATCTTTCTGTATTTGCATCTGTTATGCCATTGATCTATAATGAACTATTTGAGAAACAAATCATATCCGTCTACCAATGTATTATTACTCTAAAAATTGCGGTGTATCCTGTATGGTTCATTTCACTATTCTTACCAAGAAAGCTCTCACATAATAGCTTACAGGCTTGTCTGACAAGTATGTTAGCATACAAGGAAGGATACACTGTTTGGTGAAACCAATCAAAGTTGAGAGATCACTTGAAGGTAAATGAAAAAATGAGAACAAAAACGAGGAAAAATTGTGCTATGCAGGGACCATTGTACCCCTCTCAGCAAAAGATTTAGGTCAATTACAATCCCATTCACCCCACAATTTTCACATCTTCTTGGTTTGAAATTTCGAAAACATCTAGTTTTCTTTGTTAAATATTCTGTATTTGCTTAAAATACCCATGGTTTGAGTGTTTCTGGGTTATTTTTCTCCAGCAATAGTGATTAAGTTCGAGAAAGATAAACTAATCCAAGCTGGATGGTACCACTGCAACAAAAGATGATTTGTTATTTTGGTAATTGGCAACAAAAAGGCGCCAATTATGGTTTAGCCATCTGTTTTTTTGTCTAAGTAGCTGAGAAATATTCAATAAACTGGAGAAAATGAAACGTAAAACCGCGATTAATCCTACTCTCAGCTGCTCATTTGCAATTTAGATGGACTATAAGGAGAAAGTAGCATTTGGAAATGAATTGTATGAAAATCTCAGAAACAACAGGCTGTTTCAACGACAAATCGTAATAAGTTGGTTATCATGTCTACCTGTGTGCATATTAAAACAGAAATGAAGAAGTGATTATGAAAAACGAATAAGAATGTTGGGAATTCAGGAATTAGATCAGTTAGGGTTTACGTGCAGTATAAATTGCACAAATAATAATATACCATGTGAAGCTAAGATTTAATTTGTTTGACATGATTAGGCTGACAATATTATAAGTGATAACAATAAGGAAAAAGGAATAAGGTGTCGATGTGTCCTATTTTAACTTGCATGGTTTGATGTTTATTTGCAGCTACTTGTTTTTTAAATTGAGTTTTTGTTTCTGGTCTTTTGATTTAGTGAAGAAGGTAGATGATTTCTGAACTAAAGTTATTAGTTTGGAGTGTCTAACAACAACCAGGGAAGCTGCATCAAGCTGGAGTGGGGAAGGTTCTTTCCTATTTACTTCAAGCTCTGCACCATATGATTGCAATGACAACGGACCATGTGATGAGGTGTTATATCTAACATAACACATTATTCTGCTGGAGATGTTTTGTATTGTTTGTACATTATAAGAGTCTTTTCCTGCACAGTCCGAGATATAGGCATATCATCTGTATTTGTTCTGAAATTTTGCCGTAATTAGATTCCAAATACGTTACTATTTCTCTTTTATGCTTGTGAGCAGGGGCGGACCCATGAATTTTTTTTAGGGGGGGCCAAGGTAAAAAATTTTAAAACTTCAAGGATTGAAGGAAATTTTTTTTGGATTTTAGGGGAGTAATACTCAAATTCTTATCCTAAAAATTAAAAAAATTGTGGAATATAAATAGAAATTTCAAAATCTAAGGGGGGCCAAAGCACTAATCTTTTGCAAAAACTATGGGGCCTATGTACAATTTCAAAAATCCAGGGGGGGCCGCCCCCCCCCCCCCCCCGGCGGTCTCCACATAGTTCCGCCGGTGCTTGTGAGGTTTATATAATCCTCTTATTTTGGGAAGGACGGCAAATCATGGTTAAAAAAGTGCAAGTTGCAAAAACTTCCCTACATGTTTTTATAGGTACTCTGACCTTCTCTAACCAAGGTTTAATACAGTGCCCATCCTTGTTTTTGCATTTCACGAAAACATCTTTGGACTAATGTGCTCGTTGCTATAGTTTTTCTATTGTTTAATCACTTTATTCTCTTTTCTGTTATACTTGAGATTTTGAAGTATGTTGGACATTTGAGTATCTGTAAGGTGTAAAACCCAGCATTTGCTGTGTCCTTCTTGATTATATATCACCTGACCAGATATTTTACCATTTCAATAGAAAACTTTGTCCTTGTTTTTATTTTGACATCTTTTCCATCTAAAGTTGACAAAAGGTTGTAGCAGTGCGCAAGACTCGTCTACATTAGGGTCTGGAGAGATAGTAGCCTAGTAGGTAAACAACCTTGCTATAATGCTGCTTGTATATGGTGCCCCGGTAGCTTCCATTTTTCACCCATTAAAGGTTTTGTCGCAGTGTGCTCCATATGAATTTTCAATTATAGGACTTGCTAATACAAACCAGAGTATTGTTTTTTAGTTTTTCCTCTGGAGTTTGTTGGTCTAGATTAAGTTCACTAGAATGATGAGGAATTCATTGGCTGTAAGCAGCTAGTCATTTGAATGTTTACCAATGGAATCTTATATAATCTATATTAGGAAACAACTTTCATAAAAGCTCTGTTATCTTTTGTTCTTTTTTTTTTTTTGGCTTATTAATTTGGAAAATAAGTTGTATATTTTGTGCCTAGTTCATGAGAAATAATTAGTTGTGATAATTATTACAGGATTTGTAATTTCTCGACATTTGGAAGTGTTGAATGTACTATGTCAGGTGTCGATAAATTTTGACCTACATTCCTTTGCATGTGTATGCAGGACGCTCCAGTAGTTCCGATTGGGAGGAGCCCCAGGACAGATGTCCTTTTAAAAACAGAAAAAGTAGTGCTGGAGTCTGGTGGCTGTGTAATCAGATTAGCAGGACTTTACATATCCTTTATGAAATGCGAGTCTTGAGATTTACATATATTTGTTGGTGAAACTTCAGGGATTAGTAGTACAAATCAGTATATCGTATACATGCATGCTTACATATGTCAGCACGCACACCCACCTTAACTCTTAATACAAAGCAGATAGAGGTGCACACATTTATTGGTTGAAGAAAGGTACTGTCGACAGTCGTCCAGATCACATCCTCAATCTTATACACTATGAGGTGAGTATTTATCTTTGTGTATTTGCTTATTCTCTTGTATGTTCCTTCCTTATGATTCTATGTAGGAGGTACCTTCTCCCCCCTTTTCATTAAATGGTAAATGTAATCACAATACCTTGTTTTGGTCCATTAGAATAAGGAAAAAAGGACAAAAAATATTTGATGGCCCGTAGTTTATTCTATTTAATCTTGTTACTTGGCTTTTTATTTTTATGTTTTATGCTTGTCTACAATTCCTTTTTGAGCTCATATAATGCTTTACTTCTGATGTTATTTCAGCATTTTCACTCTTCCATACACTTCCTGAATTCCTACACTGAATGCATGTGTAACCAAATGTGTTTATCATGTTGATATATTAAGTTTGGTGTCTTACATGTTAAATTTGGTGTGGCTTATGTACTTACACAAAAGGATGCAGCTTCCCTCTCAGTAACAATCTTGAAGAAGAAACTTCGGGGCCGAATTTTTCTGGGCTGTGATAATCATCCTTTATCCAGGTTTTTTCCCTTCTTTAATTTTTTAGTTTTCATTTAAATACTGATTTTCATGTTGAACTTTAATGACTCCTTTACTAAAGCTTTCTACAGAAACTAGTAAAACTAATTGCTTGTACATTATTTTTCATCAATCTGATGAAGTTTTCTTACCTTGGGAATTGCTTTGCAGGCAGGAAGTAATGGACCTGGTCAATAAAAGTGCGAAATTTAGTCAGAAGTTTGAGGGTTTTACAGGTAGATCCTTACACTTTGTAGAAAAAATATATTGGACTGTTTTGCGACCAATGTTATCAGAATTGGACTGGACCAGCTGGTTAGATCGGTAAACTGATTCAGTTCTTTATTGGACAATTCAATCAGTCAGTTGAATGAGTTACACTTCCACCTATATGTATACCATTAGATAGAGATATTGTGAGGACTTGAATCTGACCATCCTATGCTGTTTATGTTAACTTGTTACCACATTTAGGATTTATAGAAGTTAACATCATTCTGAACTACTGATGGGACACCTATATGTAGAAACTACTCTCATGTATTAAACTCTTTATGATGTGTTCAATATATAACCAATCCTGTTTATCATTCTCAAATGCAATAGAAACTTGCATCACTATAACCACTTATTTATTTTGCAGGCACTAGTGATCCTTTGGGCAAGAAACTGAACAATGCGAAAACTCGTGAGGAAATAGGGTGGGAGCCAAAATACCCAAGCTTTGCTCAGTTCCTTGGAGTATCTGTGTAACTGCTGATTTAATTTAAGTGAGATTTAATTGAGTTCAAGTGGAAGGGTAAAGATGAAGCTGCTCACCTTAGATTTGTCTTTGTCTATTTGGTGACTTTTTGGTGAGTGCTGCTGCAGTACAGAATCCCACCATGAGCACAAGGGTGATCATGAGTAGGTAAATACTTTGGTGCACATTTTATTTGATTTGTTTGTCTTTGGAGATGTAAATTTGTTTGTAAGAAATTATGGTCTTATGTATTCTGTGATTGTATATTTCGTCTTCTTCATTAATAATACCTGGTTGATGGAGGGAAAATCAATCTAATTTTCGCTATTGTTCAGTTTATGGTGGGGGAATATGCCCTGTGGAATTCAAATATATATGCAATGATCTTTTTTCTCTCTAAATTTGCCAGGATAAGAGAGAACTCACCTCTAATCTAGAGATCCACTCTAAAGTTTCCTCCGCATATATTGCTACTTGTGGTGCATGGCATCTAAAAACTGTCAATAACTGATGCTGTTGTTAAAAAAATGCAGCTTTCTCCAAATCTGCCTCGAGAAATTTCAGGACAAACTAAGTAACATCTAAATTGTAAAACACCCATTTAGGAGGAACTGCCAAACTGGAATACTGCTAGCCAACATCAAGCCTTAGGACTGCAAAGAAAGCACCTGTACCTGTTTAGACCATAACATTTAAAGAACCAACATTTCTAGCAGTAAATAGAAACTCCAATCAAACAGAAAGGGTATCTACAATTATATAGAGAAGCTACTTCTGTTGGATAGTTGGATGAACAAATCCTGATACTGCACACAATACATCATACGTATGGATCATGTACACTTCTACGCAGACAGGCATCGATATACATAAGCCAAACCCCACCCTAGCACAGTGGTATAGAAATTCCCAAGGGTAGAGGGATCGAAAACTTTGACCCCCCAACCCCACAAATAAAAATGAAAACAAAAAAATTCAATACACATAATTAAACTGCAATATGGGTGACAGAGAATGTTATAAACAAATACATGCATCTTCATACAAGAAACCCTCTTTAATTTGGAGTTGGTGAGGATTGGCATGACCAAGGAGTGCATATGGGTTTAGCAACAGAAATCTGCACACGAAGCACCTCATGAATGGCACCTCGGTGAAGAACTCCTAGAACTTCCTCTTCTTTGGCCATGGCAAGATCTCCTAAGGAGAACCTACAAGAATGAGATTCGTCCCGCAGGCGGAAGCCATAAAACCACCTGCCAAGCTTCCACCATTGAACACACACTTCCCGCTCTGAAATCTTGCAGCTATTAAGTGCTTCTATAATACACTCGTCCTGCAAGCAATGGCACTAAACATCAAAAAGCATACATCTGAAATTCTCAAACAGCTCAAAAGTAAGGATTTTGCTCGTCCAAAGGATAAGCATGCAGTCAACAAGTGTCGATACTATCAGACTTCTCTCAGTGACTGATGCACAGGTGGGAATGCATCAGCAACAAAATCAATACAAATCTAGCTTCTCTTATCTGGATGCACACGGATCGTGTTAAGATTGTGCAAATTAGCTTCTTTCAGAGCATGACCTTCATAGCCCAAATTTTGAGACATAGACCCACTTAAAGTTGGCTTTCCATTCAAGCCCCCTCAGGGAAGAGAAAAGAAGTTGCAAACATCTCCAAGAACAGTTAATTTACTTACTAATAACAAGTCCGTAATATGTCTACTCTGACACATCAAAACTGATTTAGAATATTCAAGTTTATATGGGGACTTGGCTTTGATACGGCACAACATGCAGCCTCCTGCTTGAAGACATGAGTAAGCAGGAAAGGTATATTCAAGCTCACCATCTATAACTAGATCACCAGAAAAGATTCTGTTTTTTTATAGTATCCAGAATCATAATCCGCTTTTCTAACCACAAATTGTTTTGTCTATCCAAAGCAGGGGTACCGGCCAACCAAGAAAAGCAGAGCTAACTATAAGTCAGATTGGCTTGTTGCACTCCAACTTAACTCATCTCAAGCTTGAACCTACTCAAACTACTCCCACCAAGCCCTAGCTCATGTATTCATAACCCTGAACAAACCAACTTATGAGCCAAGCAGCCCAAGCCTGAGTTGTTAAAGAGTTGCTTGCTTGTTTACGAGCCCTAATCTAATGTCAGGCTTGTTGCTTCCCATCATACTAATTGTTTTAACAACTTCTATGACTTTGATATGATAACAACTATTCCACCTTATTAGAGAGCTGTGGATACACCTTCCAAAGGTGCCACCCGTACATATAAAAAATAGAAGTTTCACCTAAACAAGGGGTTGCCCCAGCCCATCAGCGTGAAGAGATACCCAGGTCTGTCAACCACTACTTATCCAACACCAAGATTTATATCCATGCAACGCCCAGTTCCAAAACTAAAAGCTATATTGCATAAACTCTTCTGAATTTGTGAAACACCCATATTAGCCACTTGACACTTGAATGAAGATATAGGATATGCGTCCAATATGGCTAAGTGGACATGCATCCAACAAGTATGTATAAGTAATTGAGTTTACTATAATACTATGCATAAGACATTCATTTTATGCATAAAATGTTTTATTTTAATTTGTAAACACTATTTTACCTTTAAAAATTAAAAGAACTATTTAGGAAAGGTGAATCTAGCCATGTCATAGACTAAAAAGACTTGAAGTTCCCTCTCATTTGCTTTAAGTTAACAAAACTACTAAGGAGTAAAAGCTTAACTAGGTAAATTCACATTCTGGAAAAAGTGCACGGCGTATCAAGAATAGTTAACAGAACAAAGAGTATAGAACAAGGAAATTAGACCGGTAATGTTAGAAACTACCTGAACTCCAAGCCAACTAATGCAGTAATGCAACCCAACCAAATTAAGCAGCACGTTGAGCTTTGGTTTGAGAAAGAACAACTGCACATCTTTGAATCCAAACTGCATCGAGCACAGGCACTCAATTGCAGTCAGGTAGTGCCCAACCTCAATTGATTCAGTGCACGAACATTGTTCCACAAAATTGACCACAACAGTTGCTCTACTAGCCATCTCGTTGTGTTTTTTGATGTAAAAGCCCCTCCATCCCTATAGTTTTACACACACAAACACAAAATATTTTTAAACTTCACAAATTCCCAAATCACTGTACCAGGAAAGTAAAAGAGACAGGAGGCCAAGAAGTTAGGACATAACAAGGAATGAAATCATACCACTTTCATCTCTATAGCACTTGTTGTCCCATTTCCATAGCTGGAATTCGACAGGGTAATTAATTAAGGGCTCAATTGCTTGTGTGAATGGAATCACTTCATTTGAATTAATTACTTCAAAAATTGTCGATTGGTAAATAAGCCTATTCAAGTTTCTTATAGACATTAAGCAAAACATATTTTGAATCTCTCAATGTTAGATTACGTTAAATGAATGGAATTGGGATATGGATGCAATGTAATGAAATAGATCCACTTTGAGGTTATTTGTGTTAGGTAAAATGACCAAATTTACATTTGCATGAAAAAAAGTAAATTTTGTAGACTTTTAGTTGTTTCATTTTCCAACCAAACACATCTAAGTATCTCAATTACTGAATTAGCAAATTCTAAAATTGCCCAATTCATATTTTGGGCACAACAACCGGTACCTGATTATTTTCATTTCAGTGCAAAGGTAGAGTCTTCATAAAGAAGACATCCAATCCAGTTCAAAAGCAATAACAGAATAATAAAGTCAATCAAACCCAAAAATGTTGTACAAATAGTAACCACTTCATCCAAAGTGCTGTACATAGCAAAACAATCCATTTTTCCCATACCAATAATTGACTCCAGAAACTGAACCCAGAAAAAGTAGAGTAAACAAAATACCAAACATGAGAGAGAGAGAGAACCTTCAAGGAGGACTCCATTAGCGGGTCAAGCTCATGGGTTTCGATCTCCGGAGCTGAAGAGTCTTTTCCCAAATCAAGAGCTGGCCATCGGTCTCTGTACAGAGACTGCCACACACAGTCCGACCCGCACAGCTCGCGCCAAAACCGCGAGCAACTACCCAACGAACACACATCCGATACCTTCAAATATCAAATAATTTCATCCCCCAACAAAAAAAAAAAATCATAACAATCAAACAAATGAAACAATTGCAGGGAACGAACCTCAAGGGACGAGGCGATTTTGAGGGCGATATCGGCCTGGAGTGAGCTTTTTATGCCCTCGGACTGCTTCATATTCTTGGCAGAGTTCAGGGTAGTTTCCTGTGTCTGGGTTCTGTATTTTCTCTTGGAAGAAAATCGCAGAGAAGGTGGAGAGCAAGTGTGTGCGTAAACGGCATTGCTTTGGGACTTGTTAAATTGCGCCCCTTTTGTATGTTGCGCAATTGCGTGCACGTGACGAGGTCAATGTATGAAGCTACTACGATAGGTGGCCGTCATTTATATAAAAATGACAAGCGAATCACTGCCATGGATTTCTTGAGTAGGAAAGGTGGCCACGTCAATTCGATGCACATTAAAACGATGTCGGAATTAGCAAGGTAAACACTAAAAAGACTACAAGAACAGAAATGGTGAGAATGTGTCGACCTTCTTTAAATCAATGACACTCTAAAAATTAAGTAAGACAAGTTTCATATCAATTAATCGAAAAAATGAAATCTCTTTTAACTCTCAATTGTGCGTACCTTATTCTTTTATGCATTGTCTTATTTATAAGCCTTTTAGGAATTGTTCTTTTATCCCATTCTTTAAGGGTTTATCTTTCCTTAATCCAAGATAGTGTTGGATTACTTCTTTAAGATGCTTTCCTTGATTGGATTGGATTTCCTCAACTCTGGGGCCTTTTATGACCTTTGGACTTATCTTTATGAGTATTGGGCCTGTTTGATTTAGAGAATTTGGGCATTTACGCCCACAATTGCCACCAGTCCATATTCCCTATTTGGTCGGCCTTAGGGATAAGGGCTGTGTTTGGCTAGCTATAAAAATCCCTTATACTGGAGCTTAGTTTTTTCTAAGCTTTTTTCTCCTTTTTGTAGTCTCTGTAAGCTCTATAGCGAGCATAACTTATTTATAACTTTTTGGCTTCTCAATATAAGTAATGCATTCTTTGATTAACTTTATGTATTTTAGTTCTTTTGTACTTAGAATTTTTTCTTTGGCTCTCTTTGAGGCCACCTGCCAGACTTAGACATGACTAAACTCTTTGCTTAGATTTTTTTTTTGACTATCTTTGAGCCAACTTACCCTCTTTTTAGATCGGGATGTTTAAACATTTAGATTTCTTTGGCCCTCTTTAGGCTGACCTACCAGACTTAAGTAGGAGGCCTAAGTATTTGAACACTTAGTTTTTCTTTGTCTTTCTTTGAGCTGACCTACCAGAATTTTTTTCTTGGTTCTCTTTATGTTGACTGACCAGACTTAGGCAGGATTAAGCTCTTCGCTTAAATTTTTTCCTTGGCTTTCTTTAGGCCAACTTACCCTATTTAGGCTGACCTGCCAGAATTAGGCAAGAATCAATGTTTGAACACTTAGTTTTTCTTTGAGCCAACTTGCCAGACTTAGGTAGGACTAAGCTCTTTGCTTAGATTTTTTCTGTAGCTATCTTTGAGCCAACCTACCCTCTTTAGGTAGGACTAAGTGTTTGAACACTTATATTTCATTTGACCCTCTTTAAACTGACTTGCCCTTTTTAGGTAGGACTAAGTATTTGAACACTTAATTTTTCTTTGGCTCTCTTTGAGTCGACCTGCTAGACTAAGACAAGACTAAGCTTTTTGCTTAGTTTTCTTCCTGGCTCTCTTTTAAGCCGACCTGCCAGACTTAGGCAAGACTAAGCTCTTTGCTGAGATTTTTTCTTTGGCCCTCTTTAGGTAAGACTAAGTGTTTGAACATTTAGATTTTCTCTGGCATTCTTTAAGCTGACCTGCCAGAGTTAGGTAAGACTAAGTGTTTGAACACCTAGTTTTCTTTGGCTATCTTTGAGCCGACATGCCAGACTCAAACAAGACTAAGTTCTTTGCTTAGATTTTTTATTTAGCTATATTTGAGCCAACCTACCCTCTTTAGGCAGGACTAAGTATTTGAACACTTAGATTTTCTTTGGCCCTCTTTAGGCTAACTTGCCAGACTTAGGTAGGACTAAGTTTTTGAACACTTAGTTTTTCTTTAGCTCTCTTTGAGTCGACCTGCTAGACTTAGAGATAGGACAAAGCTCTTTGCTTAGATTTTTTTCTTTGGCCTTCTTCAGGCCAATATGCCAAACTTAGGCAGGACTAAGTGTTGCCTCAAGGTTGATCCCCATGTTGATTTTGATGATAACAAAACCTTATGTTATTTTACTAATGCATTTATTTAGTGTGTAGATTAATAAAGTTTATAATTTAGACTTAAATTTAAATTATAAGTCATTACATGTCAAGCAATGAATTCCAAGAGCTATGCCATGAACCAAATAGAGCATTGACGCCTATTTCTACTTCAAACAGATTATTTGCGTTCGAAGAAATTGAAGGTATTCAAATGAAGCTTTCATCAAGCATGCATAGACTCAATGAAGTTGTCTTGCACTCAGAATGATAAAAGACCTCATCAAAGTGTGTAAAGATTATTTGAAGATGATTTGATTGTGAAAAGATTGAAAAAGCTCAAAAGAGGACTTCATCAAGTGTGTAAAAGGTCGATTCAAGATGATGTGATTGGAAGCTGCTTGAGAAGAAGATTCACATTGATTGCCTAATCTCTACATGGAATCCAAGTGAAGAATTTTTCTGAGATATAAAGAATCAATGAAGACAATGTGTATGAAGAAATTTCATCAAGTTTGCAAAAGTCTCATTGAAGTGATTTTAAAGAAGAAAAAAGAACTTCTAGCAAAGAGATGAAATTGGCAATGAAGCTTTGTGAAGCTCTACATAATAGAGAAAACTTGGCATTGAAAAAGAATGTTCTACAATTAAAGATGAAGCTTTGCATACAAAGGAGCAGTATTCAAAGTTGATTGAATGAAGCTCTAACAATTTGGAAATCATGAAGAGCTGAATAATGAATGATCCAATCCAAATTGACTAGAAGTTTGTTCTGATGAGTTAAAGAATTTTGATTGATCATCATACCCCAAAGAGAAGACCCCTTGAAGATCTTATACTGTTGCTGAGATGAACTGAATCATTTTAAGTCAGAAAACAGACTTCTGGGCAATGAGCGGACTCATGGAAATGAAGAGTCGCCTCATGGAAACAAATGCAGAAAGCTTGAAGACAAAATGTGAAAAGAGCCGACTCATGGAAATAAGGAGTCGCCTCATGAAGACAAACGCAAAAAACTTGAAGATCAAATGAGCAAAGAGCCGACTCTTTGATATAAAAAAATCGACTCATGAAACCTGAAGTAAGTTTTCCGTACAAAGAGCGGACCCATAAAATTGAAGAGTCGCCTCTTGACGACAAAAGCAAAATGACGTGAAGACAAAATGAACAAGGAGCCGACTCATTGATATGAAGAGCGAACTCATGGAGACAGTGGATAATATCTGGTAAATACAGAACTAGAAGTGTCAATTCTACAAGCCTGGAGTCGACCCCTGGAATATAACGGCTAGTTTTTCTAACTTTATAACGGACTAGACATGCATTAAATAAAACCCAATAACCTCCAATTAATGACATCAATATAGGGGTTTATATACAAGCTTCTAGCTGCATTTATAACAATAAGAGAGACAAGAAACAAGAATCCAATGACTGATCAACTGAAATTCCTGAACATTCCTCTTATCTTCACTTTGTGAGCTTTGGTTGTATAATCCACTATTGTTAGAGAGTTTGTGAGTTACTTGTATATCTTTATACACTTGTAAGTGAGAGTTTGAGAGTTCTCTTGAGAAAGAAAAACTCTTGTAAGTTTTAGTGGAGCTTGGACAAAACCATTTGGTGGCTGAAGAACTTGGGTAGAAGTTCTTGTATATAGTGAGCTGAGCACTTGGTCAATTAGCACCTATTTGTAATTAAAGATTACATAATGGAGGAAGACTTCAAGGGAATCTTGGAGTGAAAACGTAGACCACAGATTGTGGTTGAACCTCGATAAATCTTTGTATTCTTTCTATTGTTCTGTTTTCTTCTCTTCTGTTGATTACATTGCTTTACATATAGATTGATCATTGTTGCATTGTTTAGATTAATTTTAATTAATCTTAATTATCAATTAATTTCTGAAAAACCCAATTCACCCCCGTTCTTGGGTTGCCTTTTGGGCCAACACTAAGTGTTTGAACACTTAAGATTTTCTTTGGTTCTCTTTAGGTTAATCTGCCAAACTTAGGCAAGACTAAGTGTTCAACACTTGGTTTTATTTTGGCTCTTTTCAAACAGACATACCAAACTTAGGTAGAACCAAACTCTTTACTTGGTTTTTATTTTGGCTCTCTTTAAGCTAAGCTACCAAACTTAGGTAGGGCCAAGCTCTTTTCTTGTATTTTTCTTTTGTTTGGCTCACTTCAAGCCTACTTACCAAACTTAGGCAGGACTAAGCTCTTTACTTGGAATTTGCATAGGGGAATTTATAGAAGCTGTGCTCTCATCTTCGGCATCATCTTGTAAGTGTTCAAAATATGGAATACTTTCCTTAGATTGGTTGGGTGGTTTGTGCCGAGCTTGCTTTTTATGACCACTATGTATGAGAGTCGTCGGGGGTAGTATACATCTCTGATTGCCCTCGCTTCAAGGAGCTTTTCCACGTCTTTAATTATAGAATCTAATTGTGAGTCAACATTTAAATGATGGCAGGCGATCTCTGGATCTATCACCGGCATATCGTAGGGTGTTCAAGCAAAGACCTTTATATTCTTAATTAGCAATTTGGCTAAAATTGCCTCTTCTTTTGTTATAAGGGTCATCACAATCATGAAATACTTCTCTTTGTCCAGCATGTCTATCTCAATTTTTTTCAACTCTTTCGAGACTTTCTTGTGAATTTTTGGCTAGGAAATTCCTCATCATCATCTAAGGTGGGGGTACCCTCATGTATTTTCATCATCTGGACTTGGATGATCTTTACTTTAGTAGATTATGCTGTCAAAAAGCATTACTTTGCCGCGACCTGATCGCCTCGAATCTCTTGTATGATTTATTTGCTTGGAAACTGTACAAGTTGATGATAGGTGGATGGTATTGCCTTCATTAGGTGTAACAATGTTTGACCTATTATTGCGTTGTAGGACTTTCTTTGATCTCTGGTACTTGGATTCCCCATCAGCTTTTGGGGTTATTTGAAGTGTGTCTTATCTTTTATCTGAGGCAATATTCCGTAGACCGGCTCCTTAAAACCCATGTTCATTCCCTTATAAGATTTCTTGCTCTTTTGATCTGCCTCCTCTCTTTGAGGCTTTTTGGCATTTTTAGTATTTTTCTATGTTATGGTCTTATTACCATTCCGTTCTTAGTTTGGTGACAAAATGTCTTCTTCTACTTTAAAATATTGATATATCCTCTTGAGAAGCTCGAGCATGCCAAGCGCAAGTCTTTTAGTCAAGGACTGTCTAAGGCAATGTTCCTTGGGCAGATTCATCTTGAATGAAGCCACAGCTAGCTGTTTACTGTAGTCTTCTATTTCATTATAGGCCTTGTAGTAATGCCTTGCATAGTGCCTTAGTCCTTCGTTATCCTTCTTATGCATGGGAAGTAGGGAGTCCACCTCTTTAGGCTACTTGTTGCTGGCTAGAAATCGGGTGGCGAATAGCTCGACCAATTGTTTCCAACTGTCCACTGTCCCGACTGGCAATTTGTCAAACTAGCGCAGGGCTGCTTCATTAAGACTGTAGGGAAATACTCAGCACATAAAGGACTCATCCTTACTCCATAACGCCATTATTTACTTGTAGTGCCTCACATAGCTGATAGGGTCTGACTTCCCATCATAAGGGGTAAACTTTGAGGCCTCGAACTTCCTTGGTGGCTTGTGTCTCTCAATCTCCTCCGTGAACGGGGAAGACATTATCTGCTCTAGGGCCTTTCGCCCCATGCTCGAGCCGTCTTTCCCTTCGGCTGCGTGATTCTTCCCTGCAACTGGTTGTTTAGCCACTGTGTGAGGTCAACGCGATCTCTTTGGTGGTGTGATATACCCATTTCTTGGTGTCAATTTCATGTGTGGGACCTAGCTCTATGTCCAGTGCTGGAGGCATGACTTTAAGAACGCTTGGCAGATGGAATGCTTGGGCTGCTGGAGTCTACCCTTTTTTTCCTACAGCTCGAGTGGTGCCTGTGCCGATCTTCAATTTTTTCACGGTGCTTGCCCTGCCTTTCTCTCCGATCATCTCGGTTTGCGACCTCATCCTTTATGTTCAGATTTCAGTCATAAGGTTAGAGATTTCTTAGTCACGTCTCTTGAGTTCCCTTTTAGAATCTTTGGGGTTCGAGTTATTACGAGGGCGATTATCTGGTCGTAGAGGGTTCCTCATTGTACGAGGTCTCCTTCGGTCTTCTTCATCTAATTGGTTGGCTACCACAGGCGATACTGTTGGCCCAAGAAGGAAATCTAAGAGGGGGATGAATTGGGTTTTATAGAATTTGTATCAAGAATTGCAACTAAAAACAGTTCATGTATTTCAATAACAATTAACCAAAGTATATCAAGCAGGTGAAGTATATATCAATATATATATTTATGCAAGCATGTATAATGAGCAAATAAGCAAAACAGAGGCAGAAGAGAAGAGCACCAGATTTATAGAGGTTCGGCCAACCTTGCCTACGTCTTTTCTTCTTCGATCCTTTCGAAGGTATTCTACTATGTAATGCTCCTCACACAGCTGCTGGTTTTGCCACAAGTGCCCAGCTCACTCTTACAAAAGCTTCTTCCCAAGCTTTTAAAACCCAAGAGATTTTGTCCAAGCTTCTCTGAAACTTACAAGTGATTTTGTCCAAGATTCACTCAAACTTACAAGTGTTTTTACCCAAGAACACTCAAACTTACAGGTTTACAAACCCACCCAAGTGAAATGAATAAAGGTTATACAATGGGTAACTCTCCTAATGAGTATATGAACAAATACAACTCAATGAATAACCTTAAACATTGAGCAAAAATATGTGGCAGTGAAGTACATGAGATTTTCAGCTTCAAGCTCTTGATATCAATGGTATAACCACTCTAATCATCATTATAGAAGCTGTAAGTATCTTGTATTTAAAGATATGGATCGATTTTAGCCGTTGGAGAAATATGAGAGAAGTTTTGGTAACATTTTGCCCCATACCGTCTGTAAGAAATATAGCTATTACTGTTGGGGGTCGACTCTTTTTACAATGAGTTGACTCTTTTTGCATTTTAACAGATTTTTCAAGGCTCTGTCCAAATGAGTCGATTCTTTTTACAGTAGGAGTTGACTCTTTTAAGTAGTCTCCAGAATTTTTGCTCTCTATTGAAATGAGTCAACTCTTTTTACAGCAGGAGTCGACTCTTTTGAGTCTCCAGCAGAATTCCAAGGCTTTGTTCGAAAGAGTTGACTCATGAAACTTAAGGAGTCGACTCTTTTTACCAGAATACATGTTTTTGCAGCATTTATCCAATCTTCTCCAAAGTCTCCAATCTTTTCAAGGACCATCCAAATAAGTTTTTTAAAGCTTGCAAATACTTCTTCAAGGTTAGATGACTCCAAGAACATCTTCAATCCATTACTAGTAGAGCTCTTCCATCATCAATGCTTCAACCATTTAACCAAATCTTCTTCATGATCTTCAAGAGAGCTTCCAAGACTTAGAATCTTCATTTCTTCAACTGATTTTCTATTCTTTTTTGAACATCTTCATTTTTAGATTTCTTTTAGAATTCTTCAATCAATATAACTTCTTCATAGACTTCAACAACTCTTCTAAGAAAACTTTCTAAGTCTTGTGATTTCTTCCATACCTTCAAGATATCTTCAAATCTTCTAAGAAAGCTTCCATGTCTTTGAGTCGGTCTCTTCTTCTTCCATTCTTGCAAGATATCTTCAAGTCCTCAAAGTCTCCAATCTTTTCAATAAAGACTTTTAGCATTTCCATTCTTCTTCCTTGATACCCATCATCTTGAAATATCTTCATTCTCTTATAACATCACTATTGTTGAATGTGTCATCTCATCAAGCTTTTCAATCTTTATTCTAATCTTTGCATCATGAATCCTCCATTTTGATAAGCTTCAAGTCAAGATCTATTTAATAACTACTCTGCACACTAAATAGAATTATTAGATCATTACACCATATTTTGTTATCATCAAAATCAAGGTATTGACTCAACAATCTCCCCCTTTTTAATGATAACAAAACATTAAAAATGTATGCAATTAAGCTCAATATAAAGCATAAGGATTAATATGTATAAGAGGTATGGGCTTCAAATTTCTAATTGTTATCCCCTTTTTCATAAGTATTTCTCCCCTTTTTTGTTAATCAATCAAAAAGGAATAAAAATTTGGAAAAAAAAATGGAGTCATAGTCCAGATTTAAAAAAATTCCCCCCCCCCCTCCTTAATGAAGGAGTTTTCTTTGAGATAGCATACAGAGAAATTCTTATGAGTCTAGACAATTTGCTCAAAATTCCAAGAAGATCAATAATCTGCAATATCAAAAGGAATTTAGAGAAAGTGAGATTTTCACACTATGCCTTTGCTTCCCCTTGCTTTTGTACTTTGTGCCTTAAAGTAATTTCAGATTCAAGGTAAAGCAATTAACAAATATAGCAGGATATGTATGCACTTGGAAGTTCAGAATATGTATGCTTCATTCATGTCTTTGGATGTTTCATTGCTTATGCTCCACTGCATCAGGTTCACGCTCCCCTTTTCACATCAAACAAAGGCTCCCCCTTTCTTTTGGATACCAGCCTTATTGCAATACAATTCTTTTGCACCCATTTAATACTAGAGAACAATTCATTACAGTCAACTAGTACCAGATAATGAAATGAAGGTTAAAGAGAAAAATGTTTCTTATACCTGGTAATGCATTGGGGAGTGATTTCTTCCCTTTTTGTCAAATCATAGCAAGAAGTAATAGATGGAGAAAAATAGACAGGTACAATAGCAAAAAGAGCTTAAAATGGTGTTTATAAGGAGGACATTGATTAAAGTAATCACTCATTTAGCATTGTTAAAGCAATCACTCATTCAACATTCAAAAATAAAATAGCAATGTTAATATAATGAGATTCAAAACACATCATTCATTCATAAAGAAATATTGAAATAGTTTAACAAAGAGAACCATCCACAAAATATTACTTATTGTTTAGAAAATGACTTGTTCAAAAACAGAAGATAGGAAATTCAGAGGCAGAGGTCTTCATTTTCTTTTGGGAGAAGGGATTTGAGAAAGATCAACTGGATCATTAGCAGTGTTTGAAAATTTGCTGCTTGAAGGTCTTTGTCTTAGGCCATATTTGTGAGGTGCAACAGAAGGCTTTGAAGGAATTTAGTCAGAGGGATCAGAGGGGTCTGCAGGTGATGGCTGAGAAGAGGTATGCTCCCTTCCACTAGATCCTTCCAACTCATCTATACTGGAATCTTCTGCTACAAATTCTAATGCTGAAGGGAAGAGAGGCTGATATTGGTCTCCAACCAGCTTCTTCATATATTTCCCAATATGCTCAATGGAAAGAGCAATGTCATTGCCAACTTTCTCCCTTATTTTGTCTCCTTCAGACACAAAAGCCTTGCTTAATTCCCTCACATTCATCTCAACAAAGAATAACCTGGTAGCCCCATTATCAATTTTCTTGTCTAACTTGGTGAACATCTCTTCTAGATGCCTCTTCAAATCTCTCACCATGCTCATTAAAATAGACATATCCATAGAGTGGCCACTTGGAACAATGCTCATTGGAAAAAGTTCCCTTGGAACACTAGAAGGGGCAGGTCTAGAGGGTTCACCACTCTCTGGTATAGTACTGAAAGGTTCACCTCTTTCAGTGGATTCAATTCTAGGAGTCCCATTGTTAATGCGTTTCTCCTTTCTAGGGGTCCAGGACTTGCTCTGTGGGTTATAGTGATAGCCCATTCTTGACGAAGTTTTCTGATTATACTCATCAGAATTTGGATCAGGGGTTCTCTACTTCTCACCCCTTAAGTCTATCTTGAAGTGCTTGAAAACTTTGGTCAAGAGAATCCCCTAGGGTAGGCTAACTTTGGTTCTTGAAGCCTTGACAATGTGCTCTAGGATGAATTCAGGCAAATCAATCTTGGTGTCTGTCAAATAAGCCCAAAGGAAAAACAATTCCCTTTCAGTGATGTAGTCAAACTTGCCACCTTTAGGAATGAGAATGTGACAGATAAAGTGATGCACCAATCTCAGTTCCAAAGGCAACTCATTGGTCATGGGTTGAAATGAATCATCAGTAATTTCCCTTCCCAATAAGGCAGACAATGCAGTTTTTCTACTAACATCTTTCTTGTCCATTTGCCCACCATTACCAATTCTCAAAATCTGACAAATCACTCATTTAGTGAGTGTAATGGTTTCACCCTTCACATAACTAATCACGTTGACATCCCCAGTTTCCTTTTCTACATGGGCATAGAATTGTCCCACAATTTCAGGGTATACATTATCCTTTAACAGGGTGATGGATTTCCAACCAAGGGCTTCAAATTTAGATTCAAATGCAAACTTTTCTTTGGTAAAGAATGCATAATCTATACATCTTTCATTTAAAATAACTCTAGAAGAGAAGATTTTCTTATACTTATCTCGGTTGAATTTCTTTTCAAAGTAGATGGTGTTGTCGAGAAACTCATCTTCCTCCTCCTCGATTTGCTTCCATTTTCTCCTTTTTGAAAGCTTGGAAGAGTCCCCTTTTTTCATTCTTTTCGTTCCTCTTTTGAATTTAGGAGTCGACTTTTTTAGGGTTTTCTTACCCTTCTTAGATGGAGCAGATTTGGGAGTTGGCTCTTTTAGGGTTTTCTTACCCTTCTTTGATGGAGCAGATTTGGGAGCCATGGAAGGTTGAAAATGGCGATTGAAGGAAGTTAGGAAATCTCTAAGATGATCAAATATAGGTTAAGTAGAGATTGAGAGAGAGTTTTTCGGTGGTTGGAAATGGAGGTGGCGGTTGATCATGAAAGAAAAAAGAGAAAACAGGAATTTTGAAATGATTCGAATAAAACAGGGGTTTTTACAGTTTTAAAGTAATTTTGGCTTAAATGAGTCGACTCATGGCTAAAAAGGGTCGACTCTTTTGAGTGAAGAAAGCTTTCTGAGCTCTCAGTTCAAATGAGTCGACTCTTTTGGCAAGAGGGGTCGACTCTTTTCAACAGAGGACTTCTGGGGCTGATTCCAGAGTCCAGGGGTCGACTCTTTTCCTTCAGAAATGCAAAAATGTGATTTTAAAAGCTATGGAATGCATTAAACAAGTTTGTAATCAATTTCAAAGGTACATATGCGTTCATCAAACATATATAAACATCTAAGCATTCAAGATAAAGGATTACTTATTCCCAATTCTCTCCTAATCATACAAAATCTATCTTCATTTAAAGGTTTTGTGAATATATCGGCAAGTTGATGTTCAGTACTCACAAAATCAAGCAAAATATCACCTTTTTGCACTTGATCACATATAAAATGATGTCTAATCTCAATGTGCTTTGTGCGAGAGTGTTGGATAGGATATTTAGTTAGATTGATGGCACTTGTGTTATCACATCTAATCGAAATTTGTTCAAATGTTAAACCAAAATCCTTCAGTTGATGTTTTATCCAAAGCACTTGCGCACAACAACTTCCGGCTGCAATATACTCAGCCTCAGTTGTGGAAAGAGCAACTGAGTTTTGTTTCTTACTAAACCATGAAACAAGCATATTTTCAAGAAATTGACAAGAGCCACTAATGCTCTTTCTATCAACTTTGCTACCAGCATAATCAGCATCCGAATAACCAATTAAGTTAAAAAAATGTGTCTCTAGGATACCACAATCCAAGATTAGGTGTGTGTTTCAGGTATCTAAATATTCGTTTAACAGCAACAACATGTGATTCCTTAGGATTAGATTGAAAACGAGCACACAAGCATACACTAAACATAATATCAGGCCTACTGGCAGTTAAGTAAAGCAATGAGCCTATCATACTTCTATACAGCTTAGTATCTACCGAAATACATTTCTCATCACTGTAAAGCTTTGTTGAAGTATTCGTAGGGGTGCTCAATGGTTTTGTATATTCTAGTCCAAACTTTTTGAGTAGATCTTTGATGTACTTAGCTTGGTTAATGAAAATTCCTTCCTTTGATTGTTTGATTTGAAGCCCAAGAAAGTAATTGAGCTCACCCATCATGCTCATCTCAAACTCACCCTGCATACATTTAGCAAATTCTTTGCAAAGCTTTTTATTAGTAGAGCCGAATATAATATCAGCAACATAAATTTGCACAAGTAACATATCATGATTTTTAACCTTTATAAAAAGAGTTGTATCAACTTTTCCTCTCGTAAAATCATTTTTAGTCAAAAATTTGCTTAGCCTTTCATACCAGGCCCTTGGAGCTTACTTTAAACCATATAAGGTTTTAGTAAGTTTGAAAACATGATTTGGAAATGAAGGATTTTCGAAACCAGGAGGTTGTTCAACATACACCTCTTCAGATATAAAACCATTAAAAAATGCACTTTTCACATCCATTTGATAAAGTTTAAAATTTTTGAAACATGAGAATGCAAACAACATTTTAATAGCTTCTAATCTAGCTAGAGGTGCATAGGTTTCATCAAAATCAATTCTTTCTTCTTGACTATAGCCTTGAGCTACAAGTCTTGCCTTGTTTTTAACAACAGTTCCAGATTCATCCATCTTATTTCTGAACACCCATTTGGTTATAATTACAGGATGATCTTTAGGTCTAGGAACAAGATTCCAAACCTCATTCCTTTCAAATTAATTTAACTCTCCTTGCATGGCCATAATCCATGACTCATCATTTTCAGTATCTTGAAAACATTTTGGTTCTATTTGTAAAAGAAAAGCAAGATGATTACACACATTTCTAAGAGATGATCTTATTCTTACCCCTTGTGATGGATCACCTAGTATTTGCTCTGTTGGATGGTTGTGAACAAATTTTCATTCCTTTGGCAATCCTTCATTCTCATTTTGTTAGCTTGAAGAGTCATCTTGGTTTCCATTTTCATGTGGTGAAGCTTCACTTTGAGTTGGGTTGATATTCAATGTATCCAAGTTCTTCTCCACATCATCTACATCATCATTCACAGCTTTTCTAGACAAAGAGTTTACTTCATCGAAGGTAACATGAATCGATTCTTCAATAACTAAAGTTTTCTTATTGTAAACTCTATAAGCCTTGCTATGTGAGGAATATCCTAGAAGGACAGCTTCATCAGATTTTACATCGAATTTACTAAGGTTGTCCTTATTATTATTCAACACAAAGCATTTGCATCCAAAAGGTCTAAAATATGAAACATTTGGTTTCTTGTTTTTCTAAAGCTCATATGGGGTTTTATTCAAAAATTTTCTTATTAAAACTCTGTTTAAGACATATCAAGTTGTGTTAACAGCTTCAGCCCAAAAATATTTTGGCAAATTATTTTCACAAAACATTGTTCTTCCTATTTCTTCAAAAGTTCTGTTTTTCCTCTCAACAATTCCATTTTGTTGAGAAGTTCTAGGTGCTGAAAAATTGTGTTCAAAACCATTTTCGTCACAGTATATTCCAAAAGGTTTGCAATCAAACTCACCACCATAGTCAGTCCTAATTGCGGTGATTGTAAATCCTTTTTCGTTTTGAACCTTTTTACAAAACTTGGTGAAGAAAGTAATTGTTTCATCTTTGTGAGCTAGAAAGAATGTCCATGTAAACCTTAAGTAATCATCAACAATGACAAGAGCATATTGTTTACCGGCTAAACTTAGAGTTCTAGTTGGTCCAAACAAATCCATATGCAATAGTTGAAGTGGTCTAGAAGTAGAGAGCATGTTTGTAGATTTAAAAGAAACTCTGGTTTGCTTTCCCATTTGACATGCATCACAAGTTTTATCTTTTTCAAAATTGAGTTTGGGAAAACCATTTACTAACTCATTTTTCAAAATTTTTGAAAGAATGCTCATACTAATATGACCAAGCCTTCTATGCCACAACCAACTATCCTCTTTATTTACAGCAGCAAGGCATTTGATTTTACAAGAAGATAATTCATTTAAGTTAAAAGTGTAAATATTCCCTTGTCTATGACCAGTCAATATGATCTTGTTATCATTTATGTTTACTACATTACATTTAGATGATTCAAACACTACTTTGCAACCTTTGTCACACAATTGACTAATGCTTAACAGGTTGTGTTTAAGTCCTTTAACAAGTAAAACATTCTCAATAGAAGTTGAAGAATTTTTACTAATACTACTTATACCGATGATCTTGCCTTTGCTATTATCTCCAAAAGTGACCAATCCTCCATCCTTTGGTGTGAGAGAAGTGAATTGAGTTTCATCTCCAGTCATATGCCTTGAACAACCACTGTCCAAGTACCATTGATCCTTTTTGGAATTGGCTTAAAGGCATACTTACAAAACAAGCAACTCAACCTTTGACCTTTGGTGCCCAAATCATCTTGGGTCCAGTAGGGTTAGTCTTCAATGTTCCTTTTGAAACGTAAGCTTTCTTGACAGCATGAGATTTTTGTATAAGGAAGCGTTGATTTGCAAAGTGACCTCTCTTATGACAATAAAAGTATGTGATTGTAGCTTTTGAAAACCTTTTATGTTTGAAAACATTGTAACCTATTCCAGCCTTGTCAAGAGAGCAATTTCGTTTGCCAAGCATTGCATCAAGTTTATCTTTTCCAATGACACATTTAGAGAGAGATTTTTCTAAATTAGTGACTTTGTCTTTCAAAACAGAGTTTTCCTTTTTCAAAATTTCATTTTCATTTTGTAACTCTTCACTTTCTTCTGTGAGAGTGGATACCATATTCTTAAGAAGAATGTTTTTAATGCCTAACTTTTTAAATTCAACAATCAAATTATTGAAAACATTTGTAATTCATTAAATGAAAAATCAGGATTAGTTACCTCTGTTTCTTCTTTATGTGCCATAAGACATAAATTGGCTACTTCATGAGTTTCAGATTCATCTGAGCTTGAATCTTTACTGTCACTCTATGTTGCAGCTAGAGCCCTCTTCCCTCTTTATTTCTTTCCTTTCTTTTTCAGTTGGCAACACTCGTTTCTCATGTGTCCTGGCTTTTTGCATTCGTAGCATATAATGGTGGAATCCTTGTTGTTGGATTCACCCTTTGCTTCATTCTTCTTTCCTCCTTTCTACCTTCTTTTCATGAATCTCTTGAATTTTCTTATGATGAGGGCAAGATCTTTCTTATCTTCTTCTTCACTTCCAGATTCATTTTCTGATGTGGTAGACTTGAATGCAACAGACTTCTTTCTCTTGTCTTCTTCTTCTTGAGCATTCTGTTTTCGGGTCAGCTCATAGGTCATGAGAGAGCCAAGAAGTTCTTCAAGAGGTAGAGTGTTGAGATCTTTAGCTTCTTGTATGGCTGTCACCTTTGTTTCTCATGTCTTTGGCAGTGATCTTAAGATTTTTCTCACATGTTCACTGTTAGGATACACTTTTCCAAGAGACTTTAAACCATTAACAATGTTAGTAAATCTAGTGAACATTTTGGTTATGGACTCATCAGATTTCATTATAAATAATTCATAAGTATGCACAAGAATGTTAATTTTTGACTCCTTGACCTGATTGGTCTCTTCATGAGTCACTTTAAGTCTGTCCCAAATTTCTTTGGTAGATTCACAAATAGAAATTCTATTGAACTCATTTGGATCTAATGCACAATATAAAATGTTCATAGCTTTATTATTAGATTGCATAAGCTTCATATCATTTTCATCCCATTCATTTTCAGGTTTAGGGATAACTTCTCTTTCAATAAACTTGCTGGGAGTTTTAGGACCATTAACAATAATCATCCATAACTCATAGTCAACAGATTGAATATAAATTCTCATTCTATTCTTTCAATAGTTGTAGTTTGTACCATTAAACATAGGAGGTCTGTTGGTGGATTGACCCTTACCTAGAAAGCTTCCAAACATGGTTGTCATGGATCAACTCTAAGGATGTTAAGCCTTTAAACTAGAGTACTAACTCTGATACCAATTGTTGGCCCAAGAAGACAACCCAAGAGGGGAGGTAAATTGGGTTTTATTGAATTTATATCAAGAATTGCAACTAAAAACGGTTCATGTATTTCAACAACAATTAACCAAAGTATATCAAGCAGGTGAAGTATATATCAATATATATATATTTATGCAAGCATGTATAATGAGCAAATAAGCAAAACAGAGACAGAAGAGAAGAGTACCAGATTTATAGAGGTTCGGCCAACCTTGCCTGCGTCCTCTCTTCTTCGATCCTTTCGAAGGTATTCCACTATGTAATACTCCTCACACAGCTGCTGGTTTTGCCACAAGTGCCCAGCTCACTCTTACAAAAGCTTCTTCCCAAGCTTTCAAAACCCAAGAGATTTTGTTCATACTTCTCTCAAACTTACAAGTGATTTTGTCCAAGATTCACTCAAACTTACAAGTGTTTTTACCCAAGAACACTCAAACTTATAAGTTTACAAACCCACCCAAGTAAAATGAATAAAGGTTATACAATGGGTAACTCTCCTAATGAGTATATGAACAAATACAACTCAATGAATAACCTTAAAGACTGAGCAAAAATATGTGGCAGTGAGGTACATGAGATTTTCAGCTTCAAGCTCTTGATATTAATGGTATAATCACTCTAATCATCATTATAGAAGCTGTAAGTATCTTATATTTAAAGATATGGATAGATTCTAGCCGTTGGAGAAGTATGGGAGAAGTTTTGGTAACATTTTGCCCCATACCGTCTGTCAGAAATATAGTCGTTACTGTCGAGGGTCGACTCTTTTTACAATGAGTCGACTCTTTTTGCATTTCAGCAGATTTTTTAAGGCTCTGTCCAAATGAGTCGATTCTTTTTACAGCAGGAGTTGACTCTTTTAAGCAGTCTCCAGAATTTTTGCTCTCTGTTGAAATAAGTCGACTCTTTTTACAGCAAGAGTCGACTCTTTTGAGTATCCAGCAGAATTCCAAAGCTCTGTTCGAACGAGTTGACTTATGAAACTTGAGGAGTCGATTCTTTTTACCAGAATACATGTTTTTGCAGTATTTATCCAATCTTCTCCAAAGTCTCCAATCTTTTCAAGGATCATCCAAATAAGCTTTTTAAAGCTTGCAAATACTTCTTCAAGGTTAGATGACTCCAAGAACATTTTCAATCCATTCTAGATGAATTTTCTCCATTTTCATTACTAGTAGAGCTCTTCCATCATCAATGCTTCAACCATTTAATCAAGTCTTCTTCATGATCTTCAAGAGAGCTTCCAAGACTTAGAATCTTCATTTCTTCAACTGACTTTCTATTCTTCTTTAAACATCTTTATTTCTAGATTTCTTCTAGAATTCTTCAATCAATATAACTTCTTCATAGATTTCAACAACTCTTCCAAGAAAACTTTCTAAATCTTGTGATTTCTTCCATACCTTCAAGACATCTTCAAATCTTCTAAGAACGCTTCCATGTCTTTAAGTCGGTCTCTTCTTCTTCCATTCTTGCAAGATATCTTCAAGTCCTCAAAGTCTCCAATCTTTTTAATAAAGACTTTAGCATTTTCATTTTTCTTCCTTGATACACATCATCTTGAAATATCTTCATTCTCTTATAAGATCACCATTGTTGAATGTGTCATCTCATCAAGCTTTTCATTCTTTATTTTAATCTTTGCATCATGAATCCTCCATTTTGATAAGCTTCAAGTCAAGCTCTATTTAATAACTACTCTGCACACTAAGTAGAATTATTAGATGATTACACCATGTTTTGTTATCATCAAAATCAAGGTATTGACTCAACAGATACTTCATAACGGAGTTGACGGTTCCCCCAAGTCCAGCGCTGAGCTGAGTCTTATGGGGATTCCCAGGATAACCCATAATCTAAAACACCTTGGCTCTATGAGTGTGAAGCTTTTAGAATTGCTCTCGAGCCCTTAGTATCCATCTTTCTTTAAGGCTTTGCACAAACGGCTGCAATTATGGAAAGGATTCTTCCGTAAACCTCAATCTAAAGTAACGAACCTCTTAGATGAACACCAGAAAGCCTACTAACGCAGAAGATGGTAAGAATGCATCGACCTTCTTTGGGTTGATGGCACTCCGAAGAATAAGTTAGACAAGCTTCATCTCAACTTCATCTTAATGAATCGAAAGAAAGAAATCTTTTCTAACTCTCAATTGTGCGTACTTATTCTTCTATGCCTTGCTTTAATTATAAGCCTTCGGAAGTTCTACTCCTTCTATGAGTTGTTTTTCAATCCCTTTCTTTACGGGTTTATTTTTCCTTAATCCAAGATGGTGTTGGATTACTTCTTTAGGATCCTTTCCGTGGTCGGTGGTCGGATTGGATTTCCTCAACTCTGGGGCCTTTCATGGCCTTTGGGATTATCTTTATGAGTAATGGGCCTATCTGATTTAGAGAATCCGGCATTTACGCCCACATAAAACCCCCTTCCTTTTTTTTTTTTTTCCAGTTCAACAGATAAGTCCAAAAGTTACCTACAAAGTGAGGTGGAATCGTGACAGGTTTGGTGAAATGATAAAAATATCACATGAGTACTTACCCTCTTGAAATTTGAGCAAAAATTAGATGATGCCCCTAGTGGTTTAAAAGTGAATATATAACCTCTTATGATTTGAATTTATCTACAAATTAATAGAACTATGACATATTTGACGAAATGTGGCCCTACAAAGGACCATATTTTATTTTGACATAAAATGCAAAATCGTCTTCTTGATTTTCCATTTTAGAGAGACGAAATAAAAAAAATGGCCATCTAGCAAAATTATCATTAATTCTAATGGTTTCCATCAATTTTATAGTTTAACCAACCAACATGGATTATGTATTCACTTTTAAATCACATGGAGATAGATCATGTATTATTCGCTTAAATTACAAAGGGTTAAAGTCTTTCATTGTTGTAACTACGAAACATATGTATATATATATATATATATATATTTGTTTGGGATAAAATCTCGTTTTCAACAAAATATGAGCTTGAATCATATTTTCAATTCTTTGTGAAAGAAAAAGCAAAATGTGAGCCCGAATTATAGAATCAATAACAAGTAGTTCAAGATTTTATGAAAAAAGCATTTAATTAAGCTTTTGGTGCTTGATTTGCAAATCTATGGGCCAGCTTGGGCTTTCCGGCCTAGCCCAATCCCAATCCCAAACCCACTTGGGTGGTCCTAGACCTAAGCTTGGCCTGGCTCGACAACTTGCCCAAAGAAACACCACCACCCCTCTTCCACCAACCCCCCCCCCCCCAAATTTTGGTTGATCCATTACTTTCTGAGATGTTCCTAGTCAGAACCACAACCTCTTTTGTTCTAAATTTAGCAGAGAAAGACTCAAACCCATCACAGCTTCAACCACCGCAACTGGTGAAACCCCCAAAACTTCATTCAGAAACAAAAACCCAAAAGATATCAATGTTTTGGTTGTGGGCTCAACTGGTTATATTGGAAAATTTGTGGTTAAAGAGTTAGTTAATAGAGGGTTTAATGTTATAGCCATTGCCAGGGAGAGGAGTGGTATTAGGGGTGGAAATAGCAAAGAAGATACCTTAGGACAGTTAAATGGAGCAAATGTGTGCTTTTCAGATGTGACCCATTTGGATTCTCTAAAGCAAAGTTTGGACAATTTAGGGGTTTCGATTGATGTTGTTGTGTCGTGCCTTGCTAGCCGCAGTGGTGGTGTCAAGGACTCATGGAATATTGATTATGAGGCAACAAAGAATAGTCTGCTTGCCGGTAGAAATTGTGGGGCTTCACATTTTGTCTTGCTATCTGCAATTTGTGTGCAAAAGCCCCTTCTTGAATTTCAGCGCGCAAAGTTGAAATTCGAGGCTGAATTGATTAAAGAAGCTGAAGAGAGTGACGGGTTTACTTATAGTATTGTGAGGCCAACAGCATTTTTCAAGAGTTTGGGTGGACAGGTTGAATTGGTGAAAGATGGGAAGCCTTATGTGATGTTTGGAGATGGAAAGTTGTGTGCTTGCAAGCCGATTAGCGAGCCAGATTTAGCTTCGTTTATTGCGGATTGTGTGTTGAGTGAAGATAAGATTAACCAGGTTTTGCCCATTGGCGGGCCAGGAAAGGCATTGACACCATTGGAGCAAGGGGAGCTTCTGTTTAGACTTGTAGGGAGAGAACCCAAATTTTTTAAAGTGCCAATTGAAATAATGGATTTTGCTATTGGAGTTCTTGATTTCCTTGTTAAAATATTCCCTTCTATGGAAGATGCTGCTGAGTTTGGTAAAATCGGAAGGTATTACGCTGCTGAGAGTATGTTGGTTTTGGATCCTGAGACCGGAGAGTACAGTGCTGAGAAAACCCCGAGTTATGGGAAGGACACATTGGAAGAATTCTTTGAGAAGGTACTCAGGGAAGGAATGGCTGGTCAGGAATTAGGGGAGCAAACAATCTTCTGATGTTCCCGTTGTGGGAAAATTTGTAAATTTGAATACTCCATTGAACCTATCAATTTTGACCCACAGAGTAGTTTGAGGTATGCAGTTCTTTTCTCTTGTAATGGGTCTTTTCATGAGTTGCAAATAATGTGATTTTTCAGTAAAGCTTGCAACATTCAATATGAAATTTGTGTTGTGAATGTCTAATAAGTGGTCAATACCTGATCTTGCGTTTGTCCCCTTCTGGAGAACTTTTGCAGTAGATTGAAGATGACTATGTCATTATCATTATCTAATTTTATGATGTTTCGACTTGGACCTCGGTGTGATCTTCTAGTGAGTCTGGCCCCAAATTTAGCTAGTTTCACTAGAATACTAAGTGGATCTCTTAAAGAATTGTGCCCTTTAGGTGATTGTGCTCATAATGGAGACCTTACGGTAATTTGTTAGCTGTGCGGCTGAAATTATGTTCAACTCCTCACCTTCATTGCAAGTGCTAAGCCTAGACGGAGGGTGAAGTCAGTTTAACAGTTTTCTTAACATTCTTGTGAATTCCCTTCTAGGTTGAAACTTCAATTAGTTCAATTTTTTTTAAAGGTGCTTTTCCCCTTTATTATGGTTCTAATAACTTGTATTGAGTAGTTATTTGCATAGAATTTGTACATTAGAGGTCTTTGGAAGCGACTCATTCAGTTACCGAGGAGATTTATCACTTCCTAGTTTGTCTCAATGGAAGATCCTTTGTAAGTTGCTTGGTTTTTTGCTTTGCTATGGCGTGTGGAGCACCTGCTTAGATGGGTAAAAATTGAGTGTTGTTAGCCTAATTTCCCTCTGATGATCCTTTTGAAAATCAGTCACCTTTTGTGAATCAGTGTGTGAAGCTACTTCTCTTCTGAATAAGAATCGGTCACTTTCTATTGTATAGACGCAGGAGGAATTTTACTTATTTTGTGGGATAACACAATTACTAAATTGATGTAGGTGAACTCATGGGATTGCCAGTGTAAATACCATTAAGCACCCTTTTTGGTTCTAAGAAACCATGATAACTTATTACAGTGGCTAAAAGAATTTGGAATTGTGGATTCCTTGACTGTTTTTCAATCACAAAACTTGACCTATTCAACCCAAAACCAATGTATAATTTTTCTCTTTCATGATGAAAATGCATTTCTTTCAGCTTTCGCTTCTGAGCAACAGTCAGCGTGGTAGATGTGGTTGCTCTGGCCAACCAATTGCCACCTGCTTCAAGCATAGCTTTGATGTGCTTTTCTTTCTTTTTTTTTTTTTTTTGGAGCAAAGATGTTCATCTGCGACACGAAATGCTTGTCATATGATCTGCTTACTAAAATATATTAATATCTTGATTGATCATTTGTTCAGGAATACCTTTTTCCTTTTTCCCCCCTCTTTTTCTTGTGTGATTAGCTAGAATATTGATTGATCACTTTTTCAGCTATCCCTTGCTGCATTCATCCACGACTCCCTAGTGAGATTACCTCTCTGTTTAAAGAGAGAATTTTGTTCCTGATGCAACTGTCAGTCTATTCCACCTAGTTCTCACTCTAGCCCTCTCCTCGGTAGTCCTTTCCCAGTGGCTCTCAATCTAGGCAGTTTCACTCTGGGTAGCTAGCTTTTTCCCCGCTTGAGATGGCCCCTCACTCTACTCTAGATAGGTCTCTTAGGTACTCCAGTCCGTTGTCCAAACCCCAAAAAGGGTGCTATATTTAATGTCGTGTTGTGAAACTAAATGAACTACTAAGTAAAATATTTAAACATAATATATAATAAAATTAATTTTTATGAAATTGTCAAATAATAATTCAATAGTTATTCTGAAATTATGAGATAGATTTTTTTTAATCATTCATGCATATATTTTTTTTATAAGACAAAATAAAAAGATAACAGAAATTTACATAGTATACTTACACTCTTTTCTTTCTCTTCCTCTTGTTTCTCTCTTTTTTGTTTCTCTCTTCTTTCTCTCTTGAAGCCTCTCTTTTTATAGAGGGGGAGGCTTGGTTAGTGACCATATGTTAGGTGATCATCTACCATTCTTCCATAACACTCTCCATTGGATGACCGTTATAAGAAATTTTATAAAATCATAACGAAAAAAATGAGTGTGCTAAAACTGTCTCATTAAAATCTTGTCAAGAAAAACCCTATAAGAAAAAAAATTGTTAATGAAGGAAAAAGAGTACAGTCTGCAATTTCCTCTCATTTATACATGTGGTATGAAGTTGAAGTTGATAGCTTCAATTGTAAAGATTTTTGAGACGACGCATGCCAATATTGTGTACAAATTTTTCAATGTTGTAGTTGAGAGTGCTTTAGTAAATAAGTCTACTAAGTTGTCACTTGAACTTATCTGTTAAACATCAGTAAATAATTTCTTTGTGAACTTCAGATTTCTTTGTGAACTTTAGATTCACATCGACTTGTTCGAGGTTCGACGATCATGTTACGTTTTGTCTCCCTCTAATGGTAGGAAAACTAACCCAACATAAGAACTATTAGAGGACTATCCATAAAATATAAGAGTTAACAGTAAATAAATATATAACCATTGTATATAAAGATATATTACTCTCATAGAATAAACAAATAATAGTTTGGCAAAAAGAATCTTCTAGTTCTTTAGCGGATGTCCATGAAAATTGTGAAATATTGGACATATCATTGCTGATCCTAGACGACCAAGACGATCATGCTAAAAGATAAAATTATTTTGGAATCAAATCACTTTTGGTGCATCACTTCAGATGCTGTCACTGCAGATAATCTATAAATACTTCTGCTGTATCACTTCAGGTGATTTCACCATATAAAAATCTTTTAGGTCAAAATTTTTTTGGTTTTTCACTACAGATGATCTTTAATATAATATAACCTAGAAGAAAAATAGCAAGTTTCTCTATTATATGCTTCTAGCATGAAAAGAGAAGTGTAAAGCAAGATATTTTTACTATTTTCATTACTATATTATTTTTCATCATACACTCCTAGTATAATTGAAATAAAGTAAAAATATCTGTAAAAGCTGAGCAAATTTCTTGTACTGCTAGTAGAATAAAATACATCATCAATATAAAGTTTTATTTCTCTTGACCACATTATGTTAGCTTTTATAGAGCATAACTCTTCTAAGCTCGTCTGGAGCCTTCAATCAATTTGTAATTTTTGATATTGTTTTAACATTAAATTCAGCTAATGTTAAGTGTACGACATATCAAAGAATTGTGTGCATTCTCGCAATGTCTGCTAGACATATATCTTTCCTCATTTATATTTGTAATAATCAAAGTATTGGTATGATCCATGCCTTCAAATGCAAAATATATGTAATGTTTCATTGTCAAAATATTTATATCATAGTAGTCTATTGACTATTTCATCATCGTACTACAGGTACGTGAACATTTCGTAATTCTTGAAAAGTTTAATTGTGCTCACATTATTCCACTTCTAGTGGCATTTATAACATTCAGGGTATCTCCATAATTTTATAATTACATCTGTGACAATGTTCATGACCATCAAATAAAATTATGTTCACTTCAGGGAATGATATAAAATTGGTCACATGTATCAGCTAATTATAGCACTCGATTGAGTGAGCTATATTACGCTGCATCCATACAATTCACTTATCACTTCAAGGATTAATACATATTATAAATTTGTATTTTGTTCAGAAAGATGATATAACACTAATGAAAACATAGGAATAAAATGAGGAATAAAATCAAAATAATGTGAAACTCATAAATAGTACTGCAAATAGTAATGTAAATAATATGCATGAATAGTAACTTAACTATTTACTCTTATCTTTTATTATATTTACACGATGTGCCATTGGAATATAATTTTTGAATTAACATTCTCGATATTGCTACTACTGGAGTACATTCGAGGCATAAAATATAAATATATTTTTCTATCATATATTTATCAGGAAGATTTTCTCCATATCATTTTCATTATGGGTAATAAAAATTGTATTCATTCTTTTATTTGGCAACACTGTATTATCTTTTTGTAAAATATTACAATTTTAGGTATACTAAACCATTATCTTGCAACTTTAGATGTATTCAATCATAATCTTGCAACTTCAAGTGCATTTATCGATAATCTTGCAACTTCAAGTGTAGTAAATCATAATGAGTTTTTTGAACAAAGTACGGTATTCTGGTACTTGTATTTTTTTTTTTTATAAAAATTCAATGATTACACAATAGCAAATTAAAATAGGCAGTGGCCATAATAAGCATCGTTAAATAATAACAATAATATGAATAAAACAATAGCAAGCAGCAAGCCGACCTTATAAAGAAACAAAAAGCACATAAATGACGTACAGACCTTGATAAACATTTTACATGAATGTTTGATTTTTTTCATTGTCTTTCTAAAGTATTACTTCTGGAATAATCTCAATATAAAATATTTAAAGTAATACATATAATAAAATCTAACAATCATCATTTAATGATTATGTCAAAACCTCTACCAACATATAAATGTTAGGTGAGTATTATGATGAAAGACTACAGACAGAACTGTGACAAGTATCGTCGTACTATTCATTGTTCATGAATAATAGCATAAATAAGAAAGTTCATCTGATCGATATATATATATATATATATATAATATTACTATTTTTGTCTCTATTATAATCTTCAATCCAGACATCAAAATATAATCAAGTCACATGTCTATGAAAAACTATTGAAATAAGGATTCCAGATTTATAAATATTATAGACAAAACATGTAAGATCTGAGAGAAATAAAGTAACAAAGTTTTGAATTAAATACTATTTACTTCAGCAGTTGAACTATTGTTCATACTATTCATGCGAATTGAGTGAATAGTAAAGAAGTTAAAATGAAGATAAATTACACATAAATGAAGGAAGAATACAAAGCACTTAAAGCATCGTGCTAATAACGTGTTATAAAACTAAATGAACTACCAAACAAAATATTCAAACACAATATATAATAAAATTAATTCTTCTGAAACTGTGAAATAATAATTCAATAGTTTTTTTGGAACTATGTGGATAGATCTTCTTGATCAGCCAAGCATGTATTTCTTTTATAAAACAAAATAGAAAAACAACAGAAATTTACATAGTGTACTTATACTCTTTCTTTTTTTTCTTTCTTCTCTTTTTTTCTCTTCTTTCTTTCTCTTACTTTTGTTTCTCTCTTCTCTCTCTCTTTCGAAGTCTCCCTTTTTATAGAGGGGGAAGCTTGGTTGGTGACCACGTGTTAGTTAGTCATTCACCCTTTCTTCATAACATGTTGAATGTTTTGTATTAAACAATACATAAATTACTCAAGTTTGATAGAACGGGTGAGATTAAGTCCTATAAGTTTATAACCCATTTGGATCACATCAGCTACCTATTCCATCCTATGGAGCCAGGTCAAATTTACCTCATTGGTTTCGTTTTTTTTCAAACGACTTACAAATCCTTATCGCCTTGCCTGGGTTCAAGAAAACTTAGTCAATCAATCATCATTAGTGATTGCGTGACAGTTTTAATTAGTCTTTTTTTTTTGTTATATATATCTTACATCAAATTATAAGTTAGTGGATGCGACAAGAAGTAGAATTGAGCTAAATGCAGCTCTATTATTTAGTCGAATAGGCAGAGGTCGAGCCCATGAAAGATTTGATACTTAGTAGGGCGTAGCTAGGACTTCTCAGCAGCATAGTGTATAGCTAGGCTTCGGTTATGTTTTCACTTGCATTCGGTTTTGGAGTAGTCGCCAAGTTTGGTCCTGGCTGATAGCCATCCCTGTGGTGCATGCCATTTTAGTAGTTTTAGTTTCAGCATTAAGGCCTCTCTCATTGCCCCATTGAATGTTGGAAGGAGCCTTTCTTTCTTGACATTGAAAGGATTTTCTCAATCGCTTAGCGGTGCTTGCCTTGAACTAATCACTTTCTTGATCATTGGAAGGTAGAGTACTGGTCTTGATTGATGGTTGCTAGATTGATATGAAAACTTAGCTCTGACATGACTTGGAGGTGCGGCCGCCTTGGCCAGCTTACAGGAAAGGTCTAGAGCCTGTTTGGAACTTAGGGGAGGGGAGGAAAGAGAAAGGAAAATTTTAAAATTTTTCCTCTCTTTTTCCTTTCCTTGTTTGATTCTACACAAAAGAGAAAAGAAAGGAAAGCGGAGGAAAAAAGAAGGAAAAATTTTATCTCTCTCTCTCTCTCTTCTTTCATTCCGTTTTCCTTTCATTTTCTTTACAAAATCAAACAGGGAAAGAAAAATAATTTTCCTTCATTTTCTCTTCTCTTCCTTTCCCTTCGCTCTCCCAATTTCCAAAGAGGCTTGTAGTTTCAAGTCAAGTCAGACAACAACTGCACATGTGAATCGGATTAACAAAGCCATAAAGTAAACTGAAATTGGCAACAAATTTCATCAAATATACCAATGTAGTTCAACTACACATCAGATAATTGAATTTTTCACATAAACACAAACATAAATTCAGCTCCAAACCACTGCACAATCAAACAATAACTTCACACACACAAAGTGAAACAACACTAGGTCCACTTAACACCAACTGGCATTCAAATTCTTCAAATTTTCTGTCTGGACATTAGAGACTCTACTGGGGGATCTTTTTAGAGAGGGAGTGAACAGAGAGAATGACTAGCAATGCCAGCAGAATGGAGGCGAAAAGCGAGACTGCAATGGAGGCTGCAAGGTGTTGACAGAACTTGTCATAGACATTGCATATCTTGGTCCAGCCTACATGAGAGTTCCCTTTCAATCCAACATAAGCCACTGCCCCTGCCGCTCCAGTTGCCGCGGCTACGATGCCCAAAAAGAGCTGCAACATAGGTGTTATATGCCATTCTGAGAGTTGTTTCACATATATATTCATTTTTCGTGTTCTCAAAACCCAAAATTTTTTTTAAAAAAATTATTGTTTTTTGTGTTTTAGGAACCAAAAAAGGAACCATCAAAAACACTATCTTTTCATTTTCGTATAATACGCTTTGATAAACTCTTAAAACATCTATTTTATGATTTCTAACACTCTGATATTTTTAAAAATTTCTTAAAAATAAATTTTGGAACCAGTTTATCAAACACTCTATCAACAAAAATGGCTTTTAGACTTAGTTTGCCAAGCGCATTTTTAGCTAATTTCAGGAAACGAAAACAAAACCCGAACCGACAACATAGCCAAATGGGTTAGCCATAAGAAAAGAGTGAAGTCTCAGCAACTACCTAGAGACCAGAGTGAGCTTTACTTGAAACAGAGGTTTGCTCACTTCTAATACTGCTACTATTACAGTCATATCAGTAGTTATAAGAGCCTTACCACGTCGAATATCACGAAATGGGCCAACAGCTTTGCTGACCAACCTGGCTTCAAGAGAGCCCAGAATGATACTGCTGTTGTAATAATACTGTAGAGGCCGACGACTGAGAGTGCTGCCACAAAGTATCTGCATGATAGTTGTTCAATTAGACTTCAATTTTTTTAGCCAAATCGATCACTTTATCAATGCTAATAGTAAGAAGGGCAGTGATGTTTCTCTCTCTCTCTCTCTCTCTCTCTTTCTCTCTCTCTGAAATGACTATAATTAGATACAGAACAAGTTCTGCAGTTGCAGTTGCCAAAACTGTGGTGGCACCTCCCACAAACTGCTGATATGACATTATATAAAAATAAAAAATAATAAAAAAGAGAAGCAGCAGCATTTAAAAGAAAGAATGGAATTAGAGCTTGGAATTTTTATAACTTTAGGTAGAAAGAAAAAAGAGAAAAAAGAAATTACAAGGTTGTACCTGGTTGGCTGTTTACGTGTATATAACATATGTATATATATATATATATATTGTTGTAGTTATCTGTTCTTTTCATGCATAATAATTGCAACGATCTACATATAATATATCCTTTCTTGAAACCCTACAGGGAAGGAAAATGAGATAATCTATCTTAGCAATCAATGAAATGAAGAACTTATTCTCTCTCTCTCTCTCATTATTGTATTTTTTGCATCTTGGGGCTTCTTTCTCTCAATTATCATCAACTTGCAGTTTATCTCTACTTGGAGAATCAAAAACCCACTTCAGTTAAAATAATCCTACTAAACCGTTATGGTGGCTCACCAACTTTATTGATATGTATTGCTGTAACTTAAAAGCCAGATAAAGCTCTTTTGGGTACTTTTATTTTCTACTCCAGGCCTTGTGGTTGTGGCCCTATGTGGAATCTATCTGTATCTAATTGGAGATATGGAGAGCGGAACTATTTGTAAGGAAAAAGAAGTGAAAGAAAATAAGAGAAAAAAGAGAAGAAAATAGGAGATTAAATTTAAAGATATTCTCAATTTTTACTTTGATTTTTTTTTATTTATTATCATCCATTATCTCTAACAATCAAATATACGATATAATTTTATATTATTATTTTTTTCTTACCAAATCTTCTATTCAGCGTGAACGGTGAGTTTACAGTGAATTTGGAAAAAACAAAGGAACTAGAAAATATGTATCCATTGCTAAACTTTTCAAGTTCAAATTCTAAACAATTTCAATTTCTCCTGCTTAATATATTTGGCCTAATTTTAGAGAATTGCATCAGAATTTTCCCAATTTTGGATCATATAAATAAAAATATGAAAACTTAATAAGTTCTTACGTGAATTTATAATTCTGAATCTGTACAAATATTTTGAAGAAGTAAGCATTTTGCTAGGTTAAATTTTCACAATATTCAATTCGCGACCCAATCCGACTCTAAAAAACTCACTAAATTTTGCAACTTTTTTTTTCTTTTTATAGAGAATTTTAGATCTAATGACCGAGCTTCCGAACAACACCTGGATGTATATATACATACATATATACATATATATACATATGTATATGTAATTACTGTGATTTGGCACAAGGTGATGACTAGTGAGAAGTGAAACTGGAGCCAGAAACTATAGCAGCCAACCCTTTGTGAATTTAAGGACTTCCATGGCTGAAAGGTTCTTGGTATCATTGAAATGGTCATTTACCCTATCATCTCCACCATCTGACCTATCACAGTTCAGTTGTTGGGTATTCCACTTCTCACTTAATCATAATCATTTTGGTGGAATTTTGTACAAATTTTCTGGAAGAAAAACATTTTCCATAACCAAAATCTAGCAAAATCGAACTTTTATGAGGATAGAGAAGGTCTCACTATCTAATAAGCTTCTGATGATTTATTTCTATAGGATTTTCACTTATATATACGCATGTCTGTATATATATTATATATATGAAGTGCATAAGTGCATGCATGCAACTTACATGAAAGCCGGAGAATGATTGAATTTGACCGGAACCGGTGACCGGAAAGGCGTTTGCTTACTAGTGACCATGACCACGACGGCTACTACAGAAGCTGCAAACAATAACACCCTTAGAACCACATCAGCCACCACACAGTAGTCACGGGGAGGGGCAGGAGGTGCTGACTCCAGCGGCGGCGGCGGCGGGACTTCCACTTCCAGTGGTGGGACCGCCTTTTCTGGCTCCGGCGCAGGCTTATCCGTAGATGCCATGGACACTCCGGGTGACTTAAAGCTTTGTTTGAATGGTAAGTTGGTGTAGTAGCTGAATATGTGGCTCGGCCAGAGAGGGCATATGAGAATATATATACAACCTTTGTAAGGAATAAACAATTAAGTTTCTTCTTTCTACTTACGCTTTTAGCAGCTGCTGCCCCCACTAGCTCTCGGAGGAGAACATTTTCACAATTCACAAGTCACCATCAAATCCTTCCACTGTGATTCTAATATTTCTGTAACCTAACATGAATGGTGGGATTATAATATGAAAGTTTCATCATTTGATCAAACAGCAGATCACATGGGATAATTTTTTCTTAAGAGGGCCCAGCTAAGTAGTAGATTATTTAAGTTTGGTTTGATGATTTTAAAGAGCTTTAAATTCTATTTATGCTTGTCTTGTTTAACTTTTGAACAGTTCTTAAACGAGTTTTAATCGAGTCGAACTTAAACTTATCAAGCCTAATTCGGGCCAAGCTCAAAATATTTTTGAGCCTTAAAATGATTTCAAACTCGATTTATTTACCTAACAAGTTAAATTCAAGTAGTTTAATTCATTTTACAGTCCATCAATACAACCTTTCTTTGCGTACCAAAATGTTATTTTTGTGTTTCAACGTTTCAAATACGTGACGTTGAGGTTACAATAAAACAATTAAGATCCACCCTCAACTATATATATATATATATGTATACAAAATTTTTGGGTGCGCCAGCAGAATACTAGTTGGAGTTCCCCGCACGGCATGCACGAATGATTAGAGATAATTTAAAGGTTTATTTTGTTCATTTTTGCACAAGTCACAATTTTAGTAGGTTTGTTTGACAAAGATTACTTATGGTTTCAGGGCCACTTTGTTTCCAGTACTTGAGATGTGAACAAAATGGGTGATACCCTTTGTATTATTGATCTTTTTGAAACGAAAACACACTTGTTATTAATTATAAATATCTTTCGATGCTTAGGTAATTGTTTAATATTGATAAGATTCGAACCTTTCTGTACAGTAAAAATCAAGCTAAGCATGATTGATAACTTTGAGTTGTCGGAATTATTGTGGGCCCAGTTGAAGTGAAAGATATCAAACTTTAATCCACTGAAACTGTGGGTTCTACCAGTGCTGGTTGAGATCTGACGGTTCTGATGAATCTTCACAACCATGGATGATCTACTTTTACTCAGTAGCCTGTGAGACAAACTTCAAGTTCAACCTGTTACGAAACTTGTTCCAAGACCATTTTGTGTTGAATCACTGCTGGAGAACCGATAAATTAAGCATACAAAACAAAGAAATAACCTCTAACAGCGTGTTAAGAACTTGGAAAAGGGAAGAAAAATGAAGAGGGAATAATTATTTTCTTTCTTTGCTCTGATTCTATCCAAGCAAAAAAGAAAAAGAAATGGGAGGAAAAAGCAACATAACGAGAGAAAACAATCTCTATCTCCTTTTAATTTTAAACAAGAAAAATGATTTTACTTTCACTTTTCTTGCATTTTCTTGAAAATACTAAACTAGGGAAGAGTAACCAGTTTTTCTACTAATATTTCTCTCTCTTTCCTCCCCCAAGATCCAAACAGGCTATATCTTTCCTTCCCTTTCCCAAGATCCAAACAGAGAGGAGGGGAAGGAAAGAGAAAAATTAGCAGAAGTGTTTTCTCTTTCTTGTTATGTTTTCTTAAAAAAATAAAAGAAAAGTGAAAAAAGAACGAAAGAGAGAGAGTGATTATTTTTTTTGTCCTTACTCTTTCTGCCCTTTCCCTCTTAAGTAGAATCAAACAAAAAAACAAAAAAAAAATTATTTATTTTTTCTTCCCTTTCTTCTCTCCCCCAAGTTCCTAACAGGTTGTAAGCTTCTGGACTTAGCCTAGCTAACACAATAACAACCCTAGTTGTGCTTATGAATTATGACTAGCTAGTTTGGCCTGACCATTTGTGAATTCAAAATCAAGTTATACATACATAGAGACTACATGTTTTATTCTATTCCACCAGCAGAAGCTACCCACATGCAGTCTCAGTTATTGCATGCAATATCTTAGAACTGAAATTGATAGGTGGTGGCGTATTTAATCCTGGTTGCTTTCTGGTTTACCAGAATCTTTAATACTAGGGGCCCTAGCCACAAAAACAACAGGCTATCCAGGTCTTTGCTATTCCACTTTCTTTTCTTCTACTCCTTTCTTTCTTATATATATATATATACATGAGTAATGTAAGTATATGGAGAGAGAGAGAGAGAGAGAGAGAGAGAGAGAGAGAGAGAGAGAGAGGTTGTGGAAATATGGATGTAATTAGGTGGTGGCCAATTACCCACATGATGATGACATGAACCATATTTTATAAATCATTGATACAAAGCTTCACAAAGAATCTTTAGAGAACCATTTTTATTTTTCAAAGCCATCTTTGTCAAAAAAAATAAATAAAAAAAAAAAACCTTGAAGAGAATCATTGTACAAAGTTGATACGAAATCTCAGAAATTCAATACAGTGACTTAGAAAAAAAATCTGTTCACCTACATAAATACACGTCATGTTGAAAGAGTGCTTATCCATTTGAGTCTGTTGCAAAGTCGATATTAGTTGAATATAAAATGTATCTATTCAATGTGAATTTACATACTTATCCCTTACATGACAATGATCACGTGTACTTTTCATGGGTTTGAAGTACTTATCTGTCATTTGATAGACGAGAGGGCATTAAGTAGGTTTATTAGGCAGAGGTACAAGAAAGTGTCTTAGAAAATAGATGATTGGATCGCAAGAAAAGATTAGAAAATGTATATAAAACTTCTTTCAGTGGGGTTTGACAACTGCCCAATCTGCATCTTTTTATATTTAATTTAATTTTCTCAATGTACTACTCATTATAGTATCAGACATCTAATCCCGTAGTGTAGAAAGGACGATATTCCAAAATTTTAAAAATAAAATAAAAAAATCTAGGAAGCTTTTGATTTTTGTGTTGAGTAGGGTTTGGTGAACAAGTGTTCCAACTATGAGATTGACATCTCAGCCATCATACAGGTGGATGCAATCACATTGCTAAATGGACGGTTGTTTTGGAAATTGGAATCCCAATTATTTTTTACAATTTTTTATTTTTTCCTCATTTTCCTTACCTTTTTTTCCTTCTTTACTTTTCTCTCGATAAATTTAGTCTCCAAACACAACCTAATATTTGGATCTTGATTTCAAGAAGCAAAAGAAAAAATTATGGCTGAGATGATGAGATGATCGCACAATGTTTGAATATCAAGTATTGTCACCACAGTAGAGTTTAGCCTCTTTTCATTTTTCCTACACAACTATTTTTTTGGGACAAATATCCATTAATTTTCTTCTCATTTTCATATCATAACATGACAAGAAATAATTTAATTTCTTTCATTTCATTTTCTTTTCTTATATTTTTTTTATTTTCCTCTACTAATCCAAAATCTAATCGCAGCAGTAGAATTATTTCTGTTATTTCTCATAATATTAACCAAAATCTTGGGCCTTCTTTACTCTCTAACAACAAACTGGGCCTATTCTGATTTCTTCTTGACATGAAAAGCCCACTGCACAGTCATGCTGCTGAAGAAGTTTTGTCATAATTTAGCTTTGAGGTAATTACAGTTTACGTCCTTGTGTTGTAAATTAAATTTTATTTTAAGATCTTCATTTTATTTATAGCATTAAGTGTTACATTTTTTATTTATCGCAATGTTAACATTTTATTAATTTACGTTTGAAAAATTGACATAAAATTTACATGTGGCAAGCATGTGATCTTTTTAAAAGGCAAATATGTAAAATTTTACGCATGATTCAAAAGGGCAAAGAAGGATATATTAATGCACCACCATGTATGAAAATTGGAGTTACTAACAAGAGGGCAAATATTCTATAAGTGGGTAGTACCCACTACTGCCATTAAGATTCAAGCTTTAGAATGGGAGACTTGTCAAATAGATGGAGCATAAAAATCATAACGGAGGTAGTATTCTTCAAACATAGGTGCTACTTACCTACTAAAATTTTTTTTTCTTTAATTTTGAGTACCGACTCATTATGGAAACAAACAAAGTTTGAACACATTTTAAAATTTTTTAATTTTTTGAGTTTGCTTCAATAAACTTATATGAATCGTTTAAAAAATTAAGTTTTTAGAGTTCGGCTTGTAATCAACTCAATTAAGATAAGGGTTAAAAAGATAAACATATCAAATTTGAATATATTTTAAAACTCAGTTAAATATCACTGGTGCAAGAAGAGGGGGTTGCAAGAAAATAATCTTGCCACGTTTTGACCGAATCATCATGAAACGTCAACTTGAATTCTAATAAATTTTTTTCTGAAATTTTAATAATATAATCAACTAAAATTTCAAAAATAAATCTTTTCTATTTTTTAATGGATTTGCATCTTCAAAAACTTGAAAGTTACTTAGAAAGAAAATCACGAAAGCAGTCAAAATAAGGCCATTTTCAAGTCTTTTCTATTTTTAATAGATTTACAGTTTTAAACCTCAAAAAATTGTTTGAAATAATTTCTTGAAACTGGATCAATTTTTTTTTTTCGGTTAAAAAAAAACTCTAGAAAAGGGCTTTCAAAATATTTTAGTTAATGTCATATTTTGTATTGCTTTTAAAGTTTTTATTTTTGAAAATAAAAATGGTTTCCAAAGATGAAACCAAGGAAACCCTAACTTCTAAGAAGTAAATATGACCCTTACATCGCTAAAACTATCTAAAAATCTTCCCAACAAAGTATAGTAATTTTGATTACAATCAAATACGGGTTTTTTTTTTTTTTTGACAAATTTTCAATACGTCCCGTTCTGATTTTGACCAACCAGACAGGGGCAATTAACTTGGAAATTATGTGTCACAGCGTACGCGAAAACCTTTTTTTTTTCCTTCATTTCTTTCACAAATTGACCTAAATAAGTGGGTACAAGTGACAACTACACAAGGCTAATTGTCCGAATCAGACGTGAACAAGTCTAAGCATTGTACGTCCACCTCCTCGACCACATCTCCAAGAACCAAACGCTATGCATTAATGTCATCAACCACCATAATGCAACCAATCTCATTCAAATTTCTATTTTTATAGAATTTTTGTACAAAATTATATATTTCAATGATATGATAATAATATATTTATAATTAAAAGTCAATGTTAGTGGATACTTTGTTTTAAAACAACATGTCTCCCAATTCAGCCACATCTCTCTATATATAATTTATAATTTCTATACGAAATGATGTAGCTTATTATGGTCCTCACCTTTCAAAGCAAAAGACTATCCATTTGGTCTCGGAGTTTCAAAAATTTCATAATCACATCATTTGGATGAGTTTTTTGGCAAATATTTTGTTTGTGTACTTCTAAAAGAAAAAAAATAAATTCTTATAGAATATGGAAAGTGTAGTTCTTACAAAAAACTTATACAAAAAGTTATACCAAAATGATAAAACAGAGACATTTTTATAGTAGGAGCTAGGATGTTTTGTTTAAAGTTAATGGTTGTCGTTCAACCACATAATCATGCTAATGATAAATTTTTTATAATTTTTTTTAGAGTAATGTTATATATCCAGAAAATTTATACATAATTTATATCTAGAATGATGTGTCTGAGTTGTAGGCTTATCACTTTAAAATAAAGAACCCACCAAGATGCATTTTAATTACAAAACTATCGCCGTCATATCATTTTAGTTTAAAATTTTGTACAAAAAATTTTTAAAAAATAACATTTTTTTATTTTTTTATTATATAATATTACCCATGCAATATTTATCCTCAATCCTTCGCCAATGTTGTCGCTAAAAGTCACCTAAACGAATTCTTCGTTTCAAAATGATAGATCCAAATTCAGCCACGTACGTCATTTTGTTTTGAATTTCTGTTTTTTTTTTTTTTGTGTATAGTTTACTATTTGCCAGATGAATCCCATCCTTTCACACCTCACTCTCTTTGGACCAAACCCATCTCTCTCTCTCTCTCTCTCTCTATATATATATATATAGATAGATAGATAGATCTACGGCCCTCTTATCTTTCTTTCTTTAGAAGTACATTTTGTTGGGATTTTTGGGAGGTGGTCATGGAGACCCAGAACAGCAATGGGGGGACAATGGGTGTGGAGAGCAGAGGGAAAGAAGTGAGGGTGCATGTGAACAAAACAACAATGAGATTTTCTGACTTGGTGCTGCGGCTTTTGGCCTTTGCACTCACTTTGGTGGCTGCAATAGTGCTTGGGGTTGATAAGCAGACTAAGGTTGTTCCTGTCACTGTGGTCTCTTCTCTGCCACCCTTGAACGTTCCTGTCACTGCTAAGTGGCATTACTTGTCTGCCTTTGTGTGAGCTCTCTCTCTCTCTCTCTCTCTCTCTCTCTCTCTCACAGAGTTCCCTCTTATCTTTTCATTTTGGACTCATCACTGGATGATCAAGGGTTGTACTAGGTTTTTGTGTTCAACAGCTTTAGATCCTTCGTTTGCAACATTAAAAAAAAAAATCTTAAATTTTCCATTAGTGCAAAGACTTGAGGGTTGATATTTGAACTTTTTCGATATCTATTTTAGTGAAACATATTTCCTTTTACCAAAACAAAGTACACATGTATATAAAGAAAATTCTATGCATAATCTCATTTCTCACAGCATATTCTTACTCGTAGACTCCACTTTATTATGTTTAAGAGTAAAAAAATATATATATAAATATATACATATTTAGCATTTCTCTTGTGTGCAAATTTCCTGTTTACACAGAAAGACTTTGTAAGTCCTTTAATAAGCTGTTATGTCTATACTCTTCAATGTCTTCATTTCATAGCTCAGTAGATTTCTATCTTATTTCTATTTTCTTTGTTGTTTTATTTGTTTAAAGGTGGTAGCACTGGTAGGTGTGTGACTTTACTCTATGTACGACATGGACCTCTTTTTTTTTTTTTTTCTCCCCTCTCTCCACACCTTCATTAATATTTTTTTTTAAAACTGTCCAAAAAGATAGAGAAAAATATTCATTTGGTATTAAAACTTTGTCTGTAAATATTACAATATTGCTCTTTGTTCCAAATACTGCCAATTTTGCTTTTTCCTTCCTTGACAAACATCTTTTTCATCAATAAATTTTTTTCCTACGTCAAACTTATTTAAAAAATACAAAAAGATTTACTCCCAATAAAGATTTTTCAAGATATGGAATAGAATAGAATATAAGACATGTTTAAGAAATCAAAAATTAAAAAAAAAAATGGCCATTGGTAATCTGTGCATTTTTGTGCCGTGGGCTCTGCTGGCATCCAGTACTACAGCCATGCAACAATCTATTATATATTCAATTCTCCCACACTTTCTTTCTGGCACCTCAACATTGATGACTGTAACAACCCTTCATTTAATTTCTAATTGTTTATGAAATTTGAAATCTGCCACAGATCCGTGCAGATAAGAGTTGGAAAAAGCCAGCGAATTCCACTTCATTTGTGGGATCTCGCAGTGGGAAAAGGAATATGTTATTTTCATATAATTTTTGTACATAATTCTACACTATGAACGTGTTTTGTTTTATAGTGAAAGGCTTTTATTCCGTCACATCATTTTGTATATAAATTATGTATAAATTATTTGTATATATAGCATTATCCATTTTTTAATGCATGTGTATACAAACTCAAATTTTTACTCTCATCGCCATTAAGTTAAAAGTTTTCACACTTATATATATATATATATATAAGGTAGACATGTATATACAAGTACACATAAACACATGGTTATGTTATTATCATGGTACGATTCAATGTTTTTCTTATCTTTTATCATGATGAGCTAAATAATGGGGTAGTTTTCCTCAACTTGGCTGAAGCTGGAATTTAATCTGTGTCCTAAGTCTTAACTAGCTAGTCCAGCAAAGTACAAATTTTGCCTTTGTTTCTCTTTTGCCCCTCTTGCAGATTTCACCCAATGGGTTCTCATTACTTCCATCTCAAACATTTCCACATATCATTCTATATATACACACACACCCCCCTTGCCTCTTTGTTTGAGATCTGGAGAAAAGAACCATTCATAATCATAATGAAAGTGAATTTCCATCCATAGCAATCCCTAATACATATAGGTAATGCTATACAGCAGATGACTCTTCAAATATCGTGAATATCATTTTGGTAAAATTTTTTATATAATTCTTCTGAAAGAATAGTGTTTTCTAGGAAATATATAGGCGCATTTAATTTAGGAACTTAGGTTTGTCACTTCATGTATTTGTTGACCCATGATATATATCTCAAATGGAAACCCTTAAACAAATGATAAAAGAGTTAATTCATTTACATCTTTGTTTTTAGGTACTTTGTGGTGACAAATGCCATAGCATGTTCATATGCTGCACTCTCTTTGGTCCTTACGTTGGCCACTAGGGGTGGAAAGAGAGGCTTGGCGTTGATCATCATAACACTTGACCTAGTGATGGTGGCACTGCTTTTCTCCGGCAACGGAGCCACCGGTGCCGTCGGCATCATCGGCTACGAAGGCAACTCGCACGTGCGGTGGAACAAAGTGTGTAATGTGTTCGGGAAGTTCTGTCACCAGGTGGCCGCCGCCGTTGTTTTGTCTCTGCTTGGCTCAGTAACATTCCTCTTGCTGGTTGTGCTTGCTGCTTTTAACCTTCACAAGAAATATAAGTAGCATGTGTTGAACCCTATTCTCTATATTTCCTATTTTACTCTTTAAGTGGAGGTGCTATTTAGCAAGTGTGTACTAAATCGCTATTGTTTGGTAATTTCTCTAAATACTGTTTTTTCTCGTGTTTTACATGCGGTTTTAGGTGATTGATTAGCTAAGTAAATGACAAGCAACTTGATTTATAATTTTGAGTAATACTATACAAACAAAATTTTAATATATAATTTTCATATAGAATGATATGTCTATACGTAGTCATTTCATTTCAAACCAAAAAACTAGTGATTTAATTCATAATTTTAAAATTATCACTACTACATCTTTCTGGTAGAGTTTTCAGTATAAAAATTCTGTAAGAACAGAATTTTCATAGCTTTTCAGTTCTTATTAAATGTATGTCAAGTCCCTCTTTTAGTAAATTTTATGATGCGTGATTTGGGTGAAGCAATAACATGCTTACAAAAGTGACCTAGTACAAAGGGCAAAAGCGTCCTTAAGAATTACAAAAGTTGGGAACTTTGGAGAAGAGGAAGAAAGAGTGTAGAATATACATGCATGTACTTATTTTCCTTTTTAAAGTCATAAATCATTTCAACTTTTTGCTTGCCTTCAAAAGTAAGTAAACTTTCAATCAAAGGTAAACAATGAGAATATTTTTGTGACCCAAATGGCAAAATCCTTAAGTGAAGGAATCAGTTTAACATGCGTGTGTATATATATATATGTACATCATATATCAATAGGATCAACTCCGAGTTTATTTTTATTTTGGTGTAGCTGTGTGGAGTACTGAAACCAACCCATCATGCTTATATGAAAGTTGTAAAAATACAAATATATGTATATACATATATCTATCATCAACCCCCACAAACAGCAACAACAATAATAGCAAAAGTAGTACTTAAAACAAAGTGTTGATAAGTACCATTAGAATTTATAGCATTGTAGCAGATAATATTCTTCCCATGGTTATTCATGATCTCCCTTTCACACGATTTGTTTGCAGGTTTGTTTCTATATAGGGACAGGCTAGCTAGCTAGCTAGGAATGCTGTCATAGCATTTTTTAGCTGTTTCTACAGCAAGACAACTTTCTCCGTATGATACTTCGTGATCACATGAAATTGAAACATGTACTTCGTAATTAAATGGAATCATACCATTGAATTTGTATATACAAACATTTATTTTCTCCTACGACATTACCAGAAAACAGAGTTTTTGCAACGGCAAAAAATCACAAATAGTCAATTTGTCGTCGCAAATACTCATTTGTGACCTCACTGCGACAACATTTGAGGCGACGAAAATACAAGCGTCGCAAATAGTAGTGGTGACACCATGCAACTGCATGGAGCACTTTTTGCGACGGCATTGATACCGTCGCAAACACTATTGGTGCGATCAATTTTTTTTGTGACCGTTGTCGTGTCATCGTTAAAGGTGTTTTTGCCACGGTTAGCTCCCGTCGTAAAGTCATAAAATTAGAACACATGAGCATATAAAAAAACCACCAAGATATTTTTGACCTACATTTTGCTAAAACTCTTTCCTTAATCTCCATTTATTTCAATTAAACATAGTTTTATGAAAAAAATTTATGGTAAAATTAATTTCTTCTTTTAGACCATAATTGTCAATCTCGTACCAATCAAGATACTATTTTTGCTATTGGTACGGTACGTACCGGTACCGGTACAATATCGGGTACTGTCTTGGATTTATCGCTATAAATATTATATGTTATAAAAATATATATATTTAAAATTTTAAGGTTTTAATATAATAAAAACATGTTATCCAATCCAAATATATATTAAAAAATACTTAAAAGACATATTATTGTTTTGTATATGCGTAAAATAAATTTTAATTAACAATTATCATCAAAAGAGAATAAAATGAAATTATTTTAAAATAAATTACACAAAACCGGTACCACCGGTATTGACAAGTATTTCCTATATTTTTTGGTATTAGCCAGTACCTTAGCCGGTGCGGTACCACAACTTTTTTGTACCGTCTTAAGACTTGTACGGTACGAGATTAATAACATTGTTTTAGACTTCATTCACCAAAGTGTTTTTGTTAGAAAGTTCAGGAAAATTATAATGTCTGTACAAGTAGATTTAAAAACTTGTCACGAGAAGAATAATCCCAGCCTCAATAGACAATTTTGGGACTCAAGGCCCTCAACGAGACCAATTAGCTCCATTAGACAATTTTAACAAAACACCTTTTATCTCTTGGGTCCCGTAAAGTGCAACCTCTAAGAATCATCTTATTTATCTCCATTTTCTGCATAACCTCAGCAATCAACTTGAGTACTGTATCACTCTGTTCGCTTGTCAAGACAATGGAGTAGACCGAAAACAAACACACAGATCGAGCGAGCCTTGAATCTAATGTTCTATCCTGTTTTAGACCCAATAGTCATACATGAAGGTATTTTCGAAACGTTAGACACATACATACATATATATAAACTCACCCACGCCAGTATATCATATCAACCATTAACACTTAAATTTTTTCATTCAATTTTCCACATATTTGCAGCAACTAACGAAGCACCAGGGCCTAATACGTAGTAGATCGAACCATAATCACTCAAGAATATGGTTGAGAGAGAGAGAGAGGGAGAGAGAGAGAGAGAGAGAGAGGGACCTTACCTACTGGGTACCGGCGTTGGGTCGACCTGACGGCGAGAGGCGGCAATAGACAGTGACGATAGAGTGCGAAGGTTGATCAAGAGAGAGAAAGCCTAGGTTAATTTGGGCTGAGAGAGGGAAATTGTGCGAAATAGGGAAAGGGGAAATAAATTTTGGCCACTGAAACGACGTTGTTTAGTCGAGTGAATAAAACGACGCCGTTTCAGTAAAATCTCAAATTATTTTCTTAGCCAAACCACAGCATATGAGGGATTATTTCTTCAGACCAATCGTCACTAATAAATCGTCGCAAAAAGGATGCTACTCATTTACATGCGCGAAATGATGCCGTTTTACTTACTTTTAGTGACCGCTTCATCTGTCGTCGCAAAAAATTGTGTCGCAAAAAAGTTTAATAGGCGTTCCTGCCGTTGCGAATAGCAACCTTTTGCCGCAACCTTTTGAGACGGCAAAAGAACCCGTCAAGATACTCCGTCGCAAAAAGACTCATTCAAGTAGTGTTCTTGTGATTCAGTCAGATTTAAATAAATAAAAATAAAAAAAACTCACACGTATAGATGAAGCATTAGCTTCATGCAGTTTGGTTAAAAGTTGATTTGAGATCAACTTTAACTTTGCTCAATAAACTTATATACACAAAAAAAATTAAGATACTTAAATTCAGCTAGATTGAAAATCAATTGAGATTGGTTCGAATGTTAAACAAGCCAACCTTTAACATATTTTAAAGCTTGTTAAGATTTTTAAACTAAACTTAAACGTCTTAAAACTTGAGTTGATCAACATGCTCGTTTACAGTCCTAGTGGCGGTGGTATTTTTATAATTAAAAGTCATTATTATAAATTTTTTTTAGAGTAAAAGATTCTCATTCACCACATCATTTTGTATAAAACTCTATAAATTTCCTACTTATGTATAGCATTAACCATAAGATGTTAATAAAAACAAAATTTTATACATTATACAAATATTGTCAGATTCTGTGAGGGCACTATAATTCTAGCATTTTGTTTTGTTTGGTTTTTGGACTCTCTTCTGAAGCTAAAATACAATGTAGCAACTGGGGAAGTGAGCAAAATATTTTAGGGTTGCAAAAGTAACTAAGCAAATCGAGTTCAACTTGTGTTTGGTTGATTAAAAACTCCTTCAAAGCCTACTCGTTGTGTGAATAAATCAAGCTTAAATACATTTTAAAACTCGTTAACTTTCTAAAATTCACTTGAGAAGCTTATATGCATTTAAAAAAATAAGTAAACTACTCAAGTTCAGCTTAATAAAAACTTATTTGAGATTGACTTAAAAAGTAAAAAAATTAAATTTAAACACATTTTAAAATTCGATAAATTTTTTAAATCAAGTTTAAATAATTTGATGCTCAGCTTGGCTCAACTCATATATAGCTCTTATGCATGTGAGTAACCCACGTACCAGATTCCCAAAGCTAATGCTGTGGGGGCCCTAAACCAATAATTTTGATCACCTATTATGCCTATCTTTATATCCGATGGTCCACATGTAGTTTAGCGTAGGGATAATCCGTGTCATGAAAATACAATAGAATTGCCCACAAGTAAACGATATATTGGTGGTCCAGACCACTACGCTTGTGCCACGTGTCACCAGCAACCTTGCTTAGAGCCCAAGTACTTTTGCCCACATGGTGGTCGTTTCAGGAGTTCTAATCAGGTGTAGTGCTTCCCATACACAAACAACTGCGTTACACCGTACAAGTATAGCGAAGCATGTATTGGACGGTTGAGAAAAGTGGAATTCTTCTTTAGATAATAATCCAACGGATTTAATTTAAAACTTTTAAGTGTCACACGGAGGCAACTGATGCAAAATTTTCATAGAAAGATCAACACCGTTGATGGTGGGTGTGATTAATTACTTAACAATCGGGCGGGGGAGATCCAACAAAATGCATTGGAGAGAAACAAGCCCCAAAGTACACAATCAAGTGAATCAAAAAAAGTTGTAAATCACAGGGACGTACATGCACGGGTTCTCTCTTTCTCTCTCTCTCTCTCCCCCTGTGTCTCCGTTATATATATGCGTGTATATATTGTAGCAGTTTCCTTAACCGGAACCAAATATCACTTCCCTCCGCCATCCACCCTCGACCCACCACTCTGTATATATACATGTATGTATATATACTCTCTCTGTGTTAAGTTTGACATGAGGGAGAGTGGGAAAGAGAGAGAAAGAGAAGTACAAGAAGAAGAAGAAGAAGAAGAAGAAGAAGAAGAAGAAGAAGAAGAAGAAGAAGAGGAAGAGAAAGGAATAAGTGGACTGCTTCTGAGTATCATGGAAGGTTATAGTGATTCTGTAATTCCTCCATTAACAGAGTTCTCGCCGGTGGGTATAAACGCCATTGACGAGAAGGGTTCCAGCTCGAGAAAGAGAGGTAGACCAAAAGCTATGGGGATGGAGAGTACCCAGAAAGAGCGTGACAGGAGAGAGAAAATGACAGAGATGTTCTCTGTTCTTCAGACTGTGGTTCCCAATCTCCTTCCCAAGGTTCTTGGGTTCTCTCCATTTCAATTCAGTAATCTAAAAATTCATATTCCTCCTCTATCTGTACGTATATATATATACATATACTTCCGTATGCTTACAACCTTACAGTGTTATATACATTTTCATACATACAAACTCGTATGAGTACATTTGCTCTCTCTCTCTCTCTCTCTCTCTCTCTCTCTCTCCATTTAAATATTTATTGTTTCTATGCACAATTCATCTTTTGGCTTTTGGGTTGTTCTTTGAATCTATTGACAGCTTCTAAGACTCTCCATATGTATAAATATATGCATACTGGCAGGCTACAAGGGAGAAAATTGTTGCGGATACAATTCAATACATTCAGCGCCTTGAGAAAGAGAGAGAAAGGTTGGAAAGCCTGAAGAAGTCACTATCCCCAGAATTTGTGGCGGCGAGGCCAACTTTAACGCATTGCACCAACCGGAACTCCGCCGTCAACATCACAGTCTCCGGTGGCGGTGTAGTGTTTTTTGGGATTGAATCTGTTTCTCGCCGGCATTTGGCAACAGAGATTTTCAGGGTGTTTGAGAAGCACGGGGCTGAGGTGTTGGCGGCGACTGTTACCGTTAACTGCGGCCACCACCAGCAGCGGCGGTTGGCTGTAACAGTCACGGCGTTGGTGGGCGGCAATGGAGACAACGTTGAGAAGATCAAGAGGGATATATTGGGTTTATAATTGAATTCTGATTCAATAACTTCTATTTTTCTTTTTTTTTAATTTGTCCGGGCATATTTTGCATAAGGGCTGTTTGGATATTTGATTTTCTTACATACATGATACAAAGAATTCATTTGACGATATACGGGAGAAGATATATTTGTCACTATAGACACTTTTTGGAGAACTGATAGGCTTTCTTCTTCTGCTTTTTATATGCAAATTGTAGATATGGGTGTGTTTATACAAACAAACAAACAAACAATTCTTTATACCTGCATACATATATACATATAATAGGTATATATATGACACATAAAAATGTTTGGTTTTGGGTCTTGTAGTTTATTGTTAATGTTACTGATGGGGTGTTGGGTTCATCTTAAGTGACATAATATTCGGATTTTGAAAAAGTAGAGCATCTTGGAAGTGGAAAAAAATGCTTCGGCATGGAATGAAGAATCTCATGATTATAAATTCGGTGGAAGATAATTTTGTAATTAGAATCTCATTATTATAAAATCGGTAAAAAGTAATTTTATAATTTAACCTCCAATCACAAATCCCTGAATTACTTATTCTACCTCTTCAAAAAATATTTAATTCTGTGTACACGAGATAAAAAGTTATCCAAATTATTTATCCCGACCCTTTCTGCAAAACTAAAAGAGAGAGCTTACTATTAATCCAATGATTGGGTTTATTTATGTGATTTTGTGGTGACAGATTTAAGTTTTTTACGATTGTACTCTCAGACAAATTCTCCAAAAAAATAAAAAAGTCCTAATTAAACGGGTTGAATTTGAATTTATGAGTTTAAGCTAATTTGTATCCAACCCGCCCATATTTGACCTGCCGTTTAAATGGGCTGCTTTGGATTGATTATCTTTAACTCGCAACTCATTTAAAACCCGTCCAAACCCGTCCATTTGTCACCCCAATCTAATTCCACTGTCTTATCCCACAAGCTCAACTATGATCATTGTCACAGACAGTGCTGTTCCATGGTGACCTATACAGGAAGTAGAAACATTGAAAATAACATGAAAAATGGGAGTGGGTATAAAAGAAATGAAATTAAGTACATTACAGCTATTGAGTTTAGTGAAACTCATTGAATCATCTGTATTTCTAATCAGAGTAAATAATGTGACAATTTTTTTTTCTTTCTTTTCCATAATAATACACTGCGTGAATAACTTTCTGCATTCAAAAAGAAACGAAAAATATCTTTTAAGTAATAATCCAATAAAGAATATTATAAACCATACAAAATTATAGAATAAAAAACAGAACCAAGCCTAGCCAATGCCTGGACAAGACAACAGAAAATAAACAGCATTTGCGTTAGTGACAATTTCCTATTAATAGCAGTTATATTAAGAAGAAAGTTAGATTTGCGTGTTGTGTCAGAATAGCGTTTGCTCATACACTCAAGGCTCAACTTTCTGAAACTGGAAGTCCTGACATGAGCTTTGTAATGTAGCTTTTATGGTAGTAATGGTTTTCCATGATTGACAACAACACACAAGCATGGAAAAACTTTAGCAATAATGGGGGGAAAAAGAGCTATGGAAAGGTTTTGGTTTTTATGCAACCAGACCGACAAATGGAAGAACTAAAGAGGTCCCACAGGGGAAGGTAAGGAGGGAGGGGGGAAGGGAGGAATTGGTGGCTGGCTGTTCCAACAGGATAGGATGTGAACACCAAGGAATTAGTTGAGAGAATTACTTAAAACCATTTTTCCTCAAACTCTTGAAGAATTGATTTCAAGTCTAGTGAACTGCCTGGGCATTTTCAAAAGGATGGGTAAATCTGGACAGTTTAGTAGTGGCAGGTAATAACAGAAGTGGAGATCAAAAAAACTGACACACTGTGCAAATGTACGATAGCGGGGAAGATTGTTCTTGCCACTTGATGGGACCAGCATTACACCTGAACCGACATTACAACATTGCCAGCTGCAGAGAGAAGTGGTCTAACAAAGGAGAGAAATTATTTGAAGTGAATAACATAGGAACTGAAGCTTGAGGTTGACCTGAAATTGCTGTAAGAATCAACATATATGAACAACTCTGAATTTCACGTTTCTTTTTCACTAGCCAAGTTGAGGATGATGTTAAAGATTTCGCTATCATCACAGTGAAAAAGAAAAAAAAATAAAGCAAACATCACTAAGTTTGAAACAAATCAACAAGTCCATTTGGTTTTCACTCACAAAAACCCATGTTAAATCTTGAAAAATCTTGAAGCAATCCATAATCCCATTTTCAGCAGAAACTGCCAATAATATAAATCGTACCTTCCTGTTTTCCTCTTTTTGACGCTTTATAACCTCCAAAGGCCACTCACTGACCAGCTTTTGAAGTTCAACCCTGATACCAGGCCTCTTAGCATCCAATAGAGTCTGCATGGACACATACATTATAAGTCCCATCAGTCAAAAGAGAACGTATAATGCCAGGAAAAATGGACAAGTTTAAATTCTTCACCATTATCAATTTTTCTTTTTTACTTCCAATTCAGTAGCCTGTGATCATATTATGCAAGCAAATGAACATCAATGAACCACTGAGGACAATGCTCGGCCACTTAACAGTAAGTTGTAACCTTATAGGATTCTTGGAGGAATTGTTAGTCCCCTGTGTTTATCCAGCAATTTACTTGAAATAGCTAGAAATCTCATAGGCTCAGCAAATCAAACAAAACTATGAGAGATCTAACTACAACATGGATGGCAGGCAATGGAACAAACTGAAACTGCATGATTATTTCCCAGAACTTTAGCAGGACATTCAGAAATGCATGCTTCACCCCTTCCAGTAGGAAGATTTCATGGTTACTCTCTAATGAGATTTGCTAAACTCGATACAAGGTAATAGCTAACCTTTCAGATTAATTTCCAAGTTTCATTTGAAAACGAGTAAACTACTTGCTAAGTGGATGGCTACTTAAACTAAAACTCCCAAGACAATTTAATTTCTATTCAATATCAGGGCTGGCAAACCTTCTCACTTGCCTTTGCTAGTGTGTGAAAAGCGGAAGGAAAGCAAGGGGCTTTTGCTCCCAAAGTTCCTCTCATTATTTATTCCATCCATGAGTAAGTTCCTGATTGAGGACTTGAATGATTGCAGCAGCATTCTCAGGTTTGAGTTCAAGTAGAAAACCCTGCCAAGACAATCCGAAGAAAACATTTAACAGAAGTAAAACCACTACTCCGGTCAGGAAAAAAAAATAGAAACCACAATTCCCTATCTCTTATCTCCCTAGCTCAAATGCATGCCCATATGTCAGCACTTTCTAGTAAAAAAATTTTGCTTTCTACTGTCATGGTATGAGAATGTTAAGCAGCCCTTTCTTTTGCACTTTCTGGGAATCATAGCTTATTGAGCCAAAGAACCAAGTATAAACTAGCTATTTCATATCAAAAGTTTATATTATATATATAGTACAAATAGTTGTTATCAACCCAAACATGTTAGATCAAACAAGAGTGTGAAACATGAGATCCTAAATTCTTTAAATAACATATCATACTCTTTTACATCAAAATCAACTTCTGTATCAAAACACATCATGTAAGATGAATGAATTTGTCACAAGATGGACATGGAATACCTTGGCACGTGAAAATCCACTCACAAAAGTGTGCTGCTTCATAGATTCCGACCTCAACTTTTCAATTTTCCATTAAGAATCAACATCTCCTGCAAGAGAGAAAAGTGAAAAGAATTAGAGAATGAAAAAGCATTTCTTAAGCATGAGAGGAAGCATCATTTCAAATGGAAGAAAGCATAACATTGATGAAAACTCAGTAAGATCTCTTTCCAATTAGATAGTAATATCTACTCTGACCAACCATCACCACACCCATAACAAGCAGGTGGCAGGTGAAAATAAAAGGCATGCACAACTCCAACAAAATAACTCGAGAGAATAAGGAATTTGTAAAGAAATATTTTTGCAGCGAAATCCATCCATACATCGAAGGAAGTTTGCCGCAGTTTCACTCCATCCTTGATGAACCTCTTTGAATACTTAGACATCAATTCCCAGTCATCCATGTTGTAACAAATGCTGCAATAGTAAAATCCAAATGCAAAAATAAAGTGTATTGACCAACATTAGAGTAATTAAAAACAAAACATACATGATAAGTGATCTTGTTTGTTTTTTCTTCATAATTAAACATGCTAAGTTATCGAAAGAGATGCCACTAATCAAATCCATCAAACGATGAACAAAGACAAAACTAACACTTTATTGGGAAAACAATGACTACTGAGGCAGGGAAATTGGAGAATTAAGGTAGCAAAGGCTACAATTTGAACTCCACTTCTTAGTTCTTAATAGCCACACTAGCTTGCAGGTAAGATTTTACATTCCACCATAGATAAGGATAAAATAAAAAGTAATTATACATAGAGTGTCCTCACAATAAGAAAATTAGACAAAGATGAATGACTTCTGTTACGAAACCAGATTCCATCAATCAAATAAACCTCCAATAAATTGGTCAAGCAGCTTACTCATTGAAAAGATAGACAATAGCTTACAACTAGAGAAAAGATTGCAGAAGTCATATTGACAGAGATTGCAGAAGGCATATTAAGTAAGAGGCATAAATTCCTTCCCTCTCTCTCTCTTTTTTTTAAATTTTGTACAACACATTTGGCAACAATGAGAGCCGAAGAGTAATCTAGTGGCACTGGAAGAGAAGCAGACTGGTATAGGCAAAGCCCATCAGGTTGTTAAAACACGAGGTCATAGTTTCAGTTAGCTCTCATGCATGTCCATTAACTTTAACAAGTAAAATGTTTTAACAAAATAGTGGCCATGCACTCTTACCAAAAAGAAAGAGGTAGGCATGCATCCTTGCAAGTAAACAGCTCCAAAAACAAGCTCCACAAACACAAATGAATACACCAGTATGAATGCAAAAAGAACACATCCTTGACATTAAGGAAGCAGAAATTATGTCTAGCAAGATGTGGATTATTCCCCTTGGCACCAAATGGAAACAGTTGATAAACACGTGATGCAACATATAAGAAGCTCAGTACAATGAAAATATTACGAGGCAGAAAAAATAGAAAATTGGTTGGATACAAGGCAAACCCCCCTCTACCATTAATAGAGCTCTATTTTGTGTTTATCTAAGATCAGGATGATGCTGGTCCATGTTTTAGATTTTATTTTTATGTTTTAGAATCAGGGGTACTATGCTTGTTTTCCTGTACATGGGCCAGAGTGGTCCATGGTCGTAATACGGGCCAAGTTGTGTCAATGAATTTTTACATATGGTTTTTGGTTTGTTAATACATTATAGTCCTATTAGAGTTAGGTATTGTTATAAGTTTGTATCAAGCCATGCAAGTTTTCCTAGTCAGTAGAAAGCAAATTTGAGACTATTCTAGTAGTTTTGAAGTTCTCTTTGAAATTTGTGACACCATTTTAGACCTATAGATGATACCCCATGAAATCCGGGTCACCAGGTGTCATGCCAAGACTTTCTTTCTTCTTTTCTTTCAGTTTCTTCTCTTTACTAGCTATTAAGACACAAGAATCTCGTCAGTGTTCCAAAGACACTCTAAAATCCTAATAGACAAGCATGAGCCTTTTCTTCCATCAACCCTTCAACCCTAGCACGGTAGCATCTAAAAGAACAAAAACAACCCTCTACTTACTGCTCAGAGCACCCAGAACAGCCCCCAAACTCTTGTATTCCCCTGTTTTAATTACAGTTCCAAAGCCCTACCATTCTGTCACCACTACACAAACCCTAAACACCCACCTTTTTATCAACTTTTCACCCAACTCACTAAAATCAGCTCTAAAGAGAACACTGACCGCTTTCTCCTATATCAACTAGCTGATGCGTTCGACATTGAAACTTAAAGTCTAATAAATTGATAGTAATTGAGCTGACAAAAAAATAGGTGAGTACAATTGGATGCAGCAATTATAATTAGATGCGCTTTTTAGTACAATAGATGATTCTAATCATTAAATAACACAGCAAAGTAAAACAAAAACATGAAATACATATTATAATTCATGTGCCCAAAAATGATGTCTGGTGTTCCAGGTTGCAATGGTAAATCATTCCTCTTCAGAAGTTTCATTATCTCTGCCATAAGTTTAGCATCATTATGCTGTTTAGCATACAACTGCATTCATGTAACACCCAATTGTTTATACACGCAAACGTGAAGTATAGATGCCATATAACCTTGTACAAAGTTAAATCATAAATACCAGCAAATGGTGTGCAGATCCAATACTAGGAGTCAGACCATACATGTTATGCTTCCACATAGCCTTCTTACCTGTATATGCTCACCAAATCTGTATCATTTTCTTCTAATCCTACTTATCAAAAAAAAAAATTTATTTTCTTCTAATCCTGAACAAATCACACCTAGAACCTCTTAATAAACGTAAGATTTAAGAATGACACACACCAAATCTGGAGACACTATACAAAAGTACGCAACTCTTTGGCCTTCACAGTCTAAATGTAAGTACCTGATTCTAACATGAATTAACAAACCATGGACTTTTTCCTTTTTTCTTTGAAAAGTAGAAAATCCACTAAAGAGCCCAAAGGAGGCACAACACAACTACACGTGGAGTATATAGCAGGTTTTGCCCAAAAGAAACTCTTTCAGGCCTATCTAGAGCTCATATCATCAAAAAAAAAAAAAAAATTATTCAGAAAGAGAGGGAAAAAACCCCAAAAAAATAAATCCTCCCTGAGGTCCACAAATTTTTAAGTTTTTAGTAACCTCATTTGTATTGCATGACATAAGATGCACCAACCATATCACTGAATGGAAAACTCATTATTATCACATTTACATATGGACTGAGGTAGATATTATAAGCACTCATCAATTATGCCTTTAAATAATACCACTCTCTATACGACTATTTTCTTGGCCAAATTTCAAAAAGTTCCAGTGTAGAGTTGTCATCCAAAGGCACTATCCCTATAACTTTGCTCAACTAACCAAGTTTCTGGTTAAGTTGCACATCTATATTATCCCAGCTCTGTAAACATGCAAAATTTGAGATCTTAAATGTGCCACACTGCCATTTCCATTCCAAACGTCAATGAATAAATAAATTATGCCAGTTGAATAAAAGATGCTTCAAGATTTTTCATGGGATAAATGGAAATTCCAACTGCTTCTGTAAAGAGAAGTTGACAATGGAAATTCCACATAGGCTGCTACTGCTTTTCTGTTCCCTAAAGATTCAGCATAAGTTGCTCATTGTATTTCCTTTTTCTTCGGAACAAATGAATGTGATCAAAATGCATGAGTTTATGCCCGAAAAGAGGGATGGAGGGGGAGTTACTGATGCAAATCTCCCACCACCATAATCCAAAAAAAAATCATTAATTATTCATGGACTCAAGACTTCTTTTGTGTTTTCCTTTTTTAGATAACATAGAAAATTAGACATTATGATCAGATACAAAGTCCACATCTTCAATTCCAATAACATGGAAATGGTAAGTTAGCCTTCTAAAAAAACATTTAAGATGCTTAGACATCCTGCCAACAATTTGTTCCTTCCGTAGCGTTCCTATGCAGAATTTATAATGACTGGAATGCATGTTGAAGTCGCTTTTAAATGAGTCTATTTACCGTCAGGGTTTCTTATGATTCTAAAAAATGCATTCATTTCTATTTTCTCCTGGTGAACTTCCAGTGCCTTTGTTCTTAACAAGATTGAAATGGAACACTATTGACTGACTGAAATCCTATGGGACATCCAAGCACCAATAATTTATCTTCTTCATTTCCAGTTAGGAAGCTATCTGTTCATAGCTCAAAGAAAGAGATCTAATTGACAAATAGCAATCAATCATTGCAAATGAGTAGGTTGTTGAGTCAATCAACTAGTTGTCCGAATAGGAGTTTATGACATAAGCAATTTGAAGCTCAAACATAAGAAACACAGTACAAAAACATACCATAGTCAATGGCCCCTACTCGAGCATATGCCTTAGTATTGTCCCTGCAAAGATTACAATTAAAATTTGCATGAATGCGAAGGTTTGAAAGTCTCTGCAACCAAACAGAACAAATTGCTTAGCTCCAACAAGAATCAAACCATAAAGCTGTAGTTTAAGGAAACTAAGACTATGACAATAAAGAAGCACAATGAGTAACCCACAAAAACGCGAAGACGATGTAAAATGTCAAACAGAAGCTTAATATTGTCGTGGTTGGCTCAATTTTCAATGAGGGACCATAACCAAACATTTGGAGCCATGGTCCATTGATCTGCTACGGATTTAAGCATTTTGTCATACAATTCCTTCACAGCCTCTACAGTCAACAACACGAAGCTCATTGTCACCAATTAACCTTCCCAAACAATCTCTCAAACAAGTCAAAATAAACGCAACAAGTACCTGTCAGAGTGCCTTCGACCGTACTTGGCCTCGTAGAATACAATACCTTCGGCACCATCGTCATCATCATCGAGCATGCCTGATTTAGCAATATGGGCGCCGCATCGTTCAATGCTGATGGCACGCAAGAGTCACGACTAATCCCTGCGTATTTCTACATGTCCATGTTATTTAGTCATTTCTTCAAACATTCGACGGACTGTGTTTGGTTCCTAGGAAAAGTAAGGTGAAGAAAGAAAGAAAACTTGACTTAGCTGAGCCTGATAGAACTTCGTTAATCTGATTTTTATTTATTTTCTGTTTTTTTCATGTTGTTGACACTAAAACAACATCGAAACATAAACTCGGACTACTCTTTTTTCTCTTCTTGTATTCTCGTTCAGTTGTACTTTCGTAACATTTTCTCTGCAGCCAAACAGTGAAATGAAGTGAGACAATGTCGGCGGTACCTGAGAACCAGAGGTTGCTGTGATTGCGGTATTGGAGAGAAGAGTGAGGAGCTTCGACGAGAAGCGTTTGGAATCGGTGGTCCAAGCAGAGAAGAATCGGCCCAGGCCGCAGAACCCTAGCGAGTCGGCGAGCATTGGAGGCGACTTGCATGTTGTTAACGTTGTTGTTGTTCCAACGACCCCGACAAAGAGGGAGAGAGAGAGAGTGAAGCTATCGAGTATGAACGACGATGCACTGGGTATGAGAGAGATATGTTTGGGTAGACAGAAGGTCCAGGAGTTGCTCTCTGCACCTGCGCTAACATCCATGTGTCCTTCGATGATTTGCGGCAATTGTTAAACCAATTTTCTGCCTTTTTTAAGGGTTTTGTTTTTTTTCTCTTCTTCTAATGCCTATTTGATATCATATTTGAAACTATTTTTCCTAATTCCTATCACTAGGAAATGCGTTTGGCCCCCTCTCACCCTTTCTACTTAGAAAAAAAGAGATATGCGTTTTGCAGAACTTATCCAAAACAGTTTTTGAATAAAATTTTCCAAAATTTTTTTTTATCTTTTCAACTTTTTTTTCTTCTTACGCAAATCAAAATGCATAATTAAAAAATTGGATGGGAGATAACATACTGGAATCCAATCCCTATCAACCCAGCAACACCTCACACAAGGAGGGAGAGAGAATTATACCTCAATGCCAAATGCTATTGGCCGGGCGTTTGTCATTTTATCCAAAATCTTAAGTCATTTGGTGGTGTTGTCTACCTCTTATATGGTTCAAGACCTCCTTCCTCCTATCTGATGTTCATTTGAGTGTTCGGCGTAGAATCAGATCAGGAGTTAGGCTGCTCTAATACCACTTATCATGAGTCAGGCGTTTGTCATTCGACCCAAAAGCTTAAACCATTAGATGATGCTGTCTACCCCTTGAATGGCCCAAGACGTCTCACCTCCTAACTGATGTGAGATCGTGGCACAAATGACATATCAAACCAACGCGAGGCAAGGCACCAAAATGCACCCATGAGTTTTTTTTTATATATGTTATCAACTCGATAAATTAATCAAATTATTCCATTTTACTAGGACATAGTCATTTGGTATAGGTTTTTTTTTTTCTCCAGCTTCTTGGCTTTTTACAAAATTTTTTTTTTTTTTGGGTTCTTTTCTAACCTTTTTTTTTTGTTATACCAAAAGTCAATTTTCTTTTAGAGCATTAGCTTAACTTCACAGATATTAGCTCATGCTGTGCTTGATCATCTCCCCAAGATAGTTGCCTCCGGTACCCAATATTTTTCCGCAAGGTAAATGACCTAAGAATACCATCAACCCCAACTCTGGTTTTTTGGGTGAGTTGACTCAAACAACCACCAGTGTAACAGCTGCTTATGCTAAATTGTTTCAAAACATAGACGCAATACAGAATCTCCAGGCACTGGATAAGCACTTGTAGCCTACAAACATGAGGAGCTGACTTTCCTAAGCAGCCAGAGAACAAGACAAGGGCATATGATAAATTTCCCCCTACCAGGGCAACAAATGGAGTGTTTGTTTCATAACCCTGTTCTGAAGGTTTTTTGCCAGCTATTGGAATGAATATACATTTTGTATCCATATGGTAACATACATTTTGCAGCATCTTCTGCTCACAAGCTATGTAATCAACTCCATATTGGTGCGCATTTTCATCAACAAAGCACAGGGGTCAAGGAATAAAATTCTCATTTGTTTCAGAAACATTTCTATAACATTTCCGTTTTTGTGCTAGTTGAAACAACATACCGAAATGAAATTTTGATCCATGGGTATGCGTGGAGAAGTTAAAACCACAAAGCATCAATATTATAACCACAAACCATGATGAGAAGGATTAGCAGAATAAGTAGGCAGACCCTTATTCTCACATACAGTAAAGTGTACAATAACCCATAGTATCATTAGAATGGGTTTTAACTCCAAAGAATTGGAGGAAGAATACACAAGAAACGTTTCTGAAGCATGCAAGCAAATGCTGCAGTTTGAATTGTAATGCAATGGTGGTGAGTCATACAAAAAAAGGAGGAAAACAAAAAACTGGTTGAAGATGCATTTAGAATCAGCCCCCGTCTTTCTCAGTCAGGCACTAGCTTTCGATGCACCTAGGCAGTAAAATTTTTGCCTCAGAAGCATAACCTGGTCATTGAGGAAGAACTGGAGGTGCAATTGTCCTGGTATTGTATGATTTGCAGTGTCTGCATTTCTGCCCAATTATGTGGAATAAAACTTCGGTAGTGTCATTGCAATCATTACATAGAATCCAAACCTGCAAAGCTTACATTTTTCAGATTCTTTCAAGTTAAATTCATATAATGCAGCCAAGAGCCAATATAGATAATTCGCAGAGCAAAATGGAGATGTTCTGATTGGTTATAAACAAAACAACTGGGAAATGTGTATTGGGATATCTAAATGCAATGCTTTCCTATAATTCCTACTTCAGAAGGCATATTTGACATTATCCATAATGAATACTTTTTCCCTTTTTCTCCTGTCTGTCTTTTGTTGAGGCTGGTTTTGAGGTGTGTTTGGGAGAGAGAGAACCAACCTCAAGGAGGCATGCATAGTTATATTTAAGTATATACAAACTCAAAGTTAAGACAATTGTTTATCTAGTCTAACATGTATATTTATCTCTCCTGGAGATCATTAAATGGCTGAAAATACAGGTGATTGATAATGATCTGCAGACAAGCCTCTCAAGTTCCACCAGCTTTTAATATATATACACAAGTGGCGCCAGTTTTTTAACAGATATAACAAGGGAAATGGCAGTACCATCTTATACTGGTAATCCTCAGGCATGACGGTTGCTTCAATCTGACAAAATAATAGAACTTCTTAGTTGAGCAAAATCGCAGTTGGAATAATCCAAAAAAAAGGACAGAAAAGATCTAAAGAAGAAAGAATAACATGTTCATAATGAGATACAAAAAGGAAAGAACAAATTTGTGTCAAGCAATCAGCTTTATAGATGACAAATTGTTCTCTTACCAAATAAATGGGTAAATGTTTGTTAAAAAAAAAAAAAAAAAAAGACAAGATAAAATCCAACATCCTCCTAAAAGTAACCAAATTTCCTTTGGAAGTGTGTCTACAACAGTATTGATCAAGGCACATATGTTAAATAAACCCACCTCCTCATCGATTCTCTTCCACATTCTAGACATGTCAATAACTGACTTGGAGCATATGGGACAGCAATAGCTGAGTGACACATTCAAGGTAAGTCGGAGGAAAACATAGAACAAATATTTTCACTGGAAAAAAAGAAGGGAAAACAAGGTGATTTCATGGTAAATGCTTACTTGTCACGCTTTATCATCTCATGGTAACATTCACAGTGCATTGTGTGCCCACATTTCATAACGGTAGTGTCTTTCAATGAGTCAAAGAGATACTGTTAAAGACAATTACGCCAAGATTATGATAAGACAGACTTTTAGCTGTTAAGAAATGATAAAAGAACAAGCAAGTTAGAAAACAAACCTCATAACATATGGGACAGTGGTGCCGCATGGAGTTCTCCACGCACAAGTGATTATCACGCAGAGCCACAGAATAGCATGATCCTGTATGCTTAATAACATCAATAGAGGAGAAGAAATGGAAAAACATATAATTCCATGGCAAAAAAGAAAGAAAAAGGTTATGTGCAGAAGCCACTTAAATTTATATTGTTGCCATGGCCAGAGCCTATTGGATACACAAAAGCAGGAAGTTAATCCATTCCAAAAATTGGGTAATCAAAGGGGCAATATCCTCAAATCTTATAAGTTCTTAATGAACTCATATTAAGTTTTCTTGAGTTATTGTACTACCAATATTTTCAATGCAAGAAGACCATGGTTCTGCTTCCCAGATTGTTGGGTGCCCAAACCTTCATCTCATATTATGAAATGATTTAATAAAGATAGCACCATAATGTGAAAAATTAGGGTATTTAAGAACTATTTCAAGGATTACATTCCCTTTAAGTACCAAAGAACATCCTAAATGGAATGAGGTTTCACATAACATGTGTGACAAAATTTGGAAAAAAAATCTTGTGAACCTGAAAAGGTACAAAACGAAAAAAATCTAGTAGAGCAAACAAGTTAATAGATTTAAATAAAGAAAATTGGAGATTTCTTTACCTGGAAATGTTATGGAAATTTATGAAATAAAAGGAGAAAAAGAAAAAAGAAAAGAATGCCCACTGTGCCACTATTTCCAAATATCTTTTCAACTTCAAAAAAAGAAGAAGATGATTTCTACTTGCAGTAAAAACAGAGACATTACGGGAGTGAGTGCATACCACACTTCTTGCAGTGAAAATAATTCTCGCGACCACCAACTCTGAAAAGAATATAACACAGATGAGAACAACTTCAAGTATCACAAAATTGATTTAGATTAATCAACAACAAGAGAGAGAGAGAGAGAGAGAGAGAGAGAGAGAGAGAGAGAATTACAAAACTTTGATCACTAACCTGCAGATCCCACAATCATCACAATGAAACTGCCCTTTGCCAATCTGCAGTAAGTGTCCACGGTAATTAGCATTTGAAAATGATAAAATCAACAATAAAATCCCCTAATCAAGATACAAGTTTATATACAATCCTTGCACTTCTGGAGCTTGAAGGCGGATTGATTGAAATATTAACAAGAAGTACCAAGCAAACATGAATAAATTTTCAATTCTAAGCTCACTAATTACAGTGGCTATAAGTTAAGAGTAGTTAATATACATCATCATCGTAGAATTTGCACACTTCACAAAAATATTCTCCCATTTTAACTCCACAGTTCGTACAGACAAAAGCCACCTGGTCACATGTGAGATGAATATGCATGAGACCAATAGGAATATTGAAAAAAAAAAAAAAAAAAACAGAGCAACGAAACACGAACCTAAAAGTAAGAGGGACTTACCGGCTGCTCTGTGTCGCAAACTGAGCAAATAACCTGAAACATCAATGCAAAATCCACACTTCTTTATCATACTTTGATGACAAAATTACGTAAATTATTGAACAAATGAATGAAAAGATAGTGAAAGGAACAGATCCATGACTAAACATACTTGTTTAACATCGCATCGGATGAGTTCATGCCGATCATAGGGGTTGCTCAACATGCTCTAATGAATAGAAAAAGAGGTAAAACAACAAATACCCACATCAAAAACAGATCTATAGTTATAATATATGATATAAAAGATCAGTGAAAAATGAGCTCGTGTCAACCTAAGAGTTCGCTAAGCATGCTATAATTAATCAAACAAACGAAAATAACAAACACCCAGATCAAAAAAGAGGTTGATGGGCTTATATCTTGAGCTGAAGATGACAGACGAAAGAGGAAACGTGACAATAATACCGTAGCTTCATCGTGACAATGGCGACAATCAAAGGGTTCGTTACAGCAGGGAGCTCTGATCTTGCATCTTCTTCTATAATGCTTGCATCTGTTGAAAATTCCATAAACCAGAGAATCGAAACTCAAAATAAGCGTCAAACAGAGTTGAACCCACCAATCAAACAGTAGAAGCCCATATGCATACATATATAAACACAGAGAGAGAGAGAGAGAGAGAGAGAGAGAGAGAGGTACCCATAACCCAGCTTCCCAAAATCAAGACGTTCATTGCCAGAGCCTTCCATTAGTATTGGAGAGATTGTTTGTTACCCAAAATGGAAAGAAAGCTCAGAGATAGGGTAGGCACAGAATTGGCTGATTTGGGAAGATGGGGATGTCCAAAGCGTCAAAGCGAAAATGACATCAAGTGGACATAGACATTTATATATATAGCCATCACCTTGCTCACCCTATTGAATATAATATCTCTAATAGAGAATAGAGATAACAATAAAAACGAGAGAGAGAGAGAGAGGATAAGGTGGATGGGAGGGAGTGAGTGGGTGAGAAGACTTGGAGGAAAAGCGACAGGGCGCCGTGTTATCTGCGAATTGGGATGATTTTCGAAGAGAGAAAGCAGACAAGCGCCAAAGAAAAGCAAACCGTTGTGGGCATTTATACAAACAGTTGAAACGCGCATTACTTAGAGAGAGAGAGATTGTGTGCCTGTGTGAGAGAGAGAGATGTATATACATATATATATATATATATAGAGAGAGAGAGAGAGAGAGAGAGAGAGGCACATGGTTTTTTAACACAATCTGAGGGTGATGTCGTCCACCAGATCTTGAGTTTCCATTGTAGCCCATTTTCCAAGTTCTAGGTAGTCAACTTGTTGCATGCTGAATGCTTTGTAAAAGAGGAAGGTCCTATAAATATGTGCAACTGCAGTTAGTTTGGAACCCGCGATTGTGCAGACTTCAGAGTTACACTTTCTTACATCCTTGTTTCTACTAACTCATATATGTTTTTCGCATAAGGCCATTGTTTGGTTAGCAAGAAAATGATGCTAGAGTTGATAAAAGTGAGAATCTAATAAATAATTTTTTTAAATAAGTTTAATATACAGTCCAAAGCAAACGACATACACACGCAAATCCCAACCAACTTCTCAGAAAAAAAATTGCACTAATTTTTTCTTTTCTTTGCTTGGAAATTTTTTTTTCTTTCTTGCTTAAACAAATTCATGAAAAATTGCACTCATGTTTCCTTTTCTTCGCTTTCAATGATTTTCCACCTAGCCAAACTGGGAGTAATAGTACAGATAAATTATTAGTTCTAGGCTTTTTAGCTAAGTAACACTAAGCAAGTTCACTTCTGCCTAATCCTTGACTAGTTTCTTTGTCTCTTGTTTACCTTTTTTTGACCTTCTTAATCAATGCTTGTTAGTGTGCAATTACTCTATTTTAACAAGGAAGGGTTTGCATGCCCTTGAAAATTCAACTTTTCCATTTCATGGATACAATGATTAGGATAAATAAATTTAGACTCCAAAAAGCAAATTGTCCAATATTTGTAGAGGCATGAAATTTTTCTTTTTTAGGAAAAGAAATTGACAACAGTAATGAGAGGTTAATACCATTCACATGGAAAAAATCCAATAATCAGGTAATATAAGGTTCTTCGGTATGTATATTAGATTTTTTTATGTTTTATTTACTGCATTAAAAGTTTATTTATTAATTACGAATTCATGTTTCTAATTGAATAAAACACTCCATCGATCCCCCAGTTTGATAAAAATGAATATTGAATAGTTGGTACTAGCTGACCACTGAACTTTTTTCCATTCATGTTATGATAATATTCCTTTTTATTTTCAATATTCTTTGTTTTTACTCTTTTGGCCTCTTTGATACAACTTTTTTGGCTTGAATTTTTTGTCTTGTAAGTAAAAAAGCTATATTTGTTTTCAGCTTTTGAGACTTTTTTTTTTTAACCTCTACCAAACAGAGCCTAGGTATGATACAATGAGCACCTCTGCACCTGAACATGTCTCTAAAATCTCATTCCAAGAAAATAAATCAATGGATCTGGATATGGATTGTGGATAGATTATTTTATTGCTACTCGTTTTAGTGGCTGGATATGGAAAAGGGGCAAGTTGTAGAATTGGCTCTTGCTTCTAACTTCGATTATTGGTCTCTAGAGTGAGTGAGTTTTAATTTTCACTTAAGCCAGTGGAACAAGAATAAACCTTGAAATGAGCCCCAAAAAAAAAAATTAGACATTTTGAGTTCGACTCTTACACGGCATTGTGGATTTAACTTATACATACGATTTAAGGTTAATTACAGGTATTCAAAATTTACTTTACAGATATGAGTCATAAAAAAAAAAGTTTTGATTATAATCCCAATACTCAGGAAGAGAAGTTTGGTAAGTAGCATCGGCATTGTGGTAAGTAGCATCGTCACTCATGGGTTTAGTTATGGGTTCGATTTATCCACTAACGTCGCTCAAGAGGTTTAAATAATGTTGCACGGGATTAGGGATTTCATTCGAGTATATATATATATATATATCTGCAGCTAATGAGTTCAATTGCCAGCAATTGACCTCTCTAGCTAGAGTTTCCCTTTCACACTGTCTAAAAATACACTCCCAACTCCTGTTTAGATACAAATTATTCAATACTCTTAAAAAATTACATAACCTTCTTCTCTTTTAACAATACAGTGGGATACTTTCGTGCTAGGTAGGTATAGTGTGTTCAAAATTCACCTACTAAGTGGATTCTCTGCATTATAAAGAGGTCGATGGATGATGTGGTAGCATCTAGGAGCGGATCTAACCATAGGGTTAAGGAGCGGATCTAATCATAGGGTGAAAGGAGGCCCGTCCCTTGAGTTTTTAAAATTCTCTTTTAATCTCATATATTTTGGTGTATTTATAAAATCAAATAATGTATTGTTTTTCTTAAAATTTTTTAAAAAAAAATTATTTTAACCCTCCAAATTTTAAAATTATTTTATATTACCCCCTAAAATTTAAAAAAAAATCATCTTAACCCTCCAAATTTTAAAATTGTTTTTCTTAGCCCACTTTAACATATTTTCTAGATCCGCTCCATGTAGCATCAAATATTTTTTTCCAAACATAGACACATCTCAACTCACAAAACACAACCAAAAGAACGGTTCCTTTATTATCCACAGATACCCAAATTACATACATTTCATGCATGGATTTGGCTCCTCTTCATATCTTAATATTTAAAATTTTTTAGACTTTTTATTTTACTACGTCACGTGTTAGCCACTCAGATCTAATAAACGATATTATTTTGAGTTCGTGAATTTAAATCAAATAACAATATTATTCATTATATTTTATTTGTTGACGTAATAAAATAAAGAGTCTGAAAAATTATTAATATTAAAATCCGAATGAGAGCCAATCACCATGCATACCAAGATTTCAACACAAACACAAAATTAGGGTAAGAAAAAAAAAAGTCAGAGGTCTCTCTCTCTCTCTGTAACAAGGGAGAAAAACTCTTCCTCTTTCTCCCCCATAGCTGTGAAACATGGGTTGTGGGGAATCAAAGCACGACGTCACCGCAGGTAATACCATTAGCAAAAGAAATAGCAGCAAAACAAACGGTGGTTCCACCACCAAGAGCAATGTTATTGACCATGCGGAAACCATCCCCGATGAGAAGGTCACAAACGACACGAAGAATGAAGACGCTGCTAATGCAGATTCAAAGGAAGGAGATGATAAGAAAGATTCAGAGGAACAAGAATGGGATTGTACTGTTGATACCGTGGAGGCCATCATTTCCGATGGAATGTCTGGAAAGACCGAGTATTATTCTCCGGTCAACAAAGTTGGCCCCCAGGATGGTGTTGATCAGAAACAAACAGTATGGGGAAACTCGTTTTAGGGAGGGAAACGCGTTTTTCAAGAAACGGATTTTCGATACGGTAAGAAACTAGTCTGAAAATTTAAAAAAAAAAACGTTTAAAAAACGGGAGTAAAACATTTAGAAAACTCTTAGAATACTTAAAAGAAACTATTGAAAAACTTAAGAGAAATGCTTCCGAAACTTAAAATGTGAATTTTTATACATTTTTTTCACTTAAGTTCTAACTTATGGCTCATTTGATTAGGCTTTTTTACTTGGCTTTTTTGCATAATTTTGAAGCTTTTTTGCTTTTTTTATTTGTTTGCTTTTCTACTTATCTTGTCTTCTTCAAAGCAAAAAAGTTTAAAAAAAATAAATTTTTTTTACTTATAAACAAAAAAAACTTAATAAAAAAAAGTTATATAAAATGGGCCCTAAATATTTATAAAATTATTCACTTAAGCTTTCTAAGTTTCTTAAAGGTTTCTTTTGAATCTCACGAAAACTTACTAATAAGATCCCTATTAAATTTCTCAATTATTTCTCATTTTTTGTTCCTCTTTATAATTTTTGATTACGTTTTTGCCTTCCATTTTTTATTTTGGCAACTGTATAAAGGAGCAGTTGAAGCAGCGAACACGGAGACAGAATGGCCTCTGACCTCGATCGTCCCAAACTCATCAAAACCTAAATAACTCAATAATGGGTTGGCTACGTGAATCCTGTTTTGCCATAGCTATAGATTATGACATGTATAATTTGATTGTTAGGTACTGGAGAACCCGCTAAAGTGAACAAAGAGGAGGACGAAGAATTTCGGGCAAGATAAAAGAAAATAGAAAATGTGAAGGAAATTGCTATTTCGTGTTTGGTTAGCAAGGAAAACAATGAGAAAAACGTTGTATAACGAAAGTATTGAGTTTTAAGTCTTATTTCTCCTCCTCTTTTTCATGATTTAACATCTGTTTTATTCTAACGTTTTCTGTAAGTAGAAGGGAATTTTTCTTCTCATTTTCCTTTCCTTCTCCTTTTCTCTTGCTCCAAACAAAGCGTCAGTTACAAGGTTTAAAGGAAATCCAGCATACAAATTCACAGTGAGTGATTCATCAGCAGAAGACCCAAATTGCCCCGGTGGTTGGGGTCTTTGCAGCCTGCTCACCAGGTCCAGGATTCATTCTCTCGGAGAACATAATTAAGATAATTAATGATAACTGTTCCTCAATACCCTCAAAGAGAGAGAGAGAGAGAGAGAGAGAGAGAGAGCAACAGCCAGAGGGAAAATATTCTGGATTCCCTTCATATGAAACTTCGGTAAACATATTAACAAGATTGAAATGTACACAATTTTTTTGCTTTTTTAGAAGGATAGACACAATACAACTAGCATATATATACATACTTGCTCTCCCCAGCTCAGGACATGCAGTGATATTCTCATCAACTACATCTTCTTCAAGGGCTCCAAATAAAGAATGCAAGAGAAGAGTTTCTTTGGGGTGACCACTCTGGTTGATCTTCTAAAAGAAACCACCCAACCAACCAATCCAAATTCTAGATAAAGTTACTTGCTACACTCGGTTCTGTCTTCGTTTTTACAACAGAAGCGAGAGGATCTCTGGACAAAATAAAATTGCCCCCAAGGTCTTGCATGCTATAAGCGGCCAAGCGAGAATCCATTACAAATTTGCATGTGCCTGCTGCCGGGCCTCCTAACTGAATACCATAATACTCTAAATGGTCTGAAATGCTCTTCCCAACCACTGACCTGCACAGTTTTTTCAAAATTAAAAGGTCTTTAGAAGCTTTGGAGATTTAGACAACTCGTATCAAGTTTTTCCATGTATCCAGAAATTGAGACCAATTCTGAGCTGAGATTCAATCTAATGCTCGATATGACAATTAAGAAGACAGAAGCAATGAAAGAACATCAGGGTTATTTTACATAAATAAGTTGGTTTATAGAATCTTGAACAATTCGAAGAAAGGTTTTGGTTTTGTATTTGGAGAGATCCATTAATTGCAAAAATGATATCCACTTCAGGAATGTTAATATGAAGATCAAAAGAAAGAGAATATGTACCTACTACAAGATGGGTCTTCGCCAGAACCATCACAGACCTTCTCAACCGTATAAATTAAACTACCAAATCCAACCTTATAAACCCACACCTGGAGTTTAGAAAAACAGTGTGATTAGTTTATAAAGTTTAAAGTAGAATATAGATGCACAAATTGACAAAAGACTTTGCTTCTCATCTTCATCCATATGCCTTTTAGGTTTTGAATAGCTTAGCCAGAATTAGGTACAACTCATAGCCATCATTGTTTGGATCATAAAAGCAAAGACATATTGAAGTTTTGAAATTGACTTCGAATAAGGGATTGAACTAATTACCACAAAATATCAAAAACCACTTGTAACCTAATTCAGACATAATTTATTCATACTAAATGAGTAACAAAAGGCAATGCATGTTTGGGGAAGGGAGAGGGTGTAAGGAAACTATCTGTTGATTCTAAAAAATTGTTGAAGTAAGGAATATGGTGAATGTATAGAATTTGTTCACAATATTTAAGCTTATTCAATATCTGAAAATCGTTGAATTGGATATCTGCCATTGAATCAGCATGCATAAGCTTAAGGAAAACCTTGCATTCCATTTGAGATTTCTTTAAAATTTGATCTTTTGTGATCAAAAGAAATGGAAATGACACTAATCAATTCCAATAGTTTACTACCAGAGTTACATGCTTTAAACTTAATTTCTGGCAGAAGCATACCAAAGTCAATTTTGGATGCAGAAGATTACCTCTCTCGGGAAGTGATGGTATGTCTTTTGTGCAAAACGAGGATAGTACGGTGGCAAATGAGGGACAATATCATGTTCATGTGTGACCCGCATTGTGTTTGGCACAAATTGGCTATAGTATGACACAAAAGCAGCATTGCCAATCCGAGGTTGTCCAAAAGTCACAACCTGGACATTCTGGGCTTCATGATTGACCTGGGAATAAGCAGACAATCCTTTAATGCAAGATGCACATGTGCTTAAAACTGCAACAATATCTAAAGAACAAATTGCAGTCATAAATTAATGCCTCGTGAAGACAACAATCAACTCAAGAAGCACTGAATCTAGAAATGAAGTCAGAACTTCATTTGATACAGGTAGTTCAGGAAATTTTGAACCTATGCACACATTTGAAGTGCAGAAAGCTGTTGCTCAACGTATATTAAAAAAAAAAAACAGTAAACATTCTCATGTCATTCGAAGCACCCTTGTAACAATTAAAAATGCCAAGCTAGTCAAACTCAAAAAAACCTAATATTTGAATAAATGCTCCAAAAGATAAGCCACAATGACTGGTAACACAAGACCCTCGCAGAAATTCAAACTTTCACTGACCTGAGCCAAGATATGCTTGCTTGCTAATAAGACTAGGAAAATATGAAACCTAATGCTCATTCTGGGTCTTTGGACCTGACAGTTCCATCAAAATTACCCGTAGGAAAACTATATCTGCATATAACCATTTTAGGCCCCAATTTCAAAGTCCTGATGTACACAAACAAGCCACCAGGTCCAAATACACATGATGAGCATTAGATCTAGCTCACTCATAAATGTCATACTAGAAGTCTAACCCAACGTATCATATTGTTCATTGTGAGCTGCACGAGTATTATGACCAAAAACAATAATAATGATGATGTACAGGAAGCCAGTACTTAAGAAATCATGTGGAGCCACAATCTAAGCAGATGATAAATCTGAAGTCTAAACTAATTGATGATGCACACTGAAGGAAAGAAGAGGCAGCAGGGAAGGAGGAAGAGTAACAAAGAGGGAGAAGAAGCAGAGAAGGGGAAGTAGAGAGATGAAGAGAAGAGAAGGGAAGAAGTATAGAAGAAGAAAGGGGGAGAGAGAGAGAGAGAGGTAGGAGAATCCTTAATCGATTCAATTGTGCCAAAATCTAATAAACTTCATCACACCACCAAGTCCTATATATATAGGCCAACAAATAAAAGTAATAGTCACACTCAAAATAACATCCTAAACAAATTTAAGCTCCTAAATGACTCAAGCTCTCAGTTGTTGCCTCCTTCACAATCTCCATCACTAATCAAGAAAGGCTGCATTATAATTACCTTGAGATCCAGTCCACAAAAGGCAGCCATAGCGCCTCCCATTGAGTGCCCTGTAACCATAATATCGATATCCCCATACAATTCCTTCGCCCTTTTAACAGCATTTACAACACCAGGACGTACAGTTGTATTGTGGTAAGCAGAATAAAATCCATGGTGCACCTGAAACAACACAAAAGGCAACTAAAAACAATGGTCCTCACTCTGAGCACCTGCACCCCCCTTTCCTCCTGGGGCGCCGTTTTCTGTTTTCTATTCTTAGAAAAACGTTACACACATCCACTCAAAAAGTTTATTGCAACACACACCATTGCATCAGGCATGCCAGGGTAATTTAAGTCAAGCTGCTTCCAGTACAGGTCTTCAATCCAATTCTGTATGCTGTACACAAGTAATTCATTCATTCAAAGGTAATGAGCAAGCCATTGACAGCAAGAAGAATTCCAAAATAACGTACAAACTGTCATTGATTCATGTATCTTGAAACACTATGAAACATCTTTCTTGAGGCATCAGGAAATGTAACGACATTTATAACAATTTGATGACACACTTTACAAAATCTAAGCTTAAAACCACCACCAAGATCAGAATGATGCATAGAAAGACATAAGCAAAAATAATCCAGGCTAAAAGGACTTGCAGTTTAGCAATACAACAGGAAATATCTTGATTGCCAAACAATAGCTCAGACAACATAAGATATAAGTATTTAAATGAATGCTATTCTGTGTAGTTAGTAAATCAACTCACACACTAATCAGAGAAGATTAATTGTAAAACTCTCCGTGAATTAGACTACCATATCATCTAATTTGTTCCACTGGTAAGCTTATGCCTTGTTCATTGTATTCCCTTCATAAAATCTATACTATCTTCATGCACAACTGGTGGTTGCAATTGTGAGAAAGAAATACATATATACACGTGCATTTATAAAAGGAGCAACTACTGGCAGTTATATATCTTTTCTATATTGTTCATGACCAAACAACAAGTAGTTCACAATATGGCAACTACAAAATGCCACGGATAAATATTCCTACAATGAAAAATACTGACAATACATACATCTTCTCATTTTAATTGTAAGAAGCTAATCCTGCAATGTGTTAATGTTCTGTTATACAGGATAAAGTGATGCCGTAACTAATGGTATGATTGTTTTCTTTACACAACCATCTAGATTGTATTTTTCATGATTAAGACTCTCAACCTTATTTGTAACTGTATAGAAGCACCACTGTAACAAAGGAAAATGAGTTGGATAAGTTGATTTTCAAGGAATCATTCACAAGTAGAATGGAAAATCAGAATGCCCTTTCCTTTCATTGGCTCCAGTTTAAGTCCTTTCCTCTCCTACATTTACTCCAAAAGATTACTTACAGACTCAGAAGTACCTCAGAAGAATGCAGATAATTGCCTAGACCAGACAATGTGCAAAGTTATATTTTTACTGATTTACTTTGCAAAGAATATTGCATATTTCTATATCATGACATTTTGGTTGCAATGACCACTTAAGAGTCTTAGCCTACATAGCACAAGTTGTTCTAGAAGGAGACATATCCATATCAAATCCATATCAGAAAATGATACTTTTGGGATACTTTGAGACTATGAAGCAAGGACATGAATATAATATATGAATACAACACGGTATAAACACATTGACAAGACAAATTTTGAAAAAGTAAGATGCACATCATTCAGATGGATTTTCTATACAACTTTTCAGGAAGAATAGCATTTTCCAAATAGATTTAATAATTAAAATCCATGCGTCTAACCAAAAAATCCTTTCTTCTTCCAATTTTTCGATCTTCCCGTTCATTCCCTGTGGGCCCTTCTTCCCCTAATTCTTTCCATTCTAAAAATGAGGAATGTATAATAATTCGCAAATCTAGATCCCCTAATTGTTGTCAAATAGCACCTGCTCCGAAAGAAGAATAGCCCCACTCTCTAGCCCACTAATCCCCTTCCTGTACAATTGATCAAACAAAGGGCCTGTTTAGAATTCGATTCTAAGGGCTAAGGCTTCTCCCGCATCTCAAGGGATTAGGTGGGGACAGGATTTGAACTTACATGTTACCTTCTCCTGGACACGTCCAACAAGTCTTAAACATGCAATCGACATTTTTAGTATAGATGTCAGAAATAAGATTTCAGGTCTTAAACACATGGACAATTTTCTAGAAGAGGGGTAAAATGAGAATAAATAGTGTTTTCTTAGTCCTTTGTTCATGTCCCTGTAAGTACCCTTTTCAATATTATAAGCTATAAACTTAGAAAATTAATAAATTTCTAAAGGTATTTATTTATCAGTCTACTATTATATAGATATTTAACCACATGACTTTTTCAAATTCATAATCAGCTTGCAAGTATTGTGCCATACCATATTCCACACGGTCATAGCTTGTTTACTTGGCTTCAACTCCAGTTGACCTGTCTTGTCCCACACACCCCCCCCACCCCCCCCAAAAAAACCCCCCCAGTGCCGCACCTGTGAGAAAGTAAAGAGCTTCTACCCTCACGCAAGGAACCCGTTGGTGAGTTAGCAACCAAAGTAGTGTCCTAAGTCAACTTGATTTTATATAAGTACATAGTGAAATAAATAAAATGAGATATCTGATTGAGCCGCCTCTAGCATTTCCATTTGAAACTTAAGAGCATGCTGATCGATCTTATTGATCTTGATCGCGCTTCTGTGCCTTCATCTCAATACTCTACCCGTGAAATTTCAGTGAGGGAGCCTCAGCCAGGAGATCGGACAAAGAGCAGAAAGAAGCAACAGCAAGAAGCTGAGGAAGCCGAACAGGAGAAGAAGGTATGGAAAAAAAGAAAGAGAATAAAGAAAGAAAAGAGAAGGGGGTAGACCCTTCCATTATTGATTTTTTCGTCAAAGGAGGATTCCCGAGGCACTTCATCTTGTGATTAGCGAGAAAGCAAGCAGCAAGTTGAAAAGACCCTTCTCCCCTTTCTCTAATAATACACACAACGGAAGCTTTAAAGCTCCAACCCATACAAGGGGCAAGCAAAAACCAGATGAAGGAACCTACCAATTTTGGAACCAACCAGCAAGATGCAACCACACACGAACAAAAAATGCACAGATAGATCAAGTATTGTTGGTTTTACTCTAATATATCAAGATAGACCATTCACTACATAAAACCATTGAACTTGTACGCGGGCCCCATTCACAGCTCAACCCAGATTTGTTAAAATTGCTCCAAGTAAAGGATAAAAAATAATTAAGGCCGCAAGTATCTTCAAACCTGCGTTCCTGAGTGCCTCTGAAAGCAATCACAACAGCATTAAGATTCTTTGCCACCCCAACAAATCCCTGCAATGCATATTCATAATTATTGTTGAACATTTATTAAAAAAAGAACTACAAGTATTGTGTAAATGAATGTTCTCTGGGAAGTTAAATGCTTCTTTTCCATATGCTACTGTGCTATGAGAAATGCACCTGTAAGCAGTGCTGGACATCAACAATCAGATCTATGATTTCAAATCCCTGCTTCCAACAAAAAGTAACTAAGAATCAAAAGCAGCAACAACGAAACATCATCTACAGCTGCATAAAGCTACTCTTTCAATTACTGAAACACGTGATTCCAATAGTAATCTTACCTCAGTCAGATCATCACATTTTGAGCATGTCCAAGTAAAAAGTTCTGTCAAATCTGACATGTACACCTGCAAGTGTGAATATTAGAGAGATCTCTTGTCCAGATTACTGGATTCAAGTACATGACTGCAAAGTACATTAACATCAAATAACCTTAATCAAATAGCTAACAACATTCGATTTCTACAGCTTTAAAACTACAAGAACTAATTCAACAACTTACATCAATGTTTTTAACCTCAAAAGAGCTTAGACATACAGAAGTGGTATCTCTCTTAAGAAACCAGGCCAACTAGTTATCAGACAAAAACACATAAAAGAAGAAAAAAATAAAAATAAACCCAAAAGCAAACAACATAATGAACATTAAAGGTCTCCAATAACTATAATTTGATGTCTGACATACTAATATGTTAACAAATGTCTACTACATTGAACTAATGAAATTTGCTTGAATTTAACTGCAAATCAAAACTGAAAATAGCCATTAGACCTTTTGATATATCCAAGTTTCTATGCTTGTTTTATTTTAATTCCATAACAAGAATATTTAAATCCCAAGTCCATAACCATCAACGAAAGAACCCTCACACAGCTCCAGTATCAGCAATATTCAAATTCTAAAATGGAACTCCATATATAAAGACAAAATACAAAGATTCCACAACTCCAAAATGCACCCCCTGCGAGGGCAGAGTGGAAGGAACATGAAGAACATCTTGACAAGAATGAATTCCGATAAGTCTAAGATTTGACCCCCAAAATACATAACTGCCTATGCTGATATTAAGAAGAGGATCCAGGAAATGAGACTTTTGGAGTGCTTACTAACATTTTGAGGATATCTTAGGTGTAGAAGAGAGATTAGATTTCCACTGGCAGTGGATGTAACTTTATCCATTCAAGGTAATCACATATCATAAAGATATCCAGTGTTGAAAATAAAATGAAGAAAACCCTGGAATGGCTTGGTTTGGTTGGGCCAGGTAAGTGAATAAAAAATGATTCGGTGAGCCAGCATGTCTTTCCAAGCCTTACAGGCCTTGGTAATATGATTCATGAGATCATTGCTAAGTCAAAGTGAGGCTACGGAGATTTGCAAGGGAAATAAATAGAAATATATATGCAATGATTTTGAGTAAATTACACCACACGGTTAAAACAAAACCAGCTGATGCAGCAAACCACGATGCTCCTAGCATATTTGTTTCTCAAGGTGTCCTTCTTCCTATGTTTCACAAGATATGATGGAAGCTCAATACTAAAATAAAATCTTAAAATGATCTTCAGTGGGAGAAGCAAAATTAAAAGTCGTTTACTTGTCTTTGCAGGTATGCAACTGTACTGGGCGCACGTCTTTCAATGAATTCACCGCAGCCCAATACTAGAACATCTTGTAAGTTATCTTTGTTAGAATTGTTCATCTAGACTTCAAATTCAAAATTCAAGTACTGTCTTCTGCAGCAAATCTTTTCAATCGAACTTTCATTCTTCATGGCCTTGAGTCCTACTTGCTAAAGTAATATGGTGCACTGAAGAGCCCCTTAAACTGGAATCATGTCTTAAGAAATTTCTGTAAGACATGTTTTATAAATTAATCTCTCTCTCTCTCTCTCTCTCTCTCTCTCTCTCTCTCTCTCTCTCTCTCTCTCTCCAACATACATACCCACTTATATATATGCATATTTGTATGGGTGCAGTGTGTTTGTGTGCAGGTCTTTCTATAAGCTAGCACTCGATGCTTTCCTGCGCTTCATTTGAAAATGACTTACTCCGTCTCATAATATTCAACATCGACATCATCATTTGAACTCATCCTTTCCTCCCAGAATGAGTATAGCAATGAGAAAAGGGCCAAATTCAGTAGTTGGGAACTTCCTAAAATAGTTTTCAGCTAATTTCGGCTTTTTTTTGTTTCAGTTTTAGATGTCTATGCTACTGGTCATATCTGTTTATCAAGTCGAAGGTATTTTGGTAATTCCAATATTTTTGCTGGACATAGGCTGTAATATGCGTCAATGGGTCTCATTATGGTTCCCATCATATTACTTTCATATGTGGTACTTATTAGGTCTACAATAATCTTCTTTCTAGTATGAACATTCAAGATTGTCTTTATGCCATGTTTCTTAACCCTTGCAAGGTAAAGACTAAGGAATTGATTTTTTTAACTTTTCTTTTTCTTTTTCTTTTTCTTTTTTAAGGGAAAAATCATAGGAATTATAGAAAGGCTTCCTAGATCTTTCTTCCTTTTCAACTCTTACTATAATTTTGCTATTCCTCTTTCAAATCAAGTTCTTATAGTTGACAACAATCTCATCATAAACATAATGCAAAAAGATAAACTATGAATGCCTTCTATCTCTCCTATGACCCATTTAAATAAGACAAACACTAGGCAATGGCCTCTTGTTATTATCTCAGCAATGAGGTAGCTACTTAACTTGCACCCCTGGGCCCTAGATGCACCACTACATTAGTCAACGCAAAAGTTCACTTGTAGCTTAAACAATGATTACACCTTTCTGGATTTATTTGGCTAATAGTTGCCAGCCCTGATTCAAGACCATATTCATTTCATTATTTACCATTTTCCATTTACCCACCGTAAGTCTTTGCTTTGTCCACCTTAATGAGAATGTTGCAATAAAAGAAACTAAAGAATAGAGATTGAAGTCCCTGTGAAAATTAAAAGAGGAAAACAATTGATTATAAAATGAGAGGAAGTTGTCTAAGATGATTTAGCCATATGCTATGCAGACCAATAGATGCATCGCTACGAGGAGTGAGTAGCTCCAAGTTGACAAAATTAAGGCCAAAAGAATGTGGGTTAAATTGTGTGAAAACACACAACTACTTCGGATTTTGTCAAAGAGACGGCTTCAGAAAGAGACTACCTCTATTAGTAGTTGCAATCAAGGATGTATCTGTTCAAGTGATGACATGAATCACATGATTGTCTTGCTTCCAACAAATTTGGGGCAGAGAGAAAGAGAGAGATTTGTAAAAATGAATAGTGCAATCACCAAAGATTTAAAAAAATCGAACAAACAAATGCAGACAAGACAACGTGAGATCGGGATATAAATATTTTTAACTTGTTTTACTTAAGATGTCCTGTTCAACTAGACTGACCTGCTATGCTTCCCGGCTTATTTACCACTTGTCAAGATTTTAGGGTACAAACAATTGAAACCCGAAGCTGTACTGACTAACGATTCAAGTGGAGATTGAGCGGATGAAGATTTGATTCATTTGAATGACATGAAACCTCAAATCCACGTCCCTGTTATGTTAAAAGACTGATTTCTATGCGGAACTTACCGCGGAAGCATACTCCACTAGTATTGTTGCAAGTGTGTGATTGAAAACGGCCAAATGACCCTTGTGCTTGACCTTCAGTTCTGCAATAAAAAATATGTACTTAGTACGAAATTGCTTTGTAGGTTTGCACAACAAAATAAAGCCCATCTAAGTACTACTTTACATGTTCAACTTATGCAAAGAGCAGTATATTTGTTAGCTCATAACCAGGAGAAGAAAACCACAAAAAGACCAAAGAAAAAACCTATGTGCAGCATATTCATAGCAAAAAAAAAAAAAAAGGAGATAGATTTTGAATATGAAATTTGAAATTGCCATATTCATATAATACATGCTCATGCACATGCATAGCAAAAGATATGTGGACATGCATTTTAGAGGTGGGGAAAAGGGTTAATTTTTCATTCTATACCATCTAACTTCTTGTATCTTGTATCAGGACCAAATAAAAGGTACAACGTCTAATAAACATCATTGCTGAAGGTATGCGAATCTTTTGACTCTGAGCAGGCAAAATTCAATCCATTTATGAAAAGAAACGATCATTGGATTCATCACCATATAAAGTCGACAATGAAGGGATGGCCAAAAAGATGGGGGACAATAGGAAATGATAGGCAATGGCCATGAATTCCTAACCAATACACTTAAAAGCTTAGATGAGTAGGTAGTTAACAAATTAATAGGGTATCAAAATGGGCAAAAGGTCCTATGTTTAAAACTCGTGGCCTACGTTATAACTACTCCAAATTTATTATACAGGCATGTGTTTGGCTTGCTTACGGTGGGAAGCCTGACCACGTTTGAAGGGACGCGCTAAGGGTATAAAAAATTATAGTTATACCCTCTCTAAAAGTTTAAACTTTAAGGCAAGTTGATTGCTAACAATTTGTCAAACCTTAAGTTGTGACTCAGCTTGGACACATGGTGAAAAAGAGAGTTCCATGTAAACCCCATCTACTTGAAGGCTTTTCCAAGAATAATGCAAAACAGGATTCATGGCCAAGATCAAGTAAGCTTTTGAAGTACGCACCAATAGACACTGGGTACCCAGAAAAACAAAAAAGTTTCCACCACTCAAATACTCTATATTTCCATTACTGAAAGATTGTATAAAAACTGCATTCTACAGAATACAAATGATTGTATATGAGTAACTGCAAAATTAATGTCGGGTACCATACTCCCAATTACCCCACATCCTCCTAACCCCAACACAGCTCAATTTTCTTCCACATCAACTAAACCCAAATGATAACATCTAACTTAAGTTTCATTGAGCACTTCCTGCCAATAAGCATTTATCCCGTTTTCTTATCTTTCCTTTCAAACCCCTAGAATGGATCCCAAAACCTCACGAGACAAAAATGAACAAAGCTAAATTAATTAAATGCAAAACAAATTTGTACCAAAAACATTAAACTGAGCCACAGACACTCATCAAGCCCCGATTAAACAATTATATCGAAACCATAAGTGCATAACTATAAAAAGTTATACCAACTTAATGAATACGCTTCGCACATTACCTCTACCGCCAGAGGCAGCAAACAACATTATCAAAATTGCCACCTTCAGCCACCTCGTCGGCTCCATAGTCTGCAAAAGTAAAACCCAGAAAAACAAAAACAAAAAATGACATCAATCGACAATTATGAATTACTATAAGACAAAATAAAGGAAAAATCGTATGTCGCCTAATAATCTACGAACATTATATGACATATATGCATCAGATATAGTTAGGGCACGAAAACAAACCCTCTATAGAGATCCGTCGGAGCTCCAAAACGATCGGACAGTGAGGTTTTTCCGGCGACCGTACAGCTGTTATTGGATTGCAAGGCCGTATTGAAAAGACGACGACGGATTGAAACAAATCGCAACGGATAAGTGAATGGACTGAAGATCGATTGAGGAGAGCAGGTGAGAGAGTTCTAATAAGTTTTTCTGGATCCTTATTTGCCGATCATCCACAAATTTGCCCTTGTGGTTCTCTATTTACGTCTGCTCTGTGCCTTTGGTGTCTTTGGCTCTTCTGGGTGTGGGTTTTATGGTAAATTTGCTGTTTGAGATCGTAGCGTGTTAGGAACTGCATCTACAGAATGGGGCTGACGATGGTGTGGAGTTTGTTTAGGATTAGTTCGCCGTTGGAACTTGATCCGTATTCTGGCTCTTCCTCACGCCGTTGTCATTTGGCCGCATATGCACGCGAGGTGCACGTGGCGGTGAGGGACGGTTTGGATTGTCCTATGCAATTTGTTTTATCTTTAATTCTTATTTTTCCTATGATTCTGGCTCTTGCCAGACCTTCGCCAAAGGATTAACCACGGCCTCACTGTTGCCGGAGGCTTAGCTGAGGTAACTAGCCTTCATAAATTGCTAATTGAAGGGATTTATTAATATAAATTAATAATTTATAAATTAATTTATTACGTTTAAAATTTAAAAAGTCTTTGTGATTATAAGTGATAATTTATAAGGTGTATTTGTAATAATTCATGGGATTTGACTTGATAAAAATAAAAAATAGAAAAGGCCTAAGCACTTACCAATTAGGTAGTAGCAGGGAGTAAGATACTGGGGGGAAAGGGTCCCATGCCCCAAACCTCAATTTGGCTGTGAGGGGGGTAATTTTTGCAGGAGGTGGGCATGTTTGGGCCTGGTCGACCCAGCTTATGGCCCACTAAACTCGGATTAAGTTTTGAAGTCTCTTGTCAAATTTCGGGTCAGGTGGTCAAAATTGAGAATGTTAGGCTCAAGCCCTGCCCATGGCTCTAAGGGTGGGCTTGGGTTTGAACTTTTAGCCGAGCTTGATCATTTTAATTTTTTATTTTGTAATTAATTTATAAATTAGTAATTAATAAGTAATAATCACTAATGGTTAAAATTAAATTAGGGGATTAGTCAACTTATGAGAATAATTCAAAAAAATATAAATGATTAAACTTATAAAATATAGATTAATATAAATTTATATAAACTATTGAATATATAAGGCATACATTTTTAATTAATAATTGATAATCAATAATGATTCAACCAAGTTAGAGACTGAGTCAAACTTATAAAGATTATACAAAATATATAAATGATTAAACAATTAAACTTATAAAGTATTGATTAATGTAAATTGTAGGTGGGATTCTTCTGGAAGGCTGAGCCGAACTCTCAGGCCCAAAAATGGATGAGTCCAGGTATCTCCTGCAAGACAAAGAAGTTAGAATGGGTCAACTCGTAAAGGGCCGATCACACTCCGAAGATTAAGTCAGCAAGCTTAATCGTTGAAGATGAATGAGAGTGATCAATATTGGGGGTTCGCTGTCCATCCCTGACTCTCGGTGCCTTGGGTATTTATAGGACTTTCGAGGGAGTGTGTTCTGCCTTAGCCTACCAGCAGGCTCTCATGGCCTGCTGGGTAGGCGTCATCATTGACGCCGCCTGATTATCCACAGAGTCTGGTGCACCGTCGTGAAGGATTCCGGCTGACCGGACGTGCACGTTCACGTCGTGTGGGCAGCCGCATGCGTATTAAATGCGAGTCAACTCTGCATTTAATGCGCAGAGACCACTAGCGGTTTGGGCCCGCCTTTCGTGGTTTGGGCTGCGTTGTGATGGAGGTCGGCAGTCTGGCCTTCCCGCTAATTCTGATCTGGGCCACCAAAGTGGGCCCAACTTTAACTTGCGCAGATTGGGCCTCATCCATTGGGCTGGGCCGGGGGTTACTCCCCCACAATTGCCCCCCAACCATTGTGTCGTTTGAGATTCTGAAACGGCTAAGGGATGCAACGGTCACCCGGCCACGTAAATGGCGGGGATTTTAAAAAATTCAATGGTGGGGCGTCATTAAATCGACGGCCGACGTGATGCTTCGGCAAAGCGTCATGATTAACGTCGGTTTACTGTGTACGAACCAACGGCTCTGGCGTGTATAAAAGACCGATGCCCTAATCAGTTGGGAGATACTTGATCTCTTTCCTTTGCCTTCTGAATAGCGTGTGCGTCAGCTGTTTCGGCACCCACCACTGTAAGTGTCTTTTGAGCCCGTGACTCCTCTGCTCTTCATTGCGTTATGTGTCTTGACGGTTGTCCCCTGATGGCATCCCGTCTTCGTAAAATGTTAGATGGTCCGTCGGCCCTTGCCGCGTTTAAGGCTAGGTTTGAAGTCTCGGATGAAATCGGCTTGGAGTTGGTCGATCCCGAGGACTATCGCATGAGGGAGACCGAGAAAGGGGTGTCGTTCCCAGTCATTGCCATAGTAGAAGGGCGGCTTAGGTTTCTCCTCCACCCTCTTCTTCATAAATTCATAGTACAAAATAAGGTGTCGCCCTCCCAGTTAGCGTCGAACGTATATAGAATCTTCTTTGGCATGCTAGAAATAAATCGGCCCCTGAAGGTGAACCTGGGCCTTGCCGAATTGGACTACTGCTACACTCTTTGTAAAGTCGGAGGCAGTTACAAGGTTTACCTCCGGGTAGTAAAGAAGTCCTTAGAGTTAGTGAAGTGTCTGCCTTCCTCAGGGAAGGGTGTCGACGACGTTAGGGTCTGGGTAACCGGTCCATGGGAGTTCGGCAACGTTCCCGAGAAGGATAGACCGGCGATTCGATGCCCTAGAGTGCCCGTCGAACTAGGTTTGAAGCCGATCTCTCGCACTGTGCGTCATTTTAAGTTTCAGTTCGCAACCATACTAACTCTCGAACTTTTTGCAGACACAAGGAAGCGGTCAAAAGCTCGTGACTAGTTGGTTAACTCTGACGACCTCAACAAGGTCTTGAACTACGTTGGTGAAGGTCGACTAAAATACATAGCTCGGGCGACACATATCTTGCTCTCTTACCCACTGCGATACTCGACTTTCACTGCCGAGACTGGTGTCCCCCAGAGTGTATTAGCAAGATTAGCGGACGAAGGTGCCGAAGGAGACTTTGAGGAAATCCCTACTAGAATAGCGATCGAGAGGGCACGCATCCCTACAAGCGTGACAGTCGCAGTTGCTCCTCCCTCTGCCTCACCTGGTGAAGACCAGCAAGAAGAGTGAACCAAATCGCACAGCTTGGTATCCACTTCGTCACCGTACACAGTGCCCAACCGCCGAGTTGAAATTCCCATCGGAACGAGTGATTCAAGCCCATCCCCAGACCAAATGGACGGCATGAGCCTGAAGGAACGGATGTTTGCTCTTGCGGGGCAGCCGCTGAAGTCGACCACTCCTACTTCTGCCGAAAACCCTCCGGCCGAGCTGGCGGTTACTCCCGTGGAGGAGGCCCCTCCCGTGCAACAGAGGCCGGAGACACGGCAACACAGAAAGAGGAGGCCCGATGTCACCCCGACCCCAGCGCCCAAAAAGAAGAAAGGCAAAGGCACGGTGGACGAGGTCGGCAAGACTGTGACCATCACTCCGGACATTCTGGGCCGTCCTATGACGACAGCAGATTCTATGATCGATCAGCCCGAGGTTGCTTTTGGTGTCACGAAGAGTGTCCTTCAGAAAAAGGACGTAGTGAAGCTGGGCGAGGCAAGCGACTCAGCCGTTTTTGTGGGCGCTTTCCATGACTCCATATTGGTAAGGCGGCTCCGACTTTTTTGGATGACCATAGTCTTTTTAGACACTTGCCCTAACAACGACCTTCTCCGATTTGTGTAGGGCTGTCTAAATTCCTTAGAGGCAATGACGCGCTTCCAAAAGCTTGCCGAAGTTCACCAGCAACTCATTGAAGAGCACGGCCGTTTGAAGCTCAAGTGGATTGAAGCAAATAAGGAGCGGATTACCTTCAGAAAACAAGCCAAGCAGGCTTCCGCCGAGCTTTTGCTGACGAAGGCCGACTTTGAAAAGAGGGACAGGGATCTTGCCGACCTCGAGAAAAAGTTTGATGTGCAGTCCGTGGATCTGCACAATACCAATAAGGAGGTAGAGACCCTTAAGGCTGAAGTGGCCAAGCTGAAGGTGGAAGAGGAGGCCATATTGAAGCGGGGTGAAGAGAGGGGAGCCAAGAATTTGGCTCAAGAGATGATGGACCTCAGTCGCACCATATTCCGACAGGGTTGGAATGGTGCCCTTGTCGTTGCAGACCTAGATAAGGCCTCCGACGTGTGGGGTCTTTGCCCGGACTACTTTGATACTACCGAGGACGGCGTCGTCTGTCCGAAGAAAGTGCTGGCAAATGCCCTATACAGTCGGGAGCTTAAGTTGAAGGACGTGGCCGAAGAGGCTGCTGCTGAGAAGGAGAGGCTTAAAAATTTGGAGGCCACAGCTGAACCCTCTGAGGTTGTGGAACTGACTTCGCCAGGGATAACTGTAGAGCCGGGGGAGAAGTCGGCATAACTTTTATTTCTTTTTTCGAATTTTGTAACCGTCGATGCTTTTTAATGAGAAGGACTCTTTTTATTATTTATTACCAAATCTGCCTTGTCTAATTTTTGCTGTGAGTCTTGTCTCATCTGGTTTTGTCGTTCGATTTCTTTCTTGGCCAATTTCAGCCGACCTGCCCAACTATTTCAGGACCAAGTTCTTTAGACTTGGTTTTTAATTTGGCCTTCTTTGGCCGACCTGCCCAACTTGGACAGGACCAAGTTTTTACACTTAGTTTTTACTTTGGCCTTCTTTGGCCGACCTGCCTAACTTGGACAGGACCAAGTTTTTACACTTGGTTTTTACTTTGGCCTTCTTTGGCCGACCTGCCCAACTTGGATAGGACCAAGTTTGTACACTTGGTTTTTACTTTGGCCTTCTTTGGCCGACCTGCCCAACTTGGACAAGACCAAGTTTTTACACTTGGTTTTTACTTTAGCCTTCTTTGGCCGACCTGCCCAACTTGGACAGGACCAAGTTTTTACACTTGGTTTTTACTTTGGCCTTCTTTGGCTGACCTGCCCAACTTGGACAGGACCAAGTTTTTACACTTGGTTTTTACTTTGGCCTTCTTTGGCCGACCTGCCCAACTTGGACAGGACCAAGTTTTTACACTTGGTTTTTACTTTGGCCTTATTTGGCTGACCTGCCCAACTTGGACAGGACCAAGTTTTTACACTTGGTTTTTATTTTGGCCTTCTTTGGCCGACCTGCCCAACTTGGACAGGACCAAGTTTTTACACTTGGTTTTTACTTTCACAGAGTGCTCAGAGTAGATTCATTCGAATAGCTTCGTTTTCATTGATTCTTCAGCTGGGCTTTACACATTTCATGGACTGTTACAGTGTATGGAGCTTTGCCTTACTGGTAGAACTTCCTCAAGTTGGTTGCATTCCATGGTCGTGGCAATGGTCGCCCTTCTTCGACGGTCTCCAGTCTGTATGCGCCGATGCCGACCTGGGCTGTGACTCTGTAGGGACCTTCCCAGTTTGGGCCGAGCTTTCCATCTGCCACATTTTTAGTTACCCCCAGCACTTTTCGCAAAACTAGATCTCCTGGAGCAAAGTTTCTCGAGCAGACCCGCTTGTTGTAATAGCATTTTAGCTGTCGCTGATACTCTGTGAGCCTGATCAAGGCGGTTTCCCTTCTTTCTTCGACGAGGTCCAGGTCTCTTGCAACCGTCCGGTTGTTGACACCTGCGTCGAAAGCTGCCGATCTGATTGTTGGTAGTCCGATTTCCAAGGGGATGACTGCCTCCATCCCATATGCCAAGGAGAACGGCGTTTCCCCGGTGGACCTCCTAGGAGTTGTTCTGTAGGACCACAAAACATTTGGCAGTTCCTCTGTCCACTTCCCTTTGGCTTTTTCCAGTCACTTCTTGACTCCGTTAAGGATGGTTTTGTTCGAAATCTCGGCTTGCCCGTTGCATTGGGGGTAAGCCGGTGTTGAGTAATAGTTTCTGATCCCCAATCCTTCGCAGAATGATCTAAAGATGTTGCCATCGAACTGGGTGCCGTTATCTGATATAATGGCACGGGGCAACCCGAATTTGGTGACAATGTTTTTCCATACGAACCTTTTAGCATCAATTTCCCTGATGTTTGATAAAGGTTCCGCTTCCACCCACTTGGTAAAGTAGTCGGTGGCCATAATGAGAAACCTTTTGTTGCCCGGGGCTCGAGGTAGTGGTCCGACAATGTCCAGGCCCCACTGAGCGAAAGGCCACGGACTGGTGATGGAGGCGAGGTCCTCGGCTGGCTGGCGGATGATGGGGGAAAACCTCTGACATTTGTCACATTTCAGGACGTACTAGGCTGCATCCTTCTGCATGTAAAGCCACCAGTATCCCTGCGAGATGGCTCGATGTGCTATCGATCTTCCGCCGATATGACTTCCACATATCCCTTCGTGGATTTCGAATAAGATGCTCTGTACTTGGTCCGGATGGACGCAGTGCAAATATGGACCTGTAAAGGAACGCCTGTAAAGTTCCTTACTTGGTGATAGCCAATACCTGAGGGATGCATGCCTGATTCGCCGAGCTTTGGCCTTATCGTCTGGCAGCTTGTCCGTGTCAAGGTAAGAGATGATTGGGTCCATCCATGATGGTCCCAACCTTTCTGCTGTTAAGGCTTCCTCCTCGTCCCGAAAGATGCTGGGCTTGGCCAGAGTTTCTACGTTGATCGTCCTTTTTGAACCAGATTTCAGAGCCGTGGCTAGAGTTGCCAAGGCGTCCGCATGTGAGTTGTTGTCTCGGCTAATCTGTCGAAGCTTGTAGCTTTTGAATTGCCCGAGTAGTTCCTTGGCTTTTGCTAGGTACTGCGCCATTTTATCGCTTTTTGCTACGTATTCCCCTGTGATCTGGTTTACGACAAGTAAGGAGTCCGAATATATGACGATTTCCAGAATTCGAAGCTCAATAGCTCGACGTATTCCGGCGAGTAAGGCCTCGTATTCTGATTCATTATTGGAGGCAGGGAACTCCAGTTTGATGGCTTGCTCGATGGTTAACCCTTTTGGTGTGATGAGTACTATGCCTGAGCTTGCCCCTCGGTCATTGGAAGCGTCGTCCACGTAGAGTTTCCAATGATCTGATTGTTCCCAAAGGTCGAGGGGGGGTTCATGTTGCGGTTGGCTAGTTGCTGGGGTCTGTTCTACTTCTGGTGCTATCTCAACAGAGAACTCGGCAACAAAGTCTGCAAGAACCTGCCCTTTTACCGCCGATCGAGGTTGGTATTTGATGTCAAATTCACCTAACTCCACGGCCCATTTTGCAATTCTTCCTGAGAAGTCGGTTTTTCTTAGAAGGGGTTTGAGCTGGTGGTTTGTCAGGACGTTGATGGTGTGAGATCTGAAGTAATGCACCAACTTGCGGGATGCTACTATCAATGCGAGTGTCAACTTTTCGAGGGGTAGGTACCTGCTCTCGGCTCCAAGAAGGGTTTTGCTGACGTAATAGACCGGGAATTGTTGCCGGTTCTCCTGCCTGAGTAGGACCGCGCTGACTGCATGGTCTGATACTGCAAGGTAAAGGAAGAGTTCCTCGTGCTGGACAGGAGTGGAGAGCAGGGGTGGTTCGGTGAGGTAGGCTTTTAGATCGGCAAGGGCAGAGTCACACTCTGAGGTCCACTCGAACCGCTCCTGTTTCTTTAGGAGCTGGAAGAAGGGTCGGCACCTGTCTGATGAACGGCTGATGAATCTGTTGAGTGCAGCGGCCATTCCTGTCAATCTCTGAACTTCCTTGGCATTCCTTGGAGCTTGAATACTCTGAATCGCGCTGACCTGCCGTGGGTCCACTTCAATGCCCCGATGTGTGACCAGGAATCCCAAAAGCTTGCCTGAGCCGACCCCGAAGACACATTTTGAAGCGTTCAACCGCATTTTGTAGTCCTTCAGGATACAGAGTACCTCCTTTAGGTCCGCCAAGTGGGTGTTGCTCAATTTGCTTTTCACCACCATGTCGTCGATGTAGACCTCAACAGTTTTGCCGAGCTGCGTCTTGAACATCTTTGTGACCAGTCGCTGATACGTAGCTCCGGCGTTCTTCAGTCCAAAGGGCATAACTCTGTAGCAGTAGATTCCCCTTGGAGTGATAAAGGCCGTCTTCTCTTGGTCGTCGGGGTGGAGTGGGATCTGGTGGTACCCTCGGTAAGCGTCCAGAAAACTCATCCGTCCGAAGCCGGCGGTTGCATCCACAAGCTGGTCGATTTTGGGTAGAGGGAATGGATCTTTGGGGCATGCCCTATTGAGATCAGTGAAGTCAACACAGACCCTCCACTTTCCGTCCTTCTTTTTTACAACCACCGTATTCGATAACCAGCTTGGGTAGTTGATTTCCCGAATGGCCCCAGCTTCCAAAAGCTTCTCTGTTTCCTCCAAGACAGCGTCCACATGCTGGGTAGCTGCCCTTCTCCCCTTCTGGACGACAGGTCGGCAGTTTGGATTAACATTCAGACGATGACAAGCAACGTCAGCGCCGATCCCAGGCATGTCATAAGGGGTCCAGGCGAACACTTCCAGGAAGTTCGTCAGCAACTCGAGCAGGGACTTCTCTTGTTTGGAGAGAGAGGTGCCGATGACGAAGTATTTGTCTCCTCGCCGATCAATGTATATCTTCTTCAGGTCCTCCACAGCTTTATTCTCAGGTGTCTGCCCCACGTCATCAATTGTGGGGGTGTCTTCATGCAGCTCCATCATCTCCACTTTCTTAGGTTTTGTCTTTGTCGCACATGCCGTTAGGAAACATTGTTTGGCGGCCACTTGGTCTCCCCTGATTTCTCTAACACCTACCGGCGTCGGAAACCAAAGCAGCTGATGGTACGATGACGGAACGGCCCTCATGAGGTGTAACCAAGTTCGTCCCATGATGGCATTGTAGGGGGAGGACACGTTCACTACTAGGAATTCGGTAGGCAACGTGATCCCGCAGGCTGTCACAGGAATAATCACCTTTCCCATTGGCCAGACTGGGCTCGAGTTGAACCCGACCAATGGGCTAAGCGACGGTTGGAGGTCGGACTCATTCAGCCCTAGTTGCTTGAAAAGACTATAGTACATAACTTCGGATGAACTCCCCTGGTCAATGAGCAGCCTTTTGACGTCGCAATCCGCTATTCTTAGGGTAACCACCAAAGCGTCATTATGAGGGATCTGTACTCCCACAAGATCCTCGTCGTTGAAAGAAATTGGCATGTGGCCGTTGCCGACCTTTGCTTTCTTGCTGGGTTGTTGTGCCTGCATTATTTCCCGCAGGTGTGCTGCTTTCTGCATCTCGGCTCGGTATCTGTGCGGGTCGATGGTCCCTGACTCAGCCGATCCGTGCAACACATTGATTATCCGTACCGGTCGCGATTCTGGTTCTTTCTGTGCTGCATCCTCTACCAGCGGTTGCTCGACTTCATTCTTTGTCTTTTCCCGATCAATGAACTGGTCGAGGTGGCCTGCTTTGGCCAAGTCTTCCAGGTGAGTTTTCAGATGCCGACATTGCTCTGTCTTATGTCCCTTCTCACGGTGGTATGAACAGAATCTCTTTTGGTCTCGGGTCGCTGGGTCTCCTCCCAATTTCGGCGGCCATTTAAAGAAGGGCTTATCACGGATCTGGAGCAATATTTTATAGATGGGGTCCTTAAAGACTATATAGACCCCCTCAGTTGCCCTTTTTCCTCGGCCGATATCTTCTGTCCGAGGCTTCTTAGCATCCTTCTTACTTGTCTTTTCGGCTGCAGCCGCGGCCTTGGTTGATGCTATCTGAGGTACGTCTTCGTCCAACCGTGCATAGCGCTCAATTCTGAGCATTAGTTCTTGTATCGTGAGTGCTGGTTTCTTCATTTGGGACTGTCGCAAGCGATGCTCCCTGGGAAGGCCAATCTTGAACTGAGTTACAGCCAACTGCTCGCTGCACTCGTCAATTTCGTTATAAGCCTCCCAGTAGCGTCGGGCGTATGCTCGCAACCCTTCTCCTTCCTCCTTTCGCAACGTTAGTAAGAAGTCAACCTCTTTTGGCTATAAGCTGTTTGCAATGAAACGAGCTGTAAAGAGCTCGACCAGTTGCCTCTAGCTTGAAACGGACTTAAGTGGCAATTTGTCGAACCACCATAAAACCACGCTCCCCAGACTGGAGGGAAAGATTCGACACATTAGCATCTGGTCACTGCACCACACTACCATGAGCTGTTTGTAATGCCGAACATGGGTGATTGGGTCGGACTTCCCGTCATAGAGGGCGAACTTAGGTGGGGTGAATTTTCGAGGAATTGGATAGGATTCAATATCCTCGGTGAATGGCATGGACGCAATTTGATCGAGGGCCTTTCTCATCAGGTCATGAGCTGTGCGCTCCTTAGTCTGCTGCCTTCTATCCTCCTGCTTTTCGTTGTACCATTTCTCCCAGTCTTCTTTCCACCGATCTCCTTCAGTTGGACTGTCATTCGGCGGAGTTTTGCTCCTTTCCCTCCGCCGACCCGTGCGTCTGTGCATGCAACGCCCGGTACTAGGGGTGTAACTTCCCCTTACCGGCGGTGCTGGTTCGTCCCTGCTGCCGACAACCTGCTCTCGAGCTGGGGACCCTTCTCCCCCATGATCATTCCTGCCAGAGAATGCCTCCCTCATGGCCCGCACCTGGGAGGTGAGGTAGGCTATCTCTTCTTCGCGTCGCCGAATTTCTCTCTCAGCTGCACGGAGCGTATCCTCACTCGGAACCCGCCCATTGGAGGGCGACGGGGCCAGATTCCGAGGAGGGTTTTTGCGAAAATTTCTACCCCTGACGTAGCCCGTATCCTTTCGCATTTCCTCTGGTGCCCCTGGCGGCTCTCAGCGGGCGTGCGTATCTCCGACCTTAATGTTCTCCTCATTTGCCGATCTACTGGTGTAGGTTGGCAATGCGCCGAGTTGGTCGGGTCTCTACCGGAGGAGTCTCTGAGGCCTCTCCCGCCGTGGTCTTCTGCCCTACGTCTCCGGTTGTCTAGACTCATGGTTTTTCTAAACCTTTCCACAGACGGCGCCAATTGTAGGTGGGATTCTTCTGGAAGGCTGGGCCGAACTCTCAGGCCCAAAAATGGATGAGTCCAGGTATCTCCTGCAAGACAAAGAAGTTAGAATGGGTCGACCCGTAAAGGGCCGATCACACTCCGAAGATTAAGTCAGCAAGCTTAATCGATGAAGACGAATGAGAGTGATCAATATTGGGGGTTCGCTGTCCATCCCTGACTCTCGGTGCCTTGGGTATTTATAGGACTTTCGAGGGAGTGTGTTCTGCCTTAGCCTACCAGCAGGCTCTCATGGCCTGCTGGGTAGGCGTTATCATTGACGCCGCCTGATTATCCACAGGGTCTGGCGCACCGTCGTGAAGGATTCCGGCTGACCGGAGGTGCACGTTCACGTCGCGTGGGCAGCCGCATGCGTATTAAATGCGGGTCAACTCTGCATTTAATGCGCAGAGACCGCTAGCGGTTTGGGCCCGCCTTTCGTGGTTTGGGCTGCGTTGTGATGGAGGTCGGCAGTCTGGCCTTCCCGCTAATTCTGATCTGGGCCACCAAAGTGGGCCCAACTTTAACTTGCGCAGATTGGGCCTCATCCATTGGGCTGGGCCGGGGGTTACTCCCCCACATAAATCTATATAAACTATTAATTATATAAAAATATACTATTACTTATAAATTTATAATTTGGGCAGGCTTATAGGCGGGCCTAGGGTTGGGCTGTTTAGGTGGGCTAATGGGCCAGGCTTGGGTCGGGCTCAAACTACCAAGGATAAGGTCCAAGCCCGCCCATAAAGTGATCGGGCTTGGACCGGGATAGACTCAGGTTAAGCTTAGCCCGGGCTTGGGCGCCCATGAGCGTCGTACCAAATTTACATCCCTAGCAGAAGGATGCCACGTGGCATCAAAGTGGGCATTATGTGACTGAGTCAATACAGTACATCGAGGGAAGGCTCGCTCATCCTAATCTCTCAAGAGATAAGAAAGTGGGCCGGACTTGCACCTAAAGTCAGAGTCACATCTCACTCTCAAAATAATGACCCATGACCCCTAGAGCGGGAACAAGTCTGATTAACCGAGCCACAACCAAGAAAACTGGTACGACACTATAAAGCTACATGTAAAGATTCAAAGGTGGTCAGCAAGGGCGGAGAGAAGTATAAGGCTCCCCTAAACTATAGCCTGAGGGAGCCTAAGCCAACTCTCATTTTCAATGTGTAAAATATTTTAATATATAAGTTTAGCTCACCTCAATATTGTTCAACCCATCTCTTTCTACAACTCAACCCAATACTTTTATTGTAACCCAATTACCTGACATTGCCCACTTTAATCTTAATTCTTAAACTCAATAAAAATTAAATTAATTAATTAACCATTAAGAAAGTGTCATAGAGCTGTTGTTGTCTATTGTTGGCATTGCCGCCTATTGTCTAACCATTAAAAATACTTTTTTATTATTTTCTTAAAGAGAAAAACGATCTAACCCCATTAAATTGGGGTTTGACTCCACTGTATTTCAAGCGGCAATACAAACCCTTTTATATCTCCTACGTTTCTCGCTCTCTCATTTTTTTGCATGGATTATATCAAGTCATCAAACCAATTCTAGGAAATAAATTGGCAATCACTTCATACATTTCCTCTCCTCACCAACGTCATTATACATTATTGCACTTTCTTGCGTTTATCTATGCATGACAATTAATATACTCTCATCAAACTTCCTCAATTATGTCAGTTTACCCACCAGCAAGTAAGTAACTACGATGGTTCAAATGTGATTATTTCATGAACCAAAACATAATCATGTGTGTGAAAAAGTCAAATAAACATAATAAGTTAAATACACAACATAATTCAATGATTGTTTATATCAAAAGAGAACTTTCTGAACCTGTCGATCCATATTTGATAATAGATAATTTATATTATGAAAAACCCCTTATCATATTTGGATTTATTTAATGATGGTAATGCTAGTGGCTGGCATGTATTAAGGGGGAGAGAATATTGTTTATGGGAAAAACATGTTTAAGGGAGCTGGGGAGAAGAATTAAGTTTATATATCTTGTGATATATGCTTTTTAGAGTACTATACATAAATTAATTTCACATGTATTCTTGTTTTATTGTTGTATTTGCAGATAAACAGATACACACGTGACTTTCTTAAGCGTAACTTCATATTTGGTTAGTTAGAGTCATTTTGATGTATTTGTTCTTATTCTATTTTTGTCACGGAATTGCTAAAGGAGAAGGTTGTTAGGTCATTTAGTTTTGAAAAATTCCGTGGACAAAAACACATTTATTGTAATTTGTTTCTAGAGTTGCATTTTTTTGTTTTGAGTCATTTTTTGGTTTTGTAAACATAAGGTTATAGAGCTGATACGAGACCCTATTTTACTTAGTATCATGTTTAGCTTAGTAACACGCTTATGAGTGCATGATTATCTTAATCAAAGAATTTGATTAGCATGTTTTAATGGAGCATGTTATATGGGGAGTGATTCATTTTTAACCATGATTAATTAGCTTAACTAATCTCCATGCTTAACTTGTGGTTGACAATGATTAATTACCATAAGCGTACTTAATTAAGCTAATGATATGGATTAGTCGTGTGTGGTGAAGTAAGGAGATGCTAGGTGTGCTTATGCGTGGAAGCCACTTAGGTGTATGCTTGTGAAGTGTGTGCTTGTAAGGCATTTGGTTCATCCAATTAAGGTATGTGCATAAGGTGTGTGCTTCATTACAAGACTTGTGTGTATGTATGACGTGTGTGTCTGATAGATACAAGTTGTATCTATAATTAGCTTAAAGTCAAGGGAAGAGAGAAGAGAGAGAAGCTTGTGTAGAAACTTGTGTTTGGGCAAAAGAGAAAAATGAGAGAAAAGAAGATAATGAAGAAGGAATTGAATAAGGAAGTTTTGCATCCATTGCTTGAGGTGAGGAATCTTAAGATCATGCTTGTTTCATTGCATTTGAATAGTAATTGTATGTAGAAACATCATTCCATGTCATGGAAGTGAAAATTGGAGTGAGGAGTGAGAGATTGCATATGGTTTATAAGTGGAAGCCTTCAATTTTTCATATTTTGCATGTTTTGGATGTTGAAGTCTTACTTGAGGCTTTAGAACTTCATTTTATGCTTTAAAGGGCTTACAATTGTGCCGGGATTACAATCAGAGGTTAAAATCATGTTTTAAGAAGTTGCATTTCGGACCAAGTGGGGTGAGGGGCGCCTGGCTGGAGAGGGGTGCCAATAGACCGCCAAGAGGTCGCCTAGTGGTGCACTCTTGTGGCTAGGGCGCATTGGCGCACTTCCTATGCTGGTTTGGGCTAGTACGGCTGGTTTTGTCCTGTTGGACCTTATTTCGCATTTTTACCTTCTTGCGTTGCTTTGGGACGAGTTTAACACTTTTAATTAACTGTTTAATGTATCATTGATGTATTATCTCTATTGTTTATAAGTTATAAGCCATAAACATGCATTGATTATGCATTTTGTGACGTGATGTATTCTCATTGAGTCTTATCATGTCGTTGTAGTATTGTTTCTTAGTGTTGGTGAGTTATAAGCTTTACATATACATGATTTATTGTATATAACATTGTAATCTCACAAGTTTGATGTGGTGATATATGTATTATGTGTGTTATGTTTGGTTAAAGACACTCTAATTCCACCAAATGAGTGACTCATTTTGGTATAGTAAGTTGAGGTGGGGATTTAAGATAATCTTATTCGTATTGAAGTGAATGTCTTGTTGTTAATGTTAGTGTTTAATTGTGGGGAGTTTAAGATAATTATTCTCTTATTGAATGAATGTCGTATTATATTGTTCAATTATGAGGTGGGGATATATGATGCTCTTATTCGTATTGAATTAAATGCCTTGTTGTTAATATTGGCGTTGATTTTAGGATTATAAAGTGGCATTGCATACAAATATATATTGTGTGCATAACTTGTATTGCACAAAGAAGGTTCGGTAATGTGGGACTAACCTAACATTTTGTCATGTGGGACTAACTTAAAAAAATATCATGTGGGATATTCTTAGATAACAAGCAATCGATATATTGAGCCAATATTATCTAGTAGCGTGCACATATGTGGTGACATCAAGTATTGCATCACAAGAAGCATTGCATTTCATGAGCTATTCCTCATTAATGTTGGTGGAAGTGAATGATTATATATTATTGAGATGTGAATTATCTATTGTTGATTGATTTGATGTTTATTTAGCATTCATTTTTTACGAGTTTAATTATCTTAGTGAGCACGTTGATAAATAGCTCACACCCACACAGGTTATTTTATAGGAAAGATGGTGATGTCCAGTCCACTGTTATTAGTGTCGAGTTGGAGAGTTTTTGAGAGCTCTACTGGTTGAGTCGTTGTTTTGTATATGTTATGCACTTTGAGAAAGGATGTTTGAAGTGTGTTTACATTTAGTCTTGTAATTATTATAAGTTGATTTAATAGTCTTTTGTATTTATGTATAGTGATTGTGAAAATGGGTTTTTATATATACAATGAAACGGTTTTGGGATGGTTTATATATAATGATGTTATTTATCCTTTACATGATTTCTATCTTTGGGATTATTGCGTGGTATCGTTCGCAGGTTAATAACTTGTGTGATCACACTCACTTTATAACGACATTAATGACGACTGATTAGGATTGGGTGTGACAGCTGAAGTGTTCATTATCCACACATTAGCTAAAGAGTGCTTGCATGTACTTAAATATCAAATTTGAATTGTTCAGAAAGTTTTGATACCTTTGGATCAATTTGGATAGCTTTCGATTGAAAATTTAGTAAATTTAGAAAAAGAAACTACTTCGATATCTTTCGATGACTTTGATACCTTTTGATCGAAGATGTAGAGAGTGTGCAAAATTGACAGAATGATTCGATACCTTTCGATATAGTTCACTAGAGCGAGTCGAGAATTTTTGTAGAAATTACTGAAAAGAAAACCTATGTTTTTAGAACTTTGATTCGTTTCTTATAAAAAGAATAAGTCTTTTTAGGGTTTATAAATAAGTAGTTGCATCAAGGAGAGTTATTTGAAACTCCTAGATTGAAAAGTTACGGTTTTGGTAAGGAGTTTACCATTATGGGAATCTATAAACCCTATATGCCTCTATTATAAATATGAGGGTATAGGAAGGCCAAAATAATGTTTCATACCTCTTCTCTGCAACCTTAGAAGATTATTCATATGTCTTGTCTTGCGTGTGATTGATTTATATTTTACATGTGAGATCAATAATTCATAATTGCATGTCATGCATAGGTAATGACACACCCCTAACCCAATTAGACATTAATTATATCACATTAGGTGAGGCATGATCGCACATATCACCGTACCTGCGAACAACACCTTAACCCATACTCGAAAATAAAAGAACGCAGCGGAATAAACAATACAATGAGAAAAATATAATAAACTCTCCAAAGGAATACATTACCACTGGAAAATAATCAACATCCTTTCACAAAATTCTTTACCATTATACAAAGTTAAAATATAACACCAAAACCCAACGTCTATATAAAATACAACCATGAAACTGAAAGTAAGACAATGGAGCTGTCCCAAGCCCCATGACTCGACATCCTGACATCGACATGATTGCCACCACGGCAAGATCCAAGACTGCAGTGAACCAAACCGTCATCTCCAAGTTACCTGTCAAGACAGTCTGTGTGGGTGTGAGCTAATTATCAACATGCTCACGATAGATAATCAAATTCATAAAGAATGATAATAAACACCCACAATGTACATGGTATAAATGATCAATATATATATATATATATATCATGGATGCCTCAATGCAATGAATGTATCACCCACATGTGCGCGTAAATTTAGATAACGTTGGCCCAATATATCGATGGCGCGTTATCAAGGAATGCCCACCGTGGCACCCCTAGGCTAGTCCACCGTGACTAAGCCTTGGTTAACCCACAGTGGTTAACTCTCTCCAGTGCAATGCAAGACATACAATATGAATGGTATGCAATGCCACCATATATATAAAACCATCAATGTCTCCACAGAGCTTCTCATATAATATCACTTTCACCTCATATATAAACACCTTCAACACCTCATATGCATTCACCACCATTATATGAAAATAAACAATGCATTTAACATGAATAAGATTATCTCAAAATCTCACAATCCCACAATTAACACCAACACAGATAATAATACAAGTAATATATATTCACTTCTATATGAATAAGATTATCCTATGATCCCACCTGTCACCGCACACACACTATGTCAAAGATCACTTCGGAGTTGACGTTGAAGGATCTTGCTCTCCGTTAGCTCCTATCACCACAACCGTATTAATTTAGGAAACTCAATGTATACTCCAATAATCATAGCTATAATGTCTATACAAATAAGTTATAACACTGAAATTATACATTAGAACTACCATATGCTAATCTCAATCATACTCCCAATGTAAAGTTAGAGCTAAAAAATACCAAAATACACCAAGTGCTCTAATCTGCCAAAACTGACATAAGCTTTATAATCTGGACATAACTTCGTGGGCTTATGCCCAAAAATTCTAAAACTTTAGAAATACCAACTAGACATATCAAAGAGTATCCAGACCAAATTGTACATTTTTTGAACATGCCTAAGTATTTATTTGGTATTTTCAAATACAGGGTAGTACTGCAGAAACTCGAATTCAGCAGTAAATAGTCTATCTTTGATAAATTAATAACATAGGTAAACGACATCTAAATGATCTGAAATTTGGTACAAATTATCATCAAGCTTTATCCTAGATACAGTAAAAATTTCATAATTTTTGGGCTACTCTAACTTGGTCGAATGCTCTGTCAAACCAGAGGTTACAGATCTGGGCATCAAAAATCTGCAGAGACAGTCCCATTTCAAAAATTTACCATAATTTGAAATTACAACATTTTTAAGTGAATCCAAAGCCCAAATGATCCTCATAACTCTAACTTACAGTGTTCAAAAATTCAGCCACAAATAAAATTTTTAGCTAGGTCGAAATGTCTCTAAACAGTAGCATTTTCATAGAGAATACTCTGTTATGGCTGCCATGGGTGATTCTAAGTTTTTACCATGAAAGATCTCATCTCCATCCTCCTCCTTCCATGACATGACTCATATAACATGCAATAATTAGAGAAAATAAGATGAAACAAGCATGATACTCACCTTAGATGAGGAAAACAAAATGCAAGAAAGCTTCCTTAGATTTTTTCCCTCTTTTCTTCTTCTTCCTCTTTTCCACCGATTGTTCCTTCTCTCTCCAAGCTTCTCTCTCTCTCTCTCTCTCTCTCTCTCTCTCTATAATGGCAGCTCTTTCGTCTCTTCTCTCTCCCTTCATGCTAGATCACTCACCCCCCCCACCATTCTTGTTTTTTCTTTCTTTTTCTTTCTTTTTTTTCTTCATTTGCCTCCTTGTCCCCTCTTGTCATCTTTCCCTCTTTCTCTCCACCGACACCCTCCCCTCATCTCAATTAACTTCAATAGAAATACAATCATATATCTCACCCCCCCTTAGGTATTTTACCCACTTATTATACTCATTCACTAATGACTCACAATTTACCTTATCACTAATAAAATGATACAAATGGCACACACAATTTATAATTAACCATGCAATAGATGTAAATTAAATTAAATAAACTAATTCAACTACGTTTACGATTTAATTGAACTAATCATGAAAATATGAGATTAGGGTGTCATAGGTAAATATAAACTAATCACACGCAAGACAAGACACACGATATTTAGCGTGAAAAACCCAAACTAGAGTAAAAAATCACAGGATCTAGTCTAACCAATCAATCCAGTATCAAGAACAATAATACGAGTTAACAACTTACAACTTAACCATAGACGAATCCTTGCACCTCAAGTGCTAAATCCACAAACTTGTAGGTATGTCCTCCTTGTAGTAAATGAATCCCCACGATCTTGTATCACTCTTTTGATACGGTTCTTCAATGATTGATTAAGTGTTGAGCTTCATGACACCGTCAAAATCCTCTGAGCATTAGCTAACTCCACCACCACTACATACCCACGTATGATTTGTCGCGTCTTAGATCACATCTAAGATGACTACTAAGAATCTCTTGCATTATGGTAAAATAAGAGAACTTTTTTCAATAAAATCCCTCCGTATGTTATTCTCTTTAAGATCTATCTCTGAATACGAATAATCTTCTAGGGTTGCAGAGAGGGGGTATGAAACCTAATTTTGGCCTTCTTATAGCTTTATATTTATAATGGAGGCATATAAGGTTTTGTAGATTTCCATACTGGTAAACTCCTTGCCAAAATCACAGCTTTCCAATTTGGGAGTTTTTAAGTACTCTCCTTGGTATGGCTTATTTAGAAACCCTAAAAAAACTTCCTCTTTTTATAAGAAATGAATTAGAGTTTTAAAAACCCAGGCAATTCCCAACTCGCTCCGACAAACTTTATCGAAAGGTATCGAGTCAGTTGGTCAATTTTACACTATCTGCATCTTCGATCGAAAGGTATCAAAGTATTTTGTTTTTCTACTGTTGTTGAATCTTCAATCGAAAGCTATCTAGATCGATCCAAAGGCATCGAAACTCTTTGAACTGCTTCAAATTTGATGTTTAAATACATCCAAACACTCTTAGCTAATGCGTGGATGATAAACACTTCAACTCTTATAATCTTGTGTTTTACAACACTAAAAAACGACTTAAAACAAAAAATACAACTCTAGAAATAAATTACAATCAATGTATTTTTGTTTAAAGAATTTGCCAAAACTAAATGACCTAACATATTCCATGAAAAAACGTCGGGCATAATTTCAATAAGTATTTTTTCTTGAATATTTTTTAATATTTACCTGTTTTGTGTATGTTTGTGCTACATATTAGTTGTAAAATTATTTGATCTATTTAACTTTTGCATATACATGTTCCATAATTTTTTGCTTTGTAGTTTATTAAATTTTGGTACAGCTCATGGCAAATCGGAATCCTAACTCTGCCTTTGGTGGTAAGGCAAAACAAACAGACTCACACTATACTCTCTCTCTCTACTTGCAAATCGTATCCCCCAATTGACTTAAGTTTTGGAGTGTCTCTGTCAATCAACTTTGGTCGACAATGCTTGCTTTTTGTGGTTTTGTAGGTGAAGGTGAGGCTCTCAACACTTGAGTTTCAGGTTAATTGGTTATAGTTTGTGAGAAAAAAATCCCTCGCACAAGCTGAGAATACAATAATAGTAATAGAATGCAAATATAATTTTTTCTATATAGATTTTCATCTATAATGATGAGGAAGTTCATAAACATTCCATTTCAAACCAAAACTTACTATTTTTGCTTACAATATCAAAAGCACGACTACACAGACTTTTTTTGTACAAAATTTTGTAAGAGTAACATTTCCATACAACAAATGCTGGATCACCATTAAACATCATACCATATGAAACTAATGTGTTGCATTTTATAGCCAGTTTGATCCAATTGTCACAAAATCCAAACATGTTTTTCACGGCATAGAGTTTTGTCAAGTTGTATTATAGCTGTAGAGTGACAAGGGATATTGCTTCACTGGTGCATTGCGATAATAGATACTACAAGAATAAACAGCGAGGAGCAAAATGCAAGTGCTTTGCATTGAGATGACAACCAACGGTACGGGAAAAAGCAATTGAACTCTTTGCTTTTAACAGAGTGAAATTGCCTAGTGGAGATGATTGCTGTGAAATGAGCAAATTTTATTTTCCAAAGTTAAAAAGGATTTTGACAAATGATTAAACCTCTAATGATTTTTTATTAACTAATTCAGTAAACACGGGTAAAAATCAAATTTTATGACCGGATTTTTTTTAATGCGATTACTATTATAATTATGTATATTAGAGGGTGGACATAACTGATATTTGTGTAATTTTTAATTATTGTCAAAGATGATAATCATCTAATAGATTGAATGGTCGGAAATAATAGTCGTTTCACAAAAATTGATCAAATCAAAATTAACAAGTGAATAAAATAAACAAAGTTTAAAATTTATAAATAATTACAGTTCGTTACCTGGCTTTAAATTCAATAATTGAAGTTTTTTATTTATATATTAGAATAGATTGCAGTAAATTAAACATTCTATTTGCTAAACTGACTGCTCGACGAAATCCGAACAAGATGGTTGGACCTATCAAGCAAAGCGCAGGCAATGTGCACGTTAGGCCGGAGCCCATGGAGCCAAGCGTGCCGAACCATCGAGCCATGGGCTCGGATCCTCCGGCCACGGGTCAAACGGTCCCACCGTTAGCGGGAAAATCCGATTTCAGACACAACTGGCGGGAAATTAACGTTTCAGTTCCAACTATCGAAAGAGGCCCAAATATCCGTACTCTCAGCACTCACTTTCCCCATCAATAGGGGTATAAATAGCCCCTTTCATTACCTCGACGCATTCTCGCGAGGGTCGCTCTTAAGTCGGTCTTTCTCTCTCTTTTTCCCCTCGCCTTCTCTCTTCATACGTCGCATTTTGCACGATTCGGCGAAACCCTTAGACTCTAGAATCCATGGCGAAACCAAAGGACTCGTCGGACGAGGGTCTGTCCGACAGCTCAAATTCGTCGGAGGAAGAGCAAATCAACGATCAGATCGAGGAGGAAGACGGGGAGGAGCTCGAGGCCGTCGCGAGGACGGCGGACTCCACAGACGACGACGATGCAGTCGCTGTCGAAGGTAAGTCGCCGTCGACGGAAGACGAGGCTGGCGACGACCAAGAGGAAGAAGAAAATGAAGAGGTAAGCTTAGTTGGTTATTTTACTGCTGTTTCCTTCAATTGCTGTTGTTGTCTACATATTATGCGTTAGATCTGAGTTAGTTGGTACGGGATGTGGGGCGTTTGTCAAGGCATTTGTTGAGTTAGGGTTCGATAGTTTAGGGTTTTGTTAGTTTCGGTGGAATTTCCGTATTTGGGTGTACATTGGTGTATTATGGAGTAAACGATCAAGCGTTTTCATGGCTATATGGCGTAAAAGGAGTGTTGTTGCAAGATTTGTTTTTTTTGGAACGAGTAATGGTTGGATTTGTTAGTTTGTGGTTCGTGTACCATGTGAATTTTTGTTAGTTTTGCATGCATTGATGTTTCGTTCAGATATGCATTTTGAGGACTTTTTTAATGGCAATTTAGTTACTCTCGACTTGGTTGCTGAGAAAATGAAGGAAACGGGGATTATGTGAAATTGTGTCCTATGGCTATGGGTTGGTTTGAAATGAATAACTTCAGTTAATTAGAACTTTTAGTTGTTTGGGCTTAGCTCACTGGAATTTTTACTTTTATCAAATTCTTTACCTTTTGTTTGGAACCTGAATTTTTGGTGAGAAAAGAAAAATGTGGAGGAAAATAGAATTAAATGAAAGAGTAATTTTGCTTTCTCTTCCATCACAATTTCTTTTTCCTTTACTTTTTCAACAAAAAAATCTGGTTCCAAACTAGGCATAAGTGTTTGGAAATAATAGATTCAAAAGCTTATGTATTTGCTTTTCATACATTTTTCGCTGTGCACATGGGGCACTACTATTCTTGTTTTTTTCAAAATTTTCATGGATGATTAATAGTTTCCATAAAACATGTGTAGTGTAAGTTGATGATGCTTTGAGTCCAACAAGTTTTTCATAGTTATTGTCGATTGATGAGTTGCATAAGTTCACATAGTCCTTAGGTTATAATTATATGAAATAGTAGACCTTAGGTTATAATATTTTGAACAATACTGACAACTAAACTTAGTTTCCCAATAGTTGGCATCATAGATATTATGATGATAGTTTTTGTTTTGTAATTATGTAATTATTTGAATCGGTTTTTAGATCACTGTTGTCAGTATGTTAGAATTTGTCAGGTTATTTTATTTGTCTTTTTTGCATTTTTTTCATAGTTAATCACTTTCAGGATGAGAAGGTTGTGGTTAAAGGTGAAATTGGAAAGCGTGAAAAGGCCCGTCTAAAAGAAATGCAGAAGTTAAAGAAACAGAAGGTTCAAGAAATTCTGGATGCACAAAATGCTGCCATTAATGCTGATATGGTGTGTTACCACAGCTGATTATATTACTCGAGATTATGTTTTGATTTCAGTTTTTGGGAATGTGATAACTTACTCTTAAAATGGCAGAACAACAAGGGAAAGGGGCGCCTGAATTATCTCCTGCAGCAGACAGAGATATTTGCTCATTTTGCCAAGGGTGATCAGTCTGCATCTCAGAAGAAGTCAAAGGGAAGGTATAATTGAAGTTCTTTTGACGAGTTACACATCTTACATGTCATGCTTTTTTCATAATATGTACCTGGTTTTCTGGTTATCTGCTCAATAATACGGTGTTTCCCATTCGCCTCTATTACAAAGGCTTTTCGAAATCCTAAAGAGGTGTATAATCTCACTAAATTGTCTCACGGAGCAATAGTGGATTTTTCATGTACTGAAAAATAATAAGATGACATTAATCCTCAGGTTCTTGTTTGTCCCATGTTCTGTACTCTTGTTGCCATAGAATTGGAGATTGACACTGCTATTGCCTTGTGAAATAGGACTTTGTATGTGTCTTCTCATCTAGTAGAAATTGAGGGATATGCTATTGGGAAACAAAATAGTAGTGCAACAATTGAAGATAAACCAAATTGTTTGTGTACAGCTAGAGAAATTTGAACTAAATAAAATTGGGTATAGAGAGAATTATAATGTGAAGAGTGCAATAAATTTTTTTGCATACTGTAGGGATATACTCTGGACTTTGAACAGACGTGATTAAGATGGTTGCCAATGAATATGACTGTAACAGAGATGAATTTCTGTTGTGGAAGTGGGACAATATGGATTTTTGTAGTTCAAAAATAAGAAAAAAAAATCTGTCGAATCATGGTTGAGTAAATAGAATGTTTTTACATTTTCAAAGAGATTAAATTCTTTAGAGCTTCTTTGTCTTGTATTTAAATTATAGTATTTGCTACTAAAATGAATTATGATTGTAAAGAGCAAAAGGTGGTCAAATTTTGGGGATGGATATTTTTCTTGTGTGTGGTGGGAATGATTTTTCCAGATGCTAGATTTGTAAATTATCAATATGGATGAACTATTGCTCACTTTCTCGTAGTCATAGATCATAATGTATTTCATTATTGACAAAGGGTTAACTGTTTAATCTAGGGGTCGTCATGCATCAAAGTTAACTGAAGCGGAAGAAGATGAAGAATGCCTTAAGGAGGAAGAAGATGGTCTCTCTGGGACAGGAAATACACGGCTGTTGACTCAACCATCTTGTATGCTTCTTTGTGTGTGTGCGTGTGTTTGCATTTTCCTACTTATGCAACTCTGGCTTGTGCGGTCAAGTAGGATCTTCATGCAGTTTGATAAAGCTTGTGGTTTGGAAAACTTGAGCATCTTGTTTGACATTTGACACCCCCCCCCCCCCCCCCCCCCCCCCCCCCCCAAAAAAAAAACAAAACAAAACAAAAAAAAAACAACACACACACACATCCCTTTTTTTGCTCTCAAAATTCTTCCTTGGCATCTTGCTTTTAGATGTGTATAGTATATCTGTCTTGTGTCTCAGCAGTTCTTGTTGTATGCGCGATAATATTTATGCACACACACATATATGTCTATGTATAATGTTAAGGGTTAAAACTTCCTTCATATTGGGAAGAATGTTCTTTTTAGTTTTAATTTTTGTTGAATTGCTGAGCTTTACTCCCCTCCTCCTGTCTTCATTTTTCATTTTTTTGCCCAATTTATTGTCAATATTTTTCTATTAGGTATTCTAAATGAGCATTTGATCTACAATGATATCCCTTAATTAATCTTGAAAAGTCATTAACTAGTCAATTTTGTCATCATTGATTTTCAGCTTATGTTACCCTGTCTTCCATGTTGCAGTGACCGAAAGCTAATAATAGCTGAAGGGCACCATTTAATTATTATATTAATATTTTTCATGGTATCTAGCTTACTAGTGGGGGATCTGAGCTGAATTGAAATGCTTTTGGTTTATGGAGGGGCTTCTGTCTAAAAAGTTTTGCTGTATCAATGGACTTTCTTGTAATTCAGGGGGTGTTTTGATATCAATGTGATATTTAGTTTGAGATGCCATTTAATATCAAAGTGATAATGTTATTATTTGCCTACCCTTTCTCCAGGTATTCAAGGAAAGATGAGGGATTACCAACTTGCTGGATTAAACTGGCTCATACGTCTGTATGAGAATGGTATAAATGGAATTCTTGCAGATGAAATGGTATGTGTTGGAATTGTTGCCTAGGGAATTTGACCCCTTTCTATCCAATTTTGTCATCGTATTTCCAACTTCAAGTTCCTTTACTCTCAGTTGTTAAATGTCATTATCTCTGATGTATGGTTTATAATCATTCTAGTGGATAATGTGTCATTGGGCAATTTGTTTTGTTCAATTGAGATATTGACAATGATTAGGTGTCATGGCTATGTAGGGACTTGGTAAAACATTGCAAACAATCTCCTTGTTGGGCTATCTGCGTGAATTCAGAGGAATACCTGGTCCTCACATGGTTGTTGCTCCAAAATCTACGCTTGGCAACTGGATGAATGAAATCAAACGTTTTTGCCCAGTTCTGCGTGCTATAAAGTTTCTGGGGAATCCTGATGAAAGAGTTAGTTGTTCATGCTTTGCTTATTCAATTATGGAAATATTTTTCCCATATTTATAGTTGTCAGATTACGGATTCTGAATTATTCTGTCCATGTTACATTTTCACAGAAGCACATACGGGAAAATTTATTGATTGCTGGGAAGTTTGATGTATGTGTCACCAGTTTTGAAATGGCAATTAAAGAGAAATCTGCCTTGCGCCAATTTAGTTGGCGCTATATTATCATTGATGAAGCTCATCGAATCAAGAATGAGAATTCACTTCTTTCAAAGACAATGAGACTTTTCAAGACTAATTACCGCCTCCTTATCACGGGTACTCCACTTCAGGTATCAATTACATGTGCTTTTCTTTGTTGGTGTGGAAACTTTCCTGTTGCCTTTTGCATTCACATTGAGCGTATGAGGGTAACTTATCAGATACTGTATCTTTGTGTAATTTCTGTTGACATTAAGGTTGGAAAGGGGTATTGGATCCCTTTTCCTTTGGAACGGCCTACTGGGGGGAAATCGACCCAGCTAGCTAACCCCGGATAATTGGAATGGAGACTTGTTGAGTTGAATTGTGAAGGGGGGTTGGGGTGTGTGAGGTGGTGGTTTCTAAAAGAGATACCCAAGTGATCATGACTAAATCCATTATCTGGCATAACGGAGCCCAGAATTAGTGAAACTTGATTAGGATGAATTGGTAGAGACTTATTAACTGCTTCATGGATGCCTGCAGTGCTTTCAATTCTGCTAACTTAGTATAATTTCTCCCGTTGTCAGATAGCCTCTGGCTGAAAGTGTCAACACTTTGTTGAGGGCATTGGAGGAAATAAATCAATGTTGCATGTAAATTCTTTCCATTCCAAGTCCATTGATGAATAATTTTTGTTATGTAGGAGTAAAACATTTATGTGAAACATCAATTTATTGGTTGAACCTTCCTGCCGTGTTTGGAAGGCAGTCTATTGGGAAAGAAAGAAATGCAATGCAAGATAATTCAGCTTCATTGTATTTTGGTATTTGTTTATTTGGTTGTCTATTTTTTAGGGGTTGGTTGATTTGTTGTGTGGTCTTGGGAGAGTCAATAGTTTTTAATTCTAAATTTATTGTTTTTGTTCTCTTATAGGGGTTTATATATGTTTTTCTGTGCCATGTGTTGTATAATTCATTGTATTTGGAGGCTTAATGTTGTTTGTATCCATTCCAATGTGCAGAACAATCTTCACGAACTGTGGTCTCTCCTGAACTTTCTTCTGCCGGAGATATTTAGCTCAGCTGAAACTTTTGATGAATGGTTTCAGATATCTGGTGATAATGACCAGCAGGAGGTTGTTCAGCAACTCCACAAGGTAAGCTCATAAGCTCTTAAATTTTATAATGCTAATATGTGATGATCTGATAACATCGCTTTCTCTCTTTGTTCATCTTTAAGGTCCTCCGGCCATTTCTTCTTCGAAGATTGAAGTCAGATGTTGAGAAGGGTTTACCTCCCAAGAAGGAAACAATACTCAAAGTTGGTATGTCCCAAATGCAGAAGCAGTACTATAAGGCTTTATTGCAGAAAGACCTTGAGGTTGTAAATGCTGGTGGTGAGCGAAAGCGTCTTCTGAACATAGCGATGCAGCTACGTAAATGTTGTAATCACCCATATCTTTTCCAAGGTGCTGAACCTGGCCCTCCATATACTACAGGAGAGCATCTTATTACAAATGCTGGTTAGCTTCTTTACCTAAAAAAATGGTTCTTTAATTGATGTTTCTCAATGTTTATATGTGCTTTCTTTTAACTAATTAATTTGTAGGTAAAATGGTTCTCTTGGATAAGTTGCTCCGGAAACTTAAAGAACGTGATTCAAGGGTCTTAATATTTTCACAGGTTCCTTTTCACCTGTTTTAAGATCACTTTGTCAATGCATTTCATACTGGTTATCATTGGCTGGGATCATTATCATGCCATATATTCTTGCTGTATCCTATATATCATGAGAATGATGTGCTATGCTGTGCATGAGTTTTTCTTTTTCTTTTTAATATTAATGTATATATAATCCAGATGACAAGGCTGCTGGACATTCTGGAAGACTATTTAATGTTTTGTGGGTACCTGTATTGTCGGATTGATGGGAATACTGGTGGAGAAGACCGAGATGCTTCAATTGAAGCCTTTAATAAGCCAGGAAGTGAGAAATTTGTCTTCTTACTGTCAACTAGAGCTGGAGGCCTTGGCATCAATCTCGCTACTGCAGATGTTGTCATTCTTTATGACAGCGACTGGTGAGTATTTTCTTTGTTTTCATCTGGTTATGAGAGAGATTGCAACATCATCTTTAAATCTGATTGATCTCTTCTTCATTATATTTTAGGAATCCACAAGTTGATTTGCAGGCTCAAGATCGTGCTCACAGGATTGGACAAAAAAAAGAAGTTCAAGTGTTCCGTTTTTGTACCGAGGTTTGCTTGTTTATTTGTTCTGCATTAGGGGATAAGCTATTTGAAATTTTTATGCATCAACATCATTGTTTTTTTCAAATTGATTATGAACAGTATACGATTGAGGAAAAGGTGATTGAGAGGGCTTATAAAAAGCTTGCTCTCGATGCTTTGGTCATCCAACAAGGGCGATTAGCAGAGCAAAAGAGTAAGTGGTATCCACATAGAGGTTACCTTATTATGAATTTATATTCAAATTAGTACAAGTTAAAGACTGATAATCTGTCTTTTTGGTGGCAGCTGTTAACAAAGATGAGCTGCTACAAATGGTGAGGTTTGGTGCTGAAATGGTATTCAGTTCCAAGGATAGCACAATTACTGATGAGGATATAGATCGGATCATTGCTAAAGGAGAAGAGGCAACGGCTGAGCTTGATGCTAAGATGAAGAAGTTTACAGAAGATGCAATCAAATTCAAAATGGATGACAGTATGCAGATTGTTATCAAGAGTTATTTATTAAACATTATTTATTTTATGCCTTTTGCAACTGAGGCTAAGAACAACTTATCTGTATTTGTGCAGCTGCTGATCTGTATGATTTTGATGACGAAAAGGTACAAGCCATCCTTACACGTGTTCCACAATTACTCTGGACTATTTTATGTGTCTTTTGCTTAAATATTGTTGGAAATACATTTTTATTTACTGTTATTTTTTCTTTGCTTTAATTTTGATGAAGGATGAGAACAAGTTGGACTTCAAGAAAATTGTCAGTGAGAATTGGATAGAACCACCGAAAAGAGAGAGGAAGCGCAAGTAATAGTGATTTTTCATTTCCCCTTTATGGTGTCTTTTATGCCACTTTTATCATTTGTTGATGCATTATCTTTTCTCTTTAGTTACTCAGAATCTGAATATTTCAAGCAAACAATGCGGCAAAGTGGTCCAGCAAGACCAAAAGAGCCTCGAATCCCTCGCATGCCCCAGTTGTAAGCGTCACTTGAAATTATATCTTTCTTAGGTTGGAGTTTAGGCCTGGAGCTGTTTTACATGTTCTGCCTTTTTCTTTCAGGCATGATTTTCAGTTTTTTAACACACCAAGGCTAAGTGAGCTGTATGAAAAAGAAGTACGCTATCTCATGGTGGGTAATCTGTTGGATTCTTGTATCTTTTGTTTATGCTTTAATCCTCACTTTGTTGTAATAGGTTCAAACTCTAGCAATCCTTGGAGTTTTTACTTTATCTTGGTTATTTTATTTTCTCAATTCTCAGCAAACACATCAAAAGAATCAGTTAAAAGACACAATAGACGTGGACGAACCAGAAGGTATGTTCATTTATCTTGTTGATGGTGCCTTCCATCTTAACTTTTCGCCAGTGAACCTACTCCTAATTGCCTGTTGATCGTCTAGAGTTGGGGGACCCCTTGACTGCTGAAGAGCAGGACGAAAAGGAGTTGCTCTTAGAAGAGGTGAGTGGACAATGTAATGGAGAATGGTGGTTTTCTGTCATCTGTTGCTTTTTATCTAAAGTTGACTTGTGGCTTGTAGGGATTTTCAACATGGAGTAGGCGGGATTTTAATACTTTCATTAGGGCTTGTGAGAAGTATGGTCGGAATGATGTAAAAAGTATAGCTTCTGAAATGGAAGGGAAATCAGAGGAGGAAGTCGAAAGATATGCAAAGGTTTTTAAAGAGAGATACAAAGAGTTGAATGGTGAGTAAAAATTAATTCCACGAATCACAACTTCTAGGTTAATTCCATGCTACTGTAAATATAGATGAATTTTGGTCCTCAGGAATGATGCTTGGACTGTGCAATTCTGGCTCTTGTTAGTGCCCTTACTCTGTGTCTGTACTAGCATGAATGGGACTTCTCATACTAAAAGTTTCCCTGTTTTTCCCATTCACCCGGGTGGTCTGACTGTCAGAACACAAAATAAATTCTAGTTAGATTTTTTAAATGTTGAAATGCATAGAACCTTTCTTGTATCTAATTATTAGTTTAAAAACAATTTCTATGTTGTTTAGATTGAACTTGCTTAAATTAGGTGAAAGCCCTTGTTATTCTGTAACTAGTTTGAAACGTTGAATTCTGGTTTGTTGTGTGCGCAATTATGGTGTATCCAGATTATGACAGGATCATCAAGAACATTGAAAGAGGGGAGGCTAGAATTTCACGTAAGGATGAGATAATGAAAGCAATTGGGAAGAAGTTGGATCGGTACAAGAACCCATGGCTTGAATTGAAGATCCAGTATGGTCAGAACAAAGGGAAGCTGTACAATGAAGAATGTGATCGTTTCATGGTGAACTTTCTCAAAGAACCTAAATTCTTTTGGGGCATGCTGCTTGTCTATTATATTTGGTCATGGGTATTTAATTTTAGTGGCCTACTAAACTCAATACAGATTTGCATGGTTCACAAGCTCGGCTATGGGAACTGGGACGAGTTAAAGGCAGCGTTTCGCACGTCACCCTTGTTCCGTTTTGATTGGTTTGTGAAGTCTCGAACTACTCAAGAACTTGCAAGGAGATGTGATACCCTCATTCGGTTGGTGGAGAGGGAAAACCAAGAATTTGATGAAAGGGAGAGACAGGCCCGTAAAGAGAAGAAGCTTGCAAAGGTCAAGTTGATTCTCATCTCCCACCCCTTAGTTGTAAACTTGATTGGTGTTTGGATAACTTGGTTGTATTGTCGTTTGTATTTTGGTTACTAGTTTGCATAACTACTTCGTAATTAAATAAATGTTCTTTCCAAAATTGAATCGTATAATTATATATATTGATATTTTATTGTAATGTTTTCCAGAACATGAACCCATCAAAGCGTGCCTTGGCAAGACAGGCAGCTGAGAGCCCCCCTACAACTGTAAAGAAGCGGAAGCAATTGTTGATGGATGACTATGTGAGCTCGGTATATTTTCTGTACCCACTCCAAGAATGCGTCCATTCTCGTTTCTCTTGTTTGCTTTCTGCCTAAAAACTAAGAAGCTGATTGTGGTCTTTTTGCAGGGGAAGAGGAGGAAATGATATTATAAGTAGGAATCTACCATTCGTTGCTTTGCCAAAAGCTCTGGTGTTTTGTTCGAAGCCAGAACCGATTTAAGACTACTCACCTCTATTTTTTGGATTGTAAATCAAGGCTTGGCAGAAGCCATGGACTCCTCTGCAGAGAAAAAGGGTAATACATATTTATAGCATAGGTTAGTTTTGGTGGTTATATAAATGAGTACACTGGATGGTGTAGAATCCATTTCATTCTATTCCCAAGATTGAATATTGGCAGTAAACCAAATGAAAATGTTTTGCTGGCTGTTTACGGAAGACTTCGGAAAATTGCGTTGCAGCTCTGTACTTGTTGCACGTCCACTCTTGAAATCCCCAAAACTATCAACGGTATAATTGGTTGACTTATTAAAATAAAATAATAATTAACTTCTATAAATTAGTAAAGAAATGAGTATTTTGTTTCTTTTATTTATTTATTTGACATACCATAAATTTGGGTATTTTTAAAGAAATCGACTCATAAAAAATTTAAAAATTACATATGTTTGTGTATGTATACTTGCGCTGACGCTCTCGTGTTCCTACTGCGAATTGGTTTTTCTGCGTTAATCTATTCACACTCCTCACTACAATCACAAGCAAAGCAAGCAGACAGACTATACTTGTGCATGGGTGCACAGAGAGAGAGAGAGAGAGAGAGAGAGAGGTATCAGACCTCTTTCTACAAGCCGAAAACAGGACAAGCTCAGGAATCCATACACATGAGGACTGTTGATTACAAGGCATAATAACAATGGATGAATGAGACGCTCAAACCAAATCCACTAAATCTCCCCCACGCACAGCCAGACATACAATAATGTATGGGGGCAAAATGAAACATCCTCCAAGCTTCTCTTCTGCATCCTGAACTTAAAAAAAAGCCCTAAATACATAAAATTAACATTGCACATACAACATTCCGCAGTGGGGGTCACCTGTAAATGCCCAAAATTACAACACTAACCCCATGAGATTCCTTCTTTAACTGTCTCTCCTTCCCTTAACCACATAATTGAAGCATTCAGTTTCATACTCTTCTAAGTACAAAAATGTAATTAGGACAACCAGCGACAGTCAAAGTTGGGTACAACCATTATTCCCAGGGCAAATACTGACACCAAGACAGTAAAGGATGACGTTTCTACAAATTCTCTTCTTCTTCGTGATGACCCTCACAATTGTCCAACCATGTTTCCCTAGAAGGCCAAAGCGACCTTCCTTGGGCTTTCAGTGCAATCACTCGTTTGTACCATCAAAGCTACCCATTGCATTCGCCCGTTTTTTCTCCCTCCAATTCTCACCCCATACTTTTGCCTCTGCAACTGCACGTTCTCTATCTAGATCTCGATTCCTTGGAGTCTCTCTTGCTCTCCCTGCACTACCAGGGCTGTTTCTCTGAGAGTCCTGGCACTCTATGTCATCCACACCCCATTTCCTCCCAGACCCAGTTTCACTCCTACTGAACTCTGCACCAGCATTCAATTCCCTAACAGAGTCTCTCTTTCTGAAATCAGGAGAATTCTTATGGTTGGAAGGTGAGCCATGGTGTCCACCGCGTCGAGGCTCATCTGGACTATCGAGCCCATCTGCCATGTTCCTTCTGTCATCCTTGTTCCTAGGAGTAGATGGACCAACTCTATTACTTTGAGCAGTGGGTGCATTTGGATCGTAAGTTTGGGCGGCCAAATATGTTAAAGCAGTCACAACATCCCCTATCAGAGGCCTGGTAGCAGCTTGTTCTTGCAAACACATGGCAGCGACAGCAAGTGCTTGGTAAAGTCCTCGCATTGGATAACGACCTTGTAACAGTGGATCAGCCATTTTGGGAAACTTCCTGCGATCCTTGAAAAGAGGTCTTGCCTACAAGTCCATGTCCCACGAGAATAAAAAAGCAGAAACAGGCAAAAAAAAATAAAAAATTCTACCTTTTATGTTAATTCAATAGCCCATGATCACATCAACCAACAACTCATCATGCATCAACTCGTGTTAATAGCTAAGGGGATTGCCTAAGACAGAAACAATAGCATAAGAAGCATAAAGAGAATCACATACCCATGCAACGAGATTATGCTCTCCTGGAGCTCGGGTGTTGTCAATAGCCTTGCGTCCTGTAATAATCTCTAGAAACACGACTCCAAAACTATAGACATCAGACTTGAGCGTGAGTTGACCAGTCATGGCATATTCAGGAGCACAGTAACCATATGTCCCCATAACCCGGGTAGAGACATGCGTCTTATCACCAACAGGACCTAGTTTTGCAAGCCCAAAATCTGACAACTTAGGATGATAGCCCTCATCTAGAAGGATGTTCGAGGATTTTAAGTCTCTGTATATAACAGGAGGGTTTGCCTTGTCATGCAAATATTCCAGCCCCTTTGCTGCACCAGCTGCAATCTTCATCCTTGTATTCCAGTCCAGAGGCTCTTTGTCCAGTGGACTATCTGAAAATAGGTATCAAATGAAGTAATCAGGCAGGCTTACTGAAAACGCACTCATTGGAAGATAACTTGAGAATCTGTATACAGATATTTTGCAGAAGATTACGTTGCCAAAAGAAACTAATTGTGAAATTATTTATCTGTGAGGATGTCTCCAAAATCTTTCCAAAGTTAATGCCACTGGAATAAATATGACACTAAATATCACTGATAACTAAAATGTCACTTGATAATTGTTTGCATTACATAAAAGATTAATGTTTACTTTTCTCAGTTAGATTATGCCAAATCAAATTTTAGCTCTCTTGAATCTCCATGCATATCATAAGTTGTGCAATAAATATTGATCTATAAGTTTAAGCATGTCAGAAAATAAGAAGTCCGCTCAGATCCATTTTCTATTCAGGTACAGTACAGCTTTGAACTTCTAAGAAGCATGCTAGAGCAGGAAAGGAACTTTATCCATATCCAGTTGTTCCAATTGTGCAGTTACCATGAGAATAATCCTCCGACGAGGGACCTTTGAAATGAAAAAATTAGGTTATCCGACATGGATGTTAGTGAATCTTCAACCCTCTCACCTCCAATCCAGACAAAGCAACTGCTAATTGGTGCCGTCATGCAAACTGCTATAGGATTTTAATTTGTCATTCTCATTTTGTTTCTTCTAAATGCTATCTCTAACTTCTTGACAAGTGTTTTCATTTCTAATCTTGTTTTTATTTCAGCCATGCTCGGTTATAAAGGGCCCAACCATGCTTTTCTAGCGCTCTTATTTCTATCTAACAGATATTAAAGGACAATAACTGCATATAATTGTTGCTGGTCCTCAGACATTCCATTTCTCCTGTCTCTCACACTCGCACTAACATGAATTTTCCTTGAGTGAAGTTGACTAACACCTCAACATGTCATTTCCACTACCTAAGAACAAAATGGTCAAGTTACTGATCATCCTATTGTTATGATCTGCCTTCATTACAGAGATGCATGATCAAAATTTTTAGAACTCCAATGCCTATATTGATCTTTGTACTTTGAACCTTTGTCAATGTTTATATTATTTTCCCAGAGCAATCAAAAGCTTGTCCAATTATCTCCTTAAGGGATGCAATGAATTGACCTCCAATTTCACTTTATTGCAAAGCAGAAACTTCACAATGGATGCATGTTCCACTTTCTACAATAAACAGTTAATCAATTGTGACAAGAATTCACATACTTCATTGCCTGACTGTACATGACTGACCAAAAACTGCAGAGTGCTTTGCAACTGTGGTCCCTTTCTCTCACCTTTCTGAACAACCCTCTGCAGATTCAAACTAAATGGTCAGTCCTGTGATCTCATTTTATCTCCCTAAGTTTCTTTGCAAACTTCAGTACATAGGTACTAAGTGCCTTTGCTTTCTAAAAAGAAGTGAAGATTTCCATGGTTCTACAGGGGGCTCCTTTCCTTCAGCAGAAAACAAGCAAAGGAACAAGAACTTACTGCCTTTAATGAGATTTCAACCACTATGGATGTAATTACCATGCCATTAACATTGAAACTCTACCATTTGTAAGTAGCTGTGATGGGATCCTGCCATCCAGGTCAAGGATCATCTCCTCCCAATTCTTAAAAGAGAGAGTAAAAGCCCCCAAGAGTCACTTTCTATATTTTCAAATGATGTCACACATCCAAGTGAGTCTCAAGGAACTAATCCAACACCCTACCAAGAAAATTAATTAACACTGGGTATTGCATAAGTGGATATTGAATATAAATGGATAACCTTCAAACAGGGAACAATAAGGAACCTCTTATTGAAGAAAAGGAACGCTAATATGCAATAATCATATGAAATGCATTATGGAAGTTCCTTCTTAGCAAGTATCCTAGTATCACCTGCCAAATTTGAGAATTTACCGTGCATTAACTACTATAACTTTTAAAACAGCAGATTCCTCGTCAACCAATATCACACATTCATGATTGAACTGTTGCTACCATACAACAAGGTAGATTCTGCAGACACCAACACCAAACTCCACTAATATGACCATAACAAGTTTCAAATACCACCACCAAGATACTACAGTTAACTACTAGAATACTGCTAACAAATTAAGACACAAAAAACTACATCATCATATACTACAACTATGTTACCAAATTAGACTCATGCTGTGGCTGGTGGATACAACTACACTTAATTAAACTGAAATAACAACAGTTACTGCACCAACAACTAAATGCAATGGCTACTGCACCATAAATTACAATACCAACACCACACCCAAGTTGAAGTTCTCTGTTATGAATACCGGTGCTAATATGCCAATATTAATTACAGGTCCTACAACAACTAAGGCCATCACCATGCCAAATTCAACACAGCATTTCTAGGCACTGCTAGTGCTAGCTAAGTGCTATCCAATGTACATCAGCTACTGCCACGCCAGCTTACAAATTTAGCAACAACCATAACTCTGCTACTGACTGCTATTACCATGCTAATCAAGTGAAGGTATCCAGGCACCTTGTCCATCTTTCCACTTTGTGATAACACAAAACATGTCTTCACTTAAATGGTGAAATTTTGTTGCTGCAACAAATTATTGCATTTATAAAATTATTCTCCTTCCTAGACTTGGACTTAAATTAACTCTTTCCAGAGTTTCCCAATCAACTTTGCAAATTCTGGCAAAACAATATCAATCAACACTCCTAATTTTTCCATTTTCAATATTTAATAACCAATAAGATTATCCACCTATTGATATTGGAAGACCTAAAATTTGGGTCCAGTGGAATTCATTGGTAGAGGAAGACACTCTATCTGACAGACCGTTTTTTTCCTTTCAAGCATATTTTGAGTGTGAATACAAAAGGAAGGATTTATTAACATTTTGTGAATCTATCATTCCAAAATCTGATCATCCTACTTCTTTATCCCCACATACCCCCCTGTGCAGTGTTTTCTAATGAGTGGGTTTATTGATTGCCTGCAGTGGTCACTTATATTCTCTAGAAAAGTCATCCTTCTTTTCTTAATCCAACTGCAAATGTAGAAATTCACCCTTCTACCAGCCTCTTTGATGTGCCATGCCGGCACAATTATGCTATCACTTCATAAGGAAAACCCTGCCTTCTATTGATCAAATTTATGCAACCCTAGTTGGTTGTAAAATTCGTGATTGCCTTTTGAAGTCAAATTCAACAATCACGTCACCTTGAGGATGAAAAATCATCAACCTTGTGTCTGGCATTGACAATGTGAAACTGAAACTAACGTCCCACCAAGATTCTAATCCACTATTTACCTTGCCTCTAGAATTCACAGTACAAAATCACAAGAAGTATGTGTAATGAAGCATCTCAACCAACGGACCACCATGGCAAACAAAAGGGGAAGAAGAGGAAGAAGAAGCACCTACATTGAAATTTCAAGTAGGTGTTCAAGAAATCTTATAGCAACTCAAAGTGAAGCCATCTGAGGGATCCTCTTGTAGATATTATGTTTTAGTATTACTACCAAGCATGATTCCACCCCATTACAATCTGTCTTGTGGTGCAAGGATATCCGTCCTCCTCTTACCAACCTCCAATGGCCCCAAACAGAAACAAAAAACAAAAAGCACGAAAAATAAACAGAGGAAAGGATGAGGAGGAACAGGAATAATTTTTGAGTGATTAAATGGACCACAGGTTCACTCTACCCATTAATGTTTATTCTCCTCAATTCTTCAACAACAATTTACTCTCTCCAGTTCTTCAATAATACGGTTGTTCTTATCCTCCAGGGGAATGGGGTTCTTACCCCACAGGCTAGCTCTAGGATGACCCAAAAAAAAGGCATGCCAAAAAGGGAAAATTCTTAACACAATCATCAGACAAATTTCCTCAAACCAGGCAATGCATACTCCATGTGGACCAGGGTGCAAACTATGCAAATTGTCAAACCCCGGGAATAGGTGGCGGTAAGACATTAGGCAGTACAACATAATAAAATCAGTTTGTAATGTGGATAGTTAGAGGTGAGTTGTATGGCTGCGGGAGCCTTCGAGAAATTTTGGTAGACACAAAGAAGGCGCTGGACCGCTAATGGTGTGGGTTAGGTAAGAGCTGAGGTGGCCTTAAGAGGAGAAAGAGAAAGACAGCAACAATGGAGAGCCAACATTTGGAAATGGAAGGACTACAGCCTTTGACTTGAAAGAGGTAATTGCTTGAAGAGGAAGGAGGAGGAAACTCGCCATATATGGGAGTGATCACCTTATGGAGGCCAACTCAGGAGAGCCGATGGGGTTAAGTGAGTCATGGCAAGTGAAAGGGGGACACAATTAGGCAGAGACTCACTCAACTGAGTCAAAGGGGAGCTGAGCGGGTGTCTGTAGAGATCATCCTTTACGCAACTTAATCTCACAACTGGTGAAGCTCAATCTAAGAAGGGAGCAAGAAAGGCACGGGGAGTGTCCAAGAGGTCCATGTGTCACCTCACGAGACTAACACAGTGGGAGCCAATGGAGAAGTGGCAATGTCATGGAGATGAAGTGAAGGTGATGTGGCATAGCCACATGGCTAGGTGAATCCATGCACCAACAGGAAAAAAAGGAAAATACAATCTAGTCAATTGAGAACTAAAAATAAAGACAAGTATATCTTCTGGTTTAATTAAAACTAATCACCAATAGTGATTTCTCTCTATATTATATTGTCTAGCATGAAAATGCCATGCAATTAGCATTAACCTAATTGTTTTAATTTAAACTTCTAAACATTTTGGTCCTAAAAGTGTCGATGCAGTGCTACAATTAGTTGAACACAATCATGCTTGTGACTCCTGCAGACCAGTTTTGCAACACTACATAGGAAAAGCCTAGTAAGAACAAGAAGTGCATTCGAATAAGTAGAAGGCCACGTCAAACAAAACGTCTATCAGTCTATGGTAAAGTTTAGCCATAGACCAGATTCACACACTGTTTCAAAAGCACCTATTTAAAAGTGCAGTCCAACCAGGCAACAAATATTCACCACGTGAACACAATTATCTCCAATCCAAAAATCATGAAAAGTGTTACGAAAAAAAGAAAGAAAGAAAATTATTCGTAAGAATCAAGACAAAATCCCCAAGATATTATCTGAATGCAAAGCTACTTATCAATAAGCATTGGCACTTCAAGTAGAATTCACAACAAAATCAAGACATTCATTCCCACTCCTGAGCATTGTACCATAAATCGTATAATACTTAACTGACCTCTATGCTGAAAATAGCATGGCAGCATGTTATACATACTAAAATCAAGTCCTGCTAAGTATGCATTTTTCGATTCCATATTAATCAAATAATACACAAGTAAACTCCATGCACGAAGATAAATGAGCATATCATACTATGGATTCATAACTGCTAAACAAAGGCACGCAATCTAACCATGTAAATGATCCTCCAAAGACCCCAATGGCATAAACTCATAAACAAGGAGCCGCTGGTCTCCATCAGCACAATAACCAATCAAATTGACGAGGTTCGGATGGTGCAAGAGGCTAAGCATGAGAACCTCCACCAAGAACTCTCTGTTTCCTTGAAGACCATTGCGATCAAGCTGTTTCACGGCAACTACCTGCAAATATAATTATCTCGACCAACCAAATGTCATTAAAGTGCAGACCACCAGATGAGGTTAACATTGCACATATATTTCACAGATGGAAGGTTTGGAGGCAAAATCTACAAAAATTAAATACCCCCTTATCAAAACTGACCTGTCCAGTGCTTTCTAAGCGCCCCTTGTAAACACGTCCAAACCCACCTTCACCCAGAAGGCACTCTGCCCTAAAGTTCTTTGTGGCAGCAGCAAGCTCACGAAATGAAAACGTCTGTGCAGCGATATGTGCTGTTGGTACATCTTTTTGAACTGCTGGTTCTTTCTTAGGATCTTTCTTCGGTTCAGAACCAATCCTTGATTTTGATTTATCTAAAACTAAGAGAATTATATGCAGCACACTAGAAGGAAAACAAGGAATGAAGATATAACCATATATTGTTATACACCAAATTGAACACATTGTGGTGTAACTCAATATGCATAAGGTATACAATTCAAACTCACAATGCATAAGACCTATTCATTTTGTTTGCCCTTGCATGAAGAGTAACTTGATCCTAATTTTTGAATGTGAAATTGGCAATTTCCCAAACAACATTTTACCAAATCCTATATGCCAACTTCCAATTCCAGATGATTAGTTGATAGAAAAGGAATTAGATCCAAATTCAATGATCGGAAAACATTTAAAGGTATTCATTTTGACATAACTTTGCAATCAGTAAACAAATATAAAATCTTACTATCCAAACGCAAAATGTCTGGACATCCAAAAATTACGAGCAAAAGCAGATCTCCAAAACCATTCCTCCAACACTAAACTAGGGCAAAATCAAACCCATAAACAAATCCACAAAGTAATAACACATCCACGAACAGCGGCAAAAAAAAATAAAATCTAGAAACCCCCAATTCACCGAACACCCAAATCAAACAAACTGGCATGGTGCGTCAGATCAAACTAAGAGAAAACTTTAACAACCACACATCATCTATACACTCAAAGCAAATCACCAAAACACGAAATTCAACAAACCTAAAACCTACACACTAATCAAAACAATCGAAAACACAGAACCCAATTAATACCAATTAGATTATTTCCAAGAAAGCATTTTTCCAAGACCAAAGACAAGAAAAGAAAAAAAAAGAAAAACAAAAGGTGTTACCTGAACTAACTCTGGTCACATGGTGAGACTGAGCAGCCGATGCTTCCTTTACAGAGTCCCTCTTTGCCACTTCCTTCACACCATTCCCATCCTTATTTGATGATCTAAAGCATGGAAAACACCCACCCATATCAAATCCACACAAATCAAACCAACACCCAACACCCCAAAAATATATATCTGTATAAATATATGCTCAACCCTTTCGACAATCACTTCTCATCACTATCATCATCTCATAACCCCATCTCCAAAGAAAAATCCCAATCAATCACTCCTTCATATCTCCACTTTCTCTCTCTAAAATCCTCACAGAAAATTTTTGAGCCATTAGTCACTTATCAGTGACCCCAATTAGCTCAAGAACAAAGATCAGCGTCTCCTTGTATGAGAAAGCACTCAAAGCAGATCACCAAATCGAAGAAACTGATGGTTGAAGAGAAAGGTAAAGGAAACAAGGAAAAAAAATTTACACATAATAAAATACATATAATGTATACATACAGCCGTGTATTTACATATATTGGACATATGTAGAAATTTGGGGGGTAAAAGTGAAATATGGGTTATTAGGTAACAGAGAGGTCTAAGGAGTAATTAGGTGAATCAGTCAGACTAATCTTCTTGGAATCTACGGAAATGCCACTGTTCTTTTGGTATTCCTACTCCCACATTTTCCTTTCCCCCCTGAATTCTGAGAAATTACGGCTTTGGTAAGAAGAATCATCATCACGGTCGGAGGGTGGGTCCCCCGTGAGGGACTTCTGATGGATATTCTTTTACACATGTTTTAAAAAACAAAAAATACTGTTTAAAAAGCAAAAAAAAAAAAAAAAAAAAGGGAAATAGAGAGCAAAAAAAAGTGGGGGGAGATTTTTGGGTTTGTGTGATATCATGGTCCTCGATCCAACTGTGTGGATCCCATTTCATTACCTTGTGATGGATATTCTTAGCACATGTTTTAAAAAACAAAAAATAATGTTTAAAAAGCAAAAAAAAAAAAAAAAGAAAATAAAGGGGAAAAAAGTGGAGGTAAATAATGATGTACTATGCTAGATTTTTGGGTTTGTGTGATATCATGGTCCTTGACTCAACGTATCAAAATACCACCGTTTACGCTTAATTTTAATAATTCTTAAAAGTAAAATATGTTTTCTTTAAAAATGGACAATTTTGTTAGGTAATTCAAAAAATAATAAGAACTTCATTTAGAAGTACTGTCAATTTTTAGTTTTTGTTGTGTATCATAGGTGTGTGTTTTATTTTTTATTTTTTATTTTTTATGTTTGATGATGATATTTAAATGTTACCGTTCTATTAACAGTATCATACCAATATTTTAAAATCAGAAAACATACCTATTTTAGTGTTTTTTTTTATGTTTTTTATTTAAAAAAACAAAAAATAGAAACCAAAAAGATCGATAGTGTTTCTATGTTGTTTTTGTTTTGTATGAAATCAATTTTTAGAAACTCAAATATATCTAAAATTGAACTATTTTTAGAATAATTTCTAATTTAACATTTAAATTTAATTTATCATATATAGTCTTAGCAATTTTTATAAATCAAATAAAGAAAATAGGAACAGAGACCACATCCAAATAAGGTGTTCTCTATTTTTTTTTTTAAATTGGGTTATGTATGGGAGCCCAATATCCATTGGGATTAGTGAGTTTGGTAGGCCTAGACAAGTAGAAAATTTAGTGCCAATAATAATTCATTTGATAGAATGTTCATGAATTAATTTTGCACTTTTAGTGACATGAAGTTCAATATCCAGTCTATGATGATCTCAAGTAGCCACTTGCAAGTGATGAATTAACTAGATAATGACATGATCGGTGATCAAATTGGCATTCATGGAAAGAATATGAAAACATAAACACTCTTTTCACAAGTGTTTGGCACACTATATATATATATACATTGAGATATTTTAGGTATTTACCACCAAACTTCACCCAGCTTGATCAACGTATATGTATCCAAATAACCCAAACAAGGTATTATTAAAGGCCTTTTGGCACAACTTTTTTCTAAGTTTTTTCCATTTTTGCTTTTTTGGTTTATAAATAAAAAAGTTAGATTTTTAATTTTTTTGTTTTTAACAAGATAAGATAAAGATAAGATAAGAAGAAAAGTAAAAAAAAAAAGCAAAAAATATTTAAAAACTTGACTTTTTTAAAGCCAAGCCGAAAAAGTTTGAAAAAAGTTCAACCGAACAAGCCCTAAGACCATATAATGATTAAAACAATTACATTATAAATATATTGAATAGGAGCCTTTTTTTTCTCCAAATAGTGGATGGATTGCTAATCCAAATGTGCCCTAAGGTAATAAAAGTGATTAATTTCCTCTTTATAATTACTATTTTCTGCTAGATCAATTCATGATTTATGCTAATGACAACACCCTTAATTTCATCCACGAAGGGGGGAAAAAAAAGAAGAAGTTAATATTCACGTGCGTCATGAGCCGCTAAAAGGCTCATTAACTCTACTAATATAATCACCAATTGATTTAAAAAAAAGCTATTCCCCCACTAATGACAAATGGTTGTGCGCTTAATCCAACTAATGATAGGTTTGGAATAATTTTAAACTTCTTTAATCGTAGATTAGTTCTTTTTCAAAGATGCTTGTTGAAAAACCACACAGTTCTTCTACTTTTTTTTGCCAAATTTGAATAGTTTCGACGGCGGTGGACCAAGACCCTAAGTTTATTATTCATGTAGTTTCCTTGAATGTTCCTATTATCATATGCTTAGCATAATTCATTGTTTGAAAAGTTCCAGAAAGAAAATTCAAATTACTTTTCTTTTACTTTCCCATCCAATTTTCCCCCGTTTCCTTTCCTAAGTTCTAAGTGCATGGGTCCCTTCCCTAAATTCTAAGTGCATGAGTTTGGATCAAGTTTATGCTAAATCTAGAACCGATTCAATTTTGATTGAGTCTAAAATTTTGGATTCAGAACAGAACTGATTCAATACGAGTCGGTTTGAGTTGATTCGGTTCTATTTTTCGAGTTGATTTTGGTCGATATTAGGTCGAAATAGGTCGGGTCCATTTTATTATTCAAAATGTGGCTTATTTATTTAGAAATTTAAAAATATGATTAATTTTGTATCCTTAATTTAATTTTTTTTAATAAAATAACATATAAACACAAGTTAATAATAATTAAGTTCAAATAATTATGATTTAAAAACAGATGTAATATATGTAAACTTTTATGATATATATAAGTTCGGATCTTAAATTGGTTCGGTTTGGATTAGTCATTAATTTGGTTCTCAGGTTAAAAAAAATGCGAATTTGAGAACCGAACCGAAATAATCGATCGGTTGATATTTTTTTAAATCTAAAACCGAACCGAACATTTGATAGACTCAAATCAAACCGATCTAGAGAGGTTAGATTAGTTAAGTTCTAGGGTTTTTTGATTATTTAGTACACCCTTAGTGTGAGACCCTAACATCATAATTGCATAATTAGTTTAATTATATATTAGAATTAGTTGAATTAGATGAATTAATTTAATTACATTTACTGTATGGTTAATTGGTATGTAAAATTATGTGAGTGTATGTGTGTGTGATGTGTCATTTCATCATTGGCAAGTTGGTTGATGAGAATGTGACATTAATAATGCCTAATTAAGTTTGGGGTGTGAGACTTAGTTCTAACAACCTATTTGGAACCTGGGAGAGGAAAAGAAAGGAAAGAGAAATATTTAAAAAAAAAATCATTTCCCTATTTGATTCTACTACGAGGGAAAATGAAGAGAAAATAAAAGAAAAAGTAACAAAAAAAAAACAGTCACTCTCTTTATTTCTTATTTTCTTTCACTTTTTTCTTTTATTTTTTTTACAAAACCAAATAAGGAAGGAATATTTTTTCTTCTTTTTATCTTTTCCTTTCTTTCTCTTCTCTCCCAAGTTCCAAATATGCTGTAAATAGACTCTAAATAACACCGATAATATAATTCAAAAATTCAAAATTAGAGCCCAAATTGTAAAATTTTCTTTTAACATATTTGCAATCCCGAATTTTAAGGGGTGTTTGGATTGTAACTTAAAAATGTCTTAAGTAAAAAATCTAAGTTAATTTTAAAAAGTTACTTTTTTAAATAGCTTTTCAAATCTTAAGTTAATTATAAAAGTGATTTTTTTAAGCACAAAACCAAACATAATTTAAAAAAATTGTAAACTTAAAAAATTGTATCCAAACACTTCCTAATATTCGAAATTCTTCAACTTATTATCCCATCAAAGTTTGGCCGAAAATCATTGTACTTCTAACGTCAACAAAGTTCAACCCCGGGCGAGACATGTCCCATGATCCTAGCTTCGGACTCGTCTATGCTCTAGACTTTGACGTCTCTGGTCGACGACTGGGCCCCAGGAATTCAAAGTTCCCAGTCATGGCTGTGATCAATCCAGATCTACGTATCTACATAAACAGGTAGGCGGGATGTGCTGTATCATACTCTCGCTTCCGTAATGTACGCAGTATTTACGTGGTCAACCGGACGCTCCATGACCACCGTCATCTTGCCATTGCCGGACACGTGGCGCACTACTGATGGTGGAGATTGTAGACTAGTTGCTTTTAAATTGACATGTACCTTCCAGAAGGTTCCAATGCATCCTTAGTTGGGCCGTCCCAGGAAGATTATTGGTTGGTCCATGATTTGAAGGTTCTCTGTATTGGAATGATGCCACGTGTGTAATAACCTTATGGGCCCATTTGGTGCCATTTTATTGGTCCATGATTGAGTTGATCATAAGTTGAATTAACAGCTCTGCATTGCGATGGTGCCACGTGTGCAATAACCTAATGGGCCCATCTGATTTGATTGGGCTAGAATGAAAATGTCAGCCTATGATAGATGAAGGGAAAATTATTCAGTATTCCTGTAGTGCCACCTGGTCTTACTCCTTTTTTTACGTGAGAGTGGATTCTCTCTGATAAAGTCTTACCTAACAGGAAAAATTCTACTCCTATTTGAGAGGAGGAGCAAAGATGACGTAGTACTGAATAATTTTTTAGAAGAAGCCAGCTACCATTTTTGGGAGGAGTGCATGTCAATCATATACAAAAATTATCTACCAAAAAAAAAAAGTTATCTCCAATGCAAAAAAAAAAAAAAAATGCTCGTACAAAATATAAGATTTGCCGAGTTTAAGCAAAAAGTTGCAAGGACTTGAATTTAGATGATTTGACAAAACTTGAATTAGTAAAAAATTTGAGTAGGAAAAAAAATTCTGTCGAGAAGTTTGAAGATTCAACCAAACTTGAAAAAAAAGGGGGTTTGGAATATGGGAAAACGTGAGTTTAAATGTTTTTACTAATTTAGTTGAAAATTCCATTAAATTCGTAAAATTTGGATGAAATTTAGCAAAATTGGCCAAAATAATAAACATTAGAGAATCAAAATTTTGAATTTTTTTCCCATAAAGCTAGAAATTTCAGAAACTTTGAGTCAGACAAGGCCATTGAATTATATAAATATTCATATTTTGAAAGCCAATATTTATACATAAATCCAGAAGTCTAGCCCATAACTCCAATAAGGGACCCACAGCATTCATCCTTACCAACTTTGTGGTCCATGAAATTGCAAATCTAGTTTCTATGCCATCAAACCCATATTGATTTTTGAATGAAGAATTATAATGATAAAGCCATTATTAAGCTAGAACTAACCTCATGCAACCACAATTAATATTGCATTCTCGATTCCATAAATGTTCACCAATTTTAGACTGACATAATGTATTAAAACGTGTTTGGTTCGAGTTTTTATGATTCAACAATATCTTGATACCTCTAAGGCGAATTTCTATAAACTAGCATTATATTTGAGACCCGGCCGTCAGAGGTTTAAAACACTAGATATAGGGGTAAGGCTGTGTATACGACTCATTTTGGAGATATCCATTTTTTTGGAGAGACAAATAAGACATCCCAACACAGTGGTTTTCCCATATTTCACAATGGTGGGAGGCTCATGCAGTGCACTGGGCTGCTCTTTAACTGTGTTTGGGATATTTCCTCATACTAGACCTTATATTGAAGGATTTAGATTAATATAGGATAATTCATAGCTTTATGTTAATAACGGAAATTGGGTTTACATTTTAATTTTGTTGTCTAAAACCCATTTTCTGTTTTTATTTTATTTTATGTTTTCTTGTTTAATTTTTCCTCATATGCAATTTGGTTGGATGAATTTTTTCAAAATTTTCTGTTTTTGATTTGTAATGCAGAAAACTATGGAAAAAGCATCAAGAACCTAAAGAGAGTGAAAAACACCATATTCTGGAGTAGTATATATGGTATAATCACTCATGCAAATAACCATAGATCACCTGCAATGTGTATAGATACAGAATTTGTATATCAGTAATCACTCTCAGTCACAGCTGCATCATGCCATCATTCTTAGAAACTTTCACAGTAATATATCACTGTATCTGTTATATCTTGAAGCTGCTAACATGTCATTCATTGACATTGCCAACAAACCTTCTGCTTTGGTGGTTCTTCAATCTCTCCACGATAAGGATGGAAAAGGGAACTTTTCAATCTTTCACTGGGAAGATATGCTTCATTGCTTAGTATCAACAAAAGCCGGACGAAAAAACCGAAAGAAGAAGAAGAAGAAGAAGTAGTAGAAGGTGAAGATTCTATATGCTACTAAACGTGACGCCTAATGTCGCCGTCACACACACATATATATATATGTATAGATAGTTTATGTAGCTAAAACACATGTTTATTAAAGCCATATAGCTCCAGCCCTTTTAAGCTTTGGGATTAACTTCTGCTGAAGGTGAAGACTATTGACCTCATTGACTCCACCCACCAATTCACCACCGATGAACACAGCTGGCACGGTTGGGCTGCGACCAAGCTCCGAAAGAGCCTGCTCGATTTCCCAGCCTCCTGATATTTGGTCGAGCTCATGAACAACAATTTTGGCGCCAAAGTTGATAAAGAAGGCCTTGATGCCGTAGCAAGAGCAGCAAGAGCTCTTACTGAAGATCACCAAAGGAATACCTGACACCATTGGCTTCACCGTCTCCATTAATGTAGTAATAGAAGTATAAAAGTGGAGAGCAAATGTATGAGCTTTGACGATTGTGAGCACACTTGGCTTTGCTGTGAGGAATTTGAGCTCACATGGATAGGTTTATATAGGATTGGGGTGGGTGGTGGATTGAGCTATTCTTCACGAGGGGAAGAAAAATAAAAAATAAAAAGTTGAGAATTAAGGCAAAGAGAATGTGTTCCATTGGATAGAAATTAACTTTGATCATTAGTCGATGGTACGACTATATATGTTGCATATTGACAATCACATTTTTTTTTTCTGTTCAAGATCTGCTTTATGAAATTCTATGATTCTCATCGTATGAAATGCTCGTCATAAGGTTTGCGTCAATGACCCGACCCGGTAGATTTTTTTCATGCTGGGTTGGCTTGACCTCAACTCCATCTAGAAAAAGTTTCCCCATAAAAAACTGAGATGAAATCCATAAAGCAAACCAGTCTTTCTCATTTCACAATAATCTCAAATGGAACGGTCCATTGTTTTCCTTCTATGAACCTTGTGCAGTAACTGTGTAGGAGGGGATCTGCTGAGTTGGAGAAAGAAGTTGGATTTATCCAATTGGGTCCTTCTTTTTTTGTGTTCCTGTAACAAGATTCGCATCCAATTCACGAAAGAAAACGGAAAGCCAAAACAGAGGAAGAGAATGAGGATAAAATTTTCTTGATTTTGAGAACACAGGATAAAGTTGTTCTTGATTTTGGTAACACATGCTAATACTGTTCAAGAATACAAAATACCCACGTTCCGTTTGGTTGCTGAGAAAGAAAAGGAAAGAAAAAACTTGGGGATACTAGCTACTTAACCTTTTAGCAAAAGGATGATCTATTCTGATTATGGACCTAAAACTCATTATCAGTGACTTATGCCTTATGACATCAATACACAACCACTAACGATCGATAAACTATAATTAGGTCTGTTCTTACATTCTGTATCTAGAACCTGGATGGCTATGAACTAAAAATGGGGTCCATCAAAGATGATAGACCATCACCAAGCTTGTAGCACAAAGTCTTGCAAAAGAAATCTTTTTTTTTTTTGTTTGGTTCTGTTTCCTTTTTCTCTCATTGCTTAGGAGCTGAACTTTCTGAGCACATGCCACATATGAAGATGAATGACCGTACACATAAAGGAGACATATTCCTTGAGGTCCCAAAAACAATATCTTTTCTACTTTGTGCTAAATATTTGTATACATATATACTACAGTATATACATATATATTGTGAGTGCGAACATCCAGATGATGATATACATATTTGCGGAAGTAATTTTACCTGTTTCATTATCAAGATGTCCTCTAGTTAAAATATGCAAATAGACCATGACCGGCCAGTAATGAAGCATTAATTGGACATCCATGGTTTGGAAATGAGGTTTTCACTAGAATTCTGATCATGAAGTTCATTACAAAATCTTGAGTTTTTATAGATTTTTGTTCATGTTACTATATATTAATATTTAGAAAGGTCGAGATCACGTGCAATCTCTGGAGAATTCTCATCAATTCAATAGTTGCTTCACTTTTTCCTGTGCTTGTTCTCATCAATTAATCGAATTTTTGCATGCTGTCGATACAAAAGTATACATATCGTAACATACATGCATGCCTATATACGCTTTCTGTAATGGAAGTCTAGTCTCATATATCATGAACTATGAAAAGCCAGTGGCCTTAGGTATGCCATACCAGTGCCTATAATTGGCTCCCATGGGAACCCAAAGGCCATTTTAAATTTTGCCGGGTTACTTAGAGAGAGAGAGAGAGAAGATTAAACTTTGATCCTTGACTAAATTTTGTAATTTTTATGCACAAATTTTAGTTTGGTATAATTGTTGCACAAATCGATGGTATGAATTTATGGTTTTAATTTTTATTATTCTATATTTAATTATTATTAAAATTTTGTTCTAATAGTTTAATCATCCGAATTAAACACTCAAGACGAAACCAATGATTTGGGTCACAAAACCTCTATTGAAATTTCGAGTGAATCAGGTGATCGGATCAATTGGATCCAAGACTATTTTATTTAATTTAATTAAAGTCTCATTTTACAACCATCAATCCTACAAATTAAACTATTTTGCTTTGGTTACCATTTTTTGCAATAATTATCTAATTCTTATTGGTACATTTCAAGGTGAAATTCAAACAAGTTGGCTTAAGTTCCAACTGAATTCATTATAACACTAGAATGTCTAGTATGACTTAGTCGGTATCTAATTTTTTACTGTAGGTGAATTTTAGCACCTAACTTTACATGTTTTGATAACTGTTCCTTATGAATCGACTCCGGTTTTACCAATGTCGCGCCTCAGTTTTTAACCAAGTTCTTTCGACTCAGATAAAAGCATAGAACTTGACACGCCTCCAGATGTGCTTTAACTGGAGCCACTCCGCAAGGATACGGAGGTCGTGCTTGTAGTAAAACCGGAGGATCCGGTGTCGTTCTCTCCCAAACGAATTCTGCAAATATAGCAACAATGCTTAACTAGCACGGGTACTTATCTTAATGGATTGCAAATGAAAATTCTTAACATAAAAGAGACCGAAAATATGTTGGTTTTGAGATGATGATGGTTCTATGCTTCATGCAATAATTTAGTGACTAATAAAGACAACAAAAGCTAGTTTTATGTAATTAAGGAGAAAAGCTTGGACATGGTTGTTTTGATCCACCAATTCACAGCAAGGGTTTCCAATGAGAGGTTTATAACTCAAATCAAGAATCACACCTTGGATTCTTGATTCGGAAAATGTCGACTATAAAAATGTGGGTTTTGCTTGACTGAGCATAGAGAGGGAATCTATAATTGGTACCCTAGAGTCAAGCCTTAAACATGTGCAATACCTATACTAAATATTGATTTGTGCATAAATATTACCAAAGCGTTATGAATCTAAGTTTTTCTAATGAATCTCATGCTAAATCAAATGAAACCATATAATTTTGAGGATATGACTTTGAAGTTCATACAACCCATTTTCAATCCTTTGAAGATCCTTGGTGGATCTTCACAACCACATCCAAGGGGTATTTAGCTACTAGAATCCATGTTAAATAACATAAAAGGAGCCAAATCTACCATTAAACTATAAAGAACTAGTGTTTGGTTGCCAAGAAAATGAGGGAAAGTGCCAAGAAAATGATAGAAAGTTGCTAGAAAAAGTAAAAATCATTCACTTCATATATATATCAAGCATTCATTACAATGATCCAAAAGTAATAAATGACATTAAATACAAACATTAAGAGTAAATCTAACTTAAAAAGCCTTACAAGATAACAAAAACCCCTTTTTGGAGCTCCTTTCCCGTCCAGAATCTGCAGAAAAATAACCTATCCCCCTTTTTGTCTCGAACAAAAGCTTTTATACTCTGCAGAAAAACAGAGCCTGTACACACTGATCGATCGCCCGATCGAACGGTCAGGGCGATCGAACGCCCGATCGATCGCAAAACCGACCCCTCTGAAGTTTGCTTCTGAACAGTCTGTTGAGGGAATTCTGACGTCACCGATCGAACACCCGATCGATCGGAAAAATGCCCTCTCTGAAGTTTGCTGCAGAAGGTTGAACAGAGCATCACCGATCGATCGCAGGATCACCGATCGATTGGGTGATCGAACGTTCCGTGGACCGTTCGATCGGGCGATCGATCGGTTATACTCAAGATTGCCCATTTGCCTTAGTTTAAGCTCCAAATCCTGCAAAAAGTGTACAAAAAGAGTTTTAATGCGTTTTAGGAGTTAGAATACTAAATTAACACCAAATTTAACTAATCAACTAACAATTTAAGCCAAAAGATTACAATTTCTAAGAGTAATCAGAACTATGTCATTAGAACTCATTCCCTCAGAAGGACGAGTGCAACTAGGTTTGATTTTGAAATTGATTTGATTAAGGAATTTTTTAGAAAAATTGGAGTTGCCACTTAACTTGATCAAGGTGAGTTAGGTTACCTAAAACCAAGCATAATCCGAAGATTATACTTAGGGTTTTGAAAAAGATTATGGAAAACTCCCTCGAAAGAGGATTTTTAAGAAAATAGGTTGCTTGACAATCTTTTGGAAAGTTGGAAGACCTTTTTGAAAATAACTTCATTTTGGTCTTTTGAAAACAAAAATTGGTGCGGGGGTTAGTTACGTGTAGGGAAGATATTCTAAGATTATCACCCTATCCCGCTCTTTCGGTATTTACATGTCTAATCACCCTTAATTCACTTACTTAAACAGTCAGTTACTATTATTCATTTGATATCCACTTTAGAGTTTTGAAAACGGGTTTTGGTCATCACTTTTTGGATGAATGATGCATGATACATGTTATTAAGGAGACGTTTGAAAATATGGGAAGTTTGAAAGGATTTGAGATATAAATTTTGAATTGATAGAAATTTTTGAAAAGGGGATTAGAATTGAAATAGAAGTTATGACAGCATCATTTTAGGTTGCCTACATATCTCATTTGGTGAGAATCAGGTCATTCGTAGTTCGGGCAAGAGCTTGATTGGAAAAAGGCACATTGGGGCCTTTGAAAAGTTTTGAAGACACTTTGAGTCTTTGAAAAAATTTGAAGACATTTTGAGGTATTTGAAAAGGTTGAAAGACACATTGTGGTCTTTGGAAAAGAAGACTTGAGAATTTTGATTTGAAATCGGATGTTGGAGTATTTTTGGAATAGAACTTTGAAGGTTTTTGAAAGTGCTCTTGAAATGAGAATTTGAAATTTTTTGAACATAACTCACGAGATTTTTGAAAATTTAGTTATGGACTTGAGAATTGGACTTGGAGTCACAAGAACTTCTATGAACTTGTCTTGAAATGATTTTTTGAGAATAGTTTTCATGTGCCTTTATGAGAGGCATGTTGAATATTTCATCACCTTAGGGAGGTTAGTTAATGAATAGCTAAACTCCTTTAGGGCAATGAGTTTGCAGACAAATTTGGAAAAAGGGGCTAGAGACTTCCCTTTGGTTTTTAAATATTTAGGGCTATAAAACACTTCTTGAATATCTCACTTACATTTGAACAATCCTAATCATGGAAGGATTAGGTTTGCTTCAAGAATGCGTTTGAAAAAGACTTTTGAAAAAGGCTTTTAAAAAGCATTTAGGGTTCGACACCCTATATGAACCTTAGAGGGTCAAGTTTGATACGTCACTTTCTCTAAGGAAACTTTAACTATGAAAGGGTTAAGATCACCTTAGAATTGTGAGTTTTGAAATCACTTTTGAAATTAGCTTTTGGAAAATATGAAGTGTCTTGCCATTTTAGTTGAGACAAATTTAAGAGAACTCTTAGAGTTATTTTTGAAGATAGAGTGAGGGAATGTTTGAAAGGGTTTTGGAGTTGATTTTTGAGATATCAAGAGAGTAAGGTGCTTTGAAAGTATTTAATGAAAATGGTTTTTGGGTTGAAGGATTATTTGAAAAGGAGTCTTTGAATTGGTACTTTGGAGCTTACTAACTTAGGTTGGGTTGACCTAAGGTTAACTAACTAAGGTTAGGTTAACTTAGGATTAAGGTGACGTACGGTTAACTAACTAAAGTTAGGTTAACCTATGGTTAAGGTAACCTAGGATTAACTAACTTGAGTTAGGTTAACCTAAGGTTGGACAACTAGGGTCAAGTTAATCTAGGGTAAGAAGGTGGCTTTGAAAGGTGGTTTTATACATGAAGTTTTGAAAGTGAGTTTTGAAAATCATTTTATGAAAGCCACTCAAGTGAGTGTTGGGGTCTTATGGTTGATATTTGGAAACAACTCAAGAGAGGATTGCCTTAGAACCATTTCACCCACAAACTCAAGAGAGCAAAACCTGTGAAAATCAATATTGAATAGATAGTTTTATAGACTTGAAATTGAAAGAGAATGACTATTTGAAAATTAGCTTTAGAAACGAGATTTTGGTAAATCACTTTTAGCAAGTTGAAGACCACTTTAAAGAATATAAGTTTATATGGTTGATTTGAAGGAAATCACTCCAAAGAGGACTCGATGGGACCATTCCAACCTCAATATCCAAGAGAGCAAGACTTCTAAAATCGAGATGAAAATAATGGTTTAAGAAAGTGATTTTTATGCAAGTTGAAGAGATTATAATTTTGAAAACGTTTTTTGAAGGGAATTGTTTTGAAAATAATTTTAAAGAGAATAGAGCCAACTTCAATGAACTAGGTTTCATATGGTCAAGATAATGGGGAAACTACTCAAGAGAGGGTTTCAAGGGACCATTTCAACAGCAAAATTCAAGAGAGTAAAGCCCTTGGAAACCAACATAGAAGAAAGGGTTTGAAAGCCATTTTAATGCAATTTGGAAAAGTAATGAAATGTGGGGTTGCAAAATGAAGTCAAGGGACTTAAAGTGGATTTCTAAGGTGTAGAAATTAAGGGTTTAACCTAGGCTTCAATGAACCAGCTCTAAGATCATTTTTAAAAAAATATTTGAATATGGAGCATGAGAATGCCATAGAAATAGAAATAGTGAAAGCTTTGAAAATGGAAAACAAAGACAATTATGAAAAATATGAACAAGATAATTATATGCAAAAGGGTCATGAAATCATACAAGGCTAGAGGCTTCACCACATAGCAAGGTGCTCTAAGGCCATATCATCTTAAAGTAGGTTTGTGAGAAGTTTCCTACACGGTGGCTCTCACAAACTTTCTTCTAGGCATGAACTAAGATCTTCCTTGTTTCAAGGATGCAAGAAAGGGGGGTAGAAGATGAGAATTAAAATAGAGAATAGCCTAAGTAGGTCAGGAGGGAGAAGAGAGGAGTGGGGGTTGCAAAATATAAAAGGAATACAACCTTTTGCCTTCAAACACTTTCAAACCTCCATAGATGCCTTGACTTGAGCTTGAATAGCCTTGAAGAGGTTTGAAAGGGCTTGGAATGAGGTATTCTATGGCATTGAAGGCTGTATAGGTGTAGTGTATAGGTTAGGGGGAGATGAAATTAAGCCTAAGTGTTTGAAGTATGGGATGTATATAGGAATTCGAGATTCTGGAGCAGTTTTAGCAAAGCTTCGCTATCAATTTTGATTCTAAAATATGCAAATGGGGAGGCTTGTATTTATAGGTAATCTGGAAAGACTTGGCGCATGCAGGACATGCGTTTGGGCAAAATTTGCCCTGGTGCATATACATGCGCTAGTATTGTTCCATTGGCAGAATGCCGTGTGGCACACATTATATTGGCTAAACCTTAAGGGCTAAGCGAAGTTTGATTGATCTGATCAAAATTTAGGCGCATGTAGCATACCCTCCACTACCGGAAGTGTTCGTTCAATCTTTGCCTTGATAATTGTGCCAACCAAGGAGGATTCGAAAAAATTGGTCGCGTTCACAGCGTTCTCCTAGGGTTTCTCGTAAACTTTTGAGTTTTCGAAAGGCTTGAAAGGTATTTGAACATGTGAGATATCGTTTTGGAAAGTGTGCACAAAAACACATTTTTGCCTAGCGTCTGTGATACGCTTCGTGAGTGTTCAAAAATAGCCGTTTGTGGGCCATATGATCGAGGCCTTTGGGAAGCGATCTTTCTGATGGAACTGTACTGATGGAAAGTGCTCTGGAAATACTTCCGAGAATTTCCTAATTTATGCATTTCTTAAGTCATTTGACGGTGCATTATAATTAGGGGATTGGTGAAAAAGTCAATCTTGGGGGAGCGTCTATGAGATGCTCCAAGGGTTACTGAAAGTGGCAGTTTTCGAGCCATGGGATGAGGGGCTTTGGGAAGCGATTTATCCGATCGAGTCGTATCGATGGAAAGAGCCATGGATGAGCTTTCGAGAATTTCCTGGTTTACTCATTTCTCAAGTCGTTTAATGATGCATTATATCCAGGGAATCGGGAGAAAATACAACTTTGGGGAAGCGTCTGTGAGACGCTCCAACGGGACTTTCGTTGAGTCGGGAGTGTTTGGAGTCGTGAGGTCGACCTTGGGTTAAACAGGGGTATATGATGAGGCCCGTTGTTCAATATCTAGGGTCGGTGTAGTTTCGAGGCGCGTTTGGGTCCCCAGGGGTAAAACGGTCATTTTGATTGGGCTTGGTCGAAAAGGGTCAACATAGATTGGAGTGGCAAATTAAGCGTGCTGGGCTGTTCGGGGATGGTCCTGGAAGACGTTTTCATTGTTTGGAGTTAGCTGTATTGTGCTGGGTTGCCTAAGGGCAAAAAGGTCATTCTGATTGAAATTGATCGGAACAGGACTAGAATTGGTAAGGATGGCGTATCGAGTACGCCTAACTATTTAGGAACACTTTAGAAAGGTGGACTTACCACCTTGAGGGATTTTGAACTTTCTTAAGACGTGCCTGGAGACCCAAGGGGAATGTTTAGTTATTAAGTCTCTATTGGGTCCAGCGGCCCGAGAAGTGGTTGACTGATTGGATAAGGATTTGAAAGTTGATTTGGGTTTGAGTGTGCCTACGGAGTTTTAAAAGAAAGTTCAGTCAGGATAGAGATTGCCGAGCGAGTAAAAATGGGATGCTTACAACCAGATTTTATTTATTACTTTGCCACACCTACACTTGGGTGTTAATAGATTGGCATATCTTTGGCGTAGTTAAGTATTTTGGTGTCGTTGCCAGGAAACGGCTTCAATAAAATCATGTAAAAAAATAAAAAATAAAAAATTATAGTAAAAAAAAATAATAATACGTTTGCAGTTTTAAGGACAATTAATTGCTTCCCTACCTTGACGAAGAAATTGAAAGGCGTATACCAACGGATCAGTGGTCTATGCTTACTTATTACTTCATTCCATTGCTAACTTGTATATTTATATATATTTAGATCTTTTACTTTTAGTTTATAGTTTTTTTTTTATTATTTTGTGGCTAACCTCTTTGGTTAGCATACTCGCCTACTGTAGGATGAAGCCAGTCAAGTTAGTTATCATATTTTTTGTGTTTATTTTTTATCTAACCCATCTAATTTATCTAATTTACTAACTATTTTTTAACATTTTTTTTATTTAGTGGATAACCAACGTTAGTTATCATTCTAATATTTTATTTTCTGCACTTTATTTTAGACTTTTTTTTATGGTTTACCTTTTGAGTTAATTCATTGCCTATTTAGGTAAAAGTTTTTAAACTTTTGCTCTCAGTTGTTTTGCACAATAATATCTCAGCAATCGGCAAGTTGAATAAAATGGAATGGAGATGTCAACTTGCTAGCTCATATAAACCCTAGAGAGATCCACAAACCTTTTAAAAAATTAACAAGAAACTAATTATTTTAAACTCATCTTTATTCGCAAAACCTTAAGGAGATCACATTAGTTAAAAAAAAAGAAGCTATACACCCTAGAGAGATCCATCAGAAATCACAGCGAAACCCTTGAAGAAAATCAACAAGAAACTAGTTATTGTAAACTCAGCTTTATTGGCAAAAACTTTGAGGAGATTACATCACAAAAATCTAAAGTACCCAGTTATATAGTAGGGTTCTTAGGACTACAGTAGGCTCTATATGCTCCTAAAACACATGTTTATTAAAGCCATATTGCTCCAGCCCTTTTAAGCTTTGGGATTAACTTCTGCTGAAGGTGAAGACTATTGACCTCATTGACTCCACCCACCAATTCACCACCGATGAACACAGCTGGCAAGGTTGGGCTGCAACCAAGCTTCGCAAGAGCCGGCTCGATTTCCCAGCCTCCTGATATTTGGTCGAGCTCATGAACGACAATTTTGGCGCCAAAGTTGATAAAGAAGGCCTTGATGCCGTAGCAAGAGCAGCAAGAGCTCTTACTGAAGATCACCAATGGAATACCTGACACCATTGGCTTCACCGTCTCCATTAATGTAGTAATAGAAGTATGAAAGTAGAGAGCAAATGTATGAGCTTTGATGATCGATTGTGAGCACACTTGGTTTTGCTGTGAGGAATTTGAACTCACATGGATAGGTTTATATAGGATTGGGGTGGGTGGTGGATTGAGCTATTCTTCACTAGGGGAAGAAAAATAAAAAATAAAAAGTTGAGAATTAAGGCAAAGAGAATGTGTTCCATTAGATAGAAATTAACTTTGATCATTAGTCGATGGTACGGCTATATAAGTTGCATATTGACAATCACATTTTTTTTCTGTTCAAGATCTGCTTTATGAAATTCTATGATTCTCATCGTATGAAATGCTCGTCATAAGGTTTGCGTCAATGACCCGACCCGGTAGCTTTTTTCATGCTGGGTTGGCTTGACCTCAAGTTCATCTAGAAAAAGTTTTCACCATAAAAAATTGAGATGAATCCATAAGCAAATCTGTCTTTCTGATATCACAATAATCTCAAATGGAACGGTCCATTGTTTTCCTTCTACGAACCTTGTGCTGTAACTGTGTAGGAGGGCATCTGCTGAGTTGGAGAAAGAAGTTGGATTTATCCAATTGGGTCCTTCTTTTTTTGTTCCTGCAACAAGATTCACATCCAATTCACGAAAGAAAACGGAAAGCCAAAAAGGAGAAAGAGAATGAGGATAAAATTTTCTTGATTTTGAGAACACAGGATAAAGTTGTTCTTGATTTTGGTAACACATGCTAATACTGTTCAAGAATATATAATACCCATGTTCCGTTTGGCTGCTGAGAAAGAAAAGGAAAGAAAAAACTTAGAATACTAGCTACATAACCCTTTAGCGATTCTGATTATGGACCTAGAACTCATTACCAGTGGCTTATGCCTTATGACACCAATAAACAACCAGTAACGATTGATAAACTATAATTAGGTCATGACTGGTGAACTAGTGCTGTTCTTCCATTTTGTATCTAGAACCTGGATGGCTATGAACTGAAAATGGGGTCCATCAAAGATGATAGACCATCACCAAGCTTGTAGCACAAAGTCTTACAAAAGAAATCCTTTTTTTTTTTTTTTGTTTAGTTTTCTCTTTTTTTTTGTTCCCTCTCATTGCTTATGAGCTCAACTTTCTGAGCACATGCCACATATAAAGTGTTGGCTGTAGTTTCAGCCTTAAACACACCCAAACACAACCAGATAATCAAACCACTTATATTAGATGCAAGATGCCAAGAACAACCAGAAAAGGGCTACAAAACAGGGGGTTGAACAGGGCAGAAATTGGGGCTGAACAGCTGCTGCCTATTGTTGTTTTTTCATCAAAAAATACAGATCAGATTTTTTCATGTATCTATACATCAAACTTCCTTGCATCTTGGCAATACACTTGGCACTACAAAAACCACATTTTTAACTACAAGGTACATACATGTTTGGGAGCAAGTATACAAAAAAATTATCCAAAATAACAAAATAACTATAACCAAACAAGCATTATATTTAACACTCCCCCTTAATGCTTTGTTTGTGAACACCCATCAATTCTCTAAAATAAAAGAACTTATCTTTGGGAAGGGCTTTGGTGAAGATGTCTGCAACTTGTTCTTCAGATTTGCAATGCTCAAGATGAACTTCTCCAATTTCTACAGCTTCTCTTATAAAGTGATGCTTGATTGCAATGTGTTTTGTATAGCAATGGTAGACCGGATTCTTTGTCATTGCAATTGCTGATTTATTGTCATAAAAAAGCATGGTCGCTTCCTCTTGTTGCTCCCCAATATCACCCAAAATTCTCCTTAGCCATATTGCTTGAGAAGTGGCCATTGATGCTACAACATATTCAGCCTTTGCTGTGGATTGTGCCACAGTTTGCTACTTCTTTGATGTCCAAGAAATGATGCCAGAACCAAGGAAAAAAGCATAGTCAGAGGTGCTTCTCATATCATCCGCACATCCGGCTCAATCACTATCATAAAATCCAACCAACTTCACTTTTTCATTTGTCTTGTACACAATGCTGAAGTCAAGAGTACCTTGTATGTATCTCAATACTCTCTTGGCAGCCCCAGAATGAACTTGACTGGGTTTATGCATGAACCGAGACAACAAACTAGTAGCATACATGATATCTGGTCTAGTAGCCATGAGATACAACAAACTTCCAACCAAACTTCTATACAATGATGCATTAATTTCATCACTTCTATCTTCTTTCATCAATTTTTCATTCATTGCTAATGGTGTTGGAACAGCCTTACAACCATTCATCTAAAACTTTTGTAGAATGCTTTCGCAATGCTTTTTTGGTAAATAAAAACTCCATCTTCATTTTGCTGAATTTCAATGCCTAAGAAGTAGTGAAGCAAACCCAAATCACTCATCTCATATTTCATCATCATCTGCCTTTTGAAATAAAAAATCAGTTTTTGGTTGCTTCCGGTAAACACCAAATCATCAACATACAAGGAAGCAATGGGAATATCATACATACCTTGAGTCTTGACATACAAAGTTGGTTCACTCTTACTTCTTTGGAAGCCTTGTTTATTGAAGTAGGCATCAATTTGACTATACCAAGCCCGGGGTGCTTGTTTTAATCCATACAATACTTTCTTTAACTTGTACACTTTTCCTTGTTCACCTTTCCTCACAAAGCCTTGTGGTTGTTTAACATAAATTTCCTCTTCTAAAACTCCATTTAAGAAGGCTGATTTGACATCAAGTTGATATAGATATCACCCCTTTTGAGCCGCCAAAGAAATAAGAGTTCTAATGGCGTCAAGGTGAGCTACCAGTGCAAATGTCTCATGAAAATCAACACCAGGCTGTTGTATGTACCCTTTTGCTACAAGTCTTGCTTTATTTCTTTGGATGGATCCATCAGCATTTAGCTTAACTTTCTATACTCATTTGACCCCAATCACTTCCTTGTCTTTGGGCTTTTCCACCAACTCCCAAGTTTTGTTCTTCTTAATGATATTGATTTCTTCTTCCATTGCTTTCTTCCAAGCTTCTTCTTTAATTGCTTCTTCAAAGTTCTCCGGTTCAATGACACAAAAGTTACACCTTTGGTAAATGTCAACAAGGCTCTTCATTTTCTTGGAGTTGAACTTGGAGATGATGTACTTGAACTTGATGGAGAGCTTGAGCTAGTTGATGAACCCAAATTTTGAGAAGCTCATGGCAGCTCTTCATCACTTTCACTTTGATGTGAGGCATTTTGTGGGTTTTCTTTAATAATAATTGCTCGATCTTGCTCTTTCATGAATTTTCAATCCCAAGCAGCCTTCTCATTAAAAATGACATCTCTACTAATAATTCCTTTGTTGCTTTTCAAACTATAAAGTTGGTATCCTTTTGACTTTGTGCCATACCCAACAAATATGCATTTTTCACTTGTTTCATCAAGCTTGTGCCTTTTTTCCTTTGGAACATGAGCATAACAAATGCAGCCAAATACTCTCAAGTGATTTACCGATGGCTTTCTACCACTCCAAGTTTCAAATGGAGTTTAATTCTCAACAGCCTTGGTTGGACATCTATTAATCAAATAAATAGCCATATATACCACTTCAGCCCAAAAAGTTTTTGGTTGCCCCCTCTCATAAAGCATTGATTTTGCCATCTCTTCAATGGTTCTATTTTTCTTTTCTGCCACCCCATTTTGTTGTGGAGTGTGCCCAACAGTTAATTGCCTATCCAAGCCAATATCTTCACAAAATTTCTCAAATTCATTGGAGTTGTACTCACCTCCTCTATCACTTCTTAATACTTTCACTTAACGTCCACTTTACCTTTCAATAAGATTTTGCCACTTCTTGAAAATAATAAACACCTCAGATTTTTGCCCTATAAAATATACCCAAGTCATCCTTGAGTAGTCATCTATGAAAATAATGAAGTATTTATTTCCGGCATGAGATGGAGTTCTCATTGGCCCACACACATCCGTATGAACAAGCTCTAATGGAGCTTTAGCTCTTCATGCGTTCTCCTTTGGAAATGATTCCCGATGGTGTTTGCCAAGTACACAACCTTCACACACATCTTTCTTTTCTTCAATTGTCGGCAGCCCATGTACCATTCTTTTTTGATGTAAGCTTCTCAAGCTTTGAAAGTTTAAGTGCCCATACCTTTATGCCACAACCAAGAGTCAGCATTAATCTCCATTTTCAAAGCCACATTTCTTGCATATTGAAAAGTGAGTGAAAAATTTCTGTTTTTCTCCATCTTGATGGTGGCTATAATTTTTCTTCCTTCACCTTTATCATTAATCTTGCAAGCATAGTCTTCAAAGTGCACGGTGTATCCGTGCTCAACAAGCTGCCTTGCACTTAACAAATTTTGCTCTAAATCTGGAACAAGTAGAACATCCGGTATGTATTTGACTCCATTCTTTGTTTGAATTGCAATAATCCCCTTTCCTTTTGCTTGCACCAAAGTGCCATTCTCCATTCTCACTTGAGAGCTAGACAAAGCATTCATATCAACAAAAATATCTTTGTCACCAGTCATGTGGTTACTACAACCACTATCAAGATACCATACATCATTTCTTTATTCGGAAGCCGTCTGGCAAGCATAGAACATGTTCCCATCATCTTCTTTTTCTTTGATAAAAATTGCTTGTTGATCCTTTTTAAATAGGCAATCTTTTTGAATATGCCCAATTTTTTTGCAATTATAGCATTGAGGTTTTCCTTTAAACCAACAATCTTTTTTAACATGGCTTGATTTCTGGCAGATTTTACATTTTTGTTGAGTAGATTCTTCAATAGGCCTTCTTTCAGGAACATTTCTTCCAAAGTTACTCCTTCCTCTTCCTCTTCCTCTTAGATTATTATCTCTTCCTCTTCCTTGTCTTGCACCCCTAGATGATTCCCCTTCGTATTCATGGGCTGTTTGTTCCTTTCTAGAATTTTTAATATTAAAAGTAAGCTTGGACTGAAAGGCACTTTCCATGGACTTCTCTCCATGCCTCATTAACCTTTGCTGATGTGTTTTCAAAGAACCTATCAACTCTTGGACAGTCATTGAAGTGATATCTTTAGATTCTTCAATGGCAGTAACAACAGGGTCAAATTTCATTGGCAAACTGATCAAAATTTTTTCAACAATTCTCTGATTAGAAATATTTTCACCAAGAGTTCTCATTTGATTTACAAGTTCCATGAATCTAGAAAAATAACCTTTCAAAGTTTCTGAGTCTTTCATTTTTACATTCTCAAATTCTCTTCTAAGTGTCTAAAGTTGAACAATCCTTACCTTTACATTGCCTTGAAATTCATCTTTGAGGATGTCCCATGCCTCCTTTGCTTTTGTAGCTCGCATGATCTTGGGAAAGATGGCATCTGAAACTCCTGGTTGGATTTTTGAAAGAGTAGCAACATCCTTTTGTTACTTTTGCATGAACAGAGTCTCTTGTGCTAGAGTCATATTCGATATCGATTTCGGCATCTCAAAACCATTCTCCACTGTATCCCACAAACCCATAGACAAAAACAAGGCTATCATCTTCACACACCAAAAATCATAACGTTCTCCATCAAATATTGGAATTGTTTGCTTCTGAACACTGATTCCAATTGCCATCGCATTCACCATCGTCGGAATTTGAGTCTCTTGCAGGTTCTCACGCCCAGCAGATTTTAGTGATCAGATCTAGTGCTGATACCACAAATGTTGGCTGTAGTTTCAGCCTTAAACACACCCAAACACAACCAGATAATCAAACCACTTATATTAGATGCAAGATGCCAAGAACAACCAGAGAAGGGCTACAAAAAAAGGCTGAACAAGGCAAAAATTAGGGCTAAAGAGCTGCTGCGTATTCTTATTTTTTTCATCAAAAAATACAGATAAGATTTTTTCATGTATCTATACATCAAACTCCCTTGCATATTGGCCATATACTTGGCACTACAAAAACCACATTTTTAACTACAAGGTACATACATGTTTGGGAGAAAGTATACAAAAAATTATCCAAAACAACAAAATAACTATAACCAAACAAGCATTATATTTAACATAAAGATGAATGACCGTACATATAAAGTAGACATATTCCTTGAGGTCCCAAAAACATTATCTTATCGACTTTATGCTAAATATTTGTATACATATATACTAGAGTATATACATATATATTGTGAGTGTGAACATCCAGATGATGATATACATATTTGCAGAAGTAATTTTACCAGTTTCATTATCAAGATGCACTTTAGTTAGAATATACAAATAGACCATGACCGGCCAGTAATGAAGCATTAATTGAACAACCATGGTTTGGAAATGAGGTTTTCACTAAAATTCTGATTATGAAGTTCATTACAAAATCTTGAGTTTTTATAGATTTTCCTTCATGTTAGTGTATATTAATATTTAGAAAGGTCGAGATCACGTGCAATCTCTGGAGAATTCTCATCAATTCGATAGCTACTTCACTTTTTCTTGGGGTTGTTGTCATCAATTAATTGAATTTTCGCATGCTGTCGATACAAAAGTATACATATAGTATCATACATGCATGCCTATATACGCTTTCTGTAATGGAAGTCTAGTCTCATATATCATGAACAACGAAAAGGCAGTGACCTTAAGTATGTCATACCTGTGCCCATAATTGGGAACCCAAAGGCCAGTTTAAACTTTGCAGGGTTACTTGAGAGAGAGAGAGAGAGAGAGAGGAAATATTAAACTTAGATTCTTGACTAAGTTTGGTAATTTCTATGCACAAATTTTAGTTTTGTATAGTTATTGCACAAATCGATAGTATGAATTTATTGCTTTAATTTTTATTATTCTAGATTTAATTATTATTGAATTTTTATTTTAATAGTTTAATCTTTTGAATTAAAGGCTCAAGACGAAACTAATGATTTAAGTTACAAAACCTCTGTTGGAATTTTGAGTGAATCAGGTAATCGGATCAATTGGATTCAAGACTATTTGATTTAATTTAATTAAAGTCTCGTTCTACAACCATCAATTCTCACAAATTAAACTATTTTTCTTTGGTTACTATTTTTTGCAATAATTGTCCAATTTTTATCAGTATTTTTCAAGGAAAAATTCAAACAGGTTGGCTTAAGTTCTAACTGAAGTCATTGTAATACTACAGTGTCTAGCATGACTTAGTCGATATCTAATTTTTTACCGTGGGTGAATTTTAGTATCTAACTTTGCATGTTTTGATAACTGCTCCTTGTGGATCGACTCTAGTCTAATCAGATTTTATTTACTATTTCGTCGCATTTGTGATTACACGGTAAAAGTGTAATTATTGGCCTCTAATTCGCACTTTGTTAGAGTTAAATTATTGTTAATTTTCTTATTTTAGTTAGATATTTGTTTGAGTATGTTTTGTATGTGTTTTGTAGGTTTTATAAGCTAATAAAGGTGAAAAGAAATCAAGAATAATCAAAGCGAGGTCAAGGCGAATATTTTGTTCATGAAAATTCAGACCTGTCTCGGTATTTTAGCCATAACTTTTCACTCCGATATCCAATTGAGCTGATTTTTGCGTCATTGGAAAGAAGACTTCAAGCTCTACAACTTTGCGTCTAATATACATCGGCTGAATCGAACTCGAGGGTGGCCAAATCAAGTTTCGAAATTTCTGCAACTGAACAGTGTGAATAGTACCCGTCCGAACGGGTACTGTTCACCGTTCGGACGGTTACTGTTCATGAACAGTACCCGTCCGAACGGTGAACAGTACCGTCCGAACGGACTTCAAACGGGCATCGAACGGACCGTCCGGACGGTATTCGGACGGTTACTGTTCATCCAGATTGTGTTTTTTGCGTCCGAAGTTGCGTTTTTTAGAGTTTTTTGTATAGTTTTTGGAGAGTTAGGATTTTTTTAGAGCAAGGGGGCGGCGGGAGAAGCTCTCAAAGGTTAGATTTTTTCATTTTTCTTCATTTTTAGCTTAGATTTAGCTTTGTAATTGTAGTATAATATAGAAACTTGTAATTTTCTTCATTGTATTGTATTTTCTTTCACTTTCTTGCATTTTCTCTCATTTTCCTTGTAACCAAACAATCTTATTATTGTAGTTAATTTTAGATTTAAATCTCTTTATGCTTCTCTTTTCATTTTTACAAGTTTTTATGATGTATTCAAGTAGCTAGTAATTTAAATTGGGTTTAAATGTGAAAATCACCCAAATAATCTAAGGAATTCAATGGAGGTGTCTCATGAATTAATTGCCATATTTTTCTAGAATTCGAATTTATAGTAATTAGATGTGGAATTTTAGAAAACTTGAATTATTGACTAGGTTTGGGGATTTTGATCACCCAAATCGATGGTATTAATTTAGGACCCTTAACTAGACAAAAACTCCATAATTTCTAGAAATTCATTCCCAACAATTGATTGAAGATGCCTTAGAAAACTTAGGTTATTGACTATGTTTGGCTAATCAATGCACAAACCACAAATTTGGTATTGACTAAGTTGAATCATTGGTATTAACCTTTGATTCCCCATCGAACATGTATCTTATTTCAATTGCTTGAGAATAACCGGTTTTCAAAGCTAAATTCTCCGAATCAAACACACTTAAATGTTGTGTTTGATTTGAGTTATAAACCCCATTGGAAACCTTGGATGAAATTGAGTGGTTGGATCATTTGAGCCCAATTCCCTTTTTAATTGCTTTAATTCTATTTTCACTTTGCTTTAATTTATTTGTCTAGTATTAATTCTCTTTATTTTTATTGCAATAGTTTAGGAATTCAAAACAACCATCAAAACCCAAAAGATTTTCGGTCTTCTTATTTTCCTTTTTATGTTAGATTTAATTCCCCATATAATTGCAATCCAATCCTAGGTTAGGTTAGTGTGAGTTGAGTGCTAGAGCCTATATTTGGCTAGGTCCCTTGGGAGAGAACGATACCAGATTATCGGTTTATACTTCATCGCGACCCCCGTACTCTTGCGGGGTGCTAACTCCATTTTGTAGGAATATCGCATTACGGAGGCGAGTCAATTTGCACTTCGGTGTTAATAGATTACCATATCTTGAGAGTAGTCATGTATTTTGGTGCTGTTGTCGGGGAACGACTTTAATAAAATAATGCAAAAAAATAAAAAATAAAAAAATAAAAAATTATAATAAAAAATAAAAAATAAAAACTCAAAAATTAAAATAGTAATAATAATACTTTTGCGGATTTAAGGACAATTGATTACTTCCGTAACTTGATGAAGAAATTGGAAGGTGTATACCAACTGATCAGTGGTCTATACTCATTACTTTGTTCCATTGCTAACTTGTATATTTGTATATATTTAGTTTTTTTACTTTTTGTTTATAGTTTTTTTTTTATTATTTTGTGGTTAACCTCTTTGATTGGCATACCGCCTACTGTAGGACAAAGCTAGTCAAGTTGGTTATTATATTTTTTGTTTTTATTTTTCATCTAACCCATCTAACTCATCTAATTTACTAATTATTTAACACTTTGTTTTATTTATTGGATAACCAACATTAGTTACCATTCTAACATTTTATTTTTTGTACTTTATTTCAGATTATTTTTCTTTTTCTTTTTCTTTATGGTCTACCTTTTGAGTTAATCCACCGCCTATTTATGTAAAGTTTTTAAACTTTTGCTCTAAGTTGTTTTGCTCAATAATATCTCAGCAAGTCGAATAAAATGGAATGGAGATGTCAACTTGCTAGCTGTAAACCCTAGAGAGATCCACAAACCCTTGAAAAAATTAACAAGAAACTAATTATTTTAAACTCATCTTTATTTGCAAAAACTTCAGGAGATCACATTACTTAAAAAAGAAAAGAAAAGCTATACACCCTAGAGAGATCCGTCAGAAATCACAACGAAACCCTTGAAGAAAATCAACAAGAAACTAGTTATTGTAAACTCAGCTTTATTGGCAAAAACTTTGAGGAGATTACATCACAAAAATCTAAAGTACCCAGTTATATCGTAGGGTTCTTAGGACTACAATAGGCTCTATATGCTACCAAACGTGACGCCTAATGTCGCTGTCACACACATATATATGTATAGATATTTTATGTAGCTAAAACACATGTTTATTAAAGCCATATAGCTCCAGCCCTTTTAAGCTTTGGGATTAACTTCTGCTGAAGGTGAAGACTATTGACCTCATTGACTCCACCCACCAATTCACCACCGATGAACACAGCCGGCACGGTTGGGCTGCGACCAAGTTCCGAAAGAGCCTGCTCGATTTCCCGGCCTCCTGATATTTGGTCGAGCTCATGAACAACAATTTTGGCGCCAAAGTTGATAAAGAAGGCCTTGATGCCGTAGCAAGAGCAGCAAGAGCTCTTACTGAAGATCACCAATGGAATACCTGACACCATTGGCTTCACCGTCTCCATTAATGTAGTAATAGAAGTATGAAAGTAGAGAGCAAATGTATGAGCTTTGATGATTTTGAGCACACTTGGTTTTGCTGTGAGGAATTTGAGCTCACATGGATAGGTTTATATAGGATTGGGGTGGGTGGTGGATTGAGCTATTCTTCACTAGGGGAAGAAAAATAAAAAATAAAAAGTTGAGAATTAAGGGAAAGAGAATGTGTTCCATTAGATAGAAATTAGCTTTGATCATTGGATGATAGTGATGGATGTGTTGGAAGCAATAAAAGTTGCACGTAGACGCATACGGATAGTAGAGACGTGTCCATGGTACGGCTTCATCTTGCATATTGACAGTCATGCACATTTTTTTTTTTTATTCTGTTCAAGTTCTACTTTATGAAATTCTATAATTCTCATCGTATGAAATGCTTGTCATAAGGTTTGCGTCAATGACCCAACCCGGTAGTTTTTTTCATGCTGGGTTGGCTTGACCTCAACTCCTTCTAGAAAAAGTTTTCACCATAAAAAATTGAGATGAAATTCACAAGCAAATCAGTATTTCTCATATCACAAGAATCTCAAATGGGTCAGGTTGGGTGATTTTGTTATAAAAAACCCTTGTTATCGCCATAATATTGCAAGTGAGGCTATTTTGTGTTAATCTGATCATCAAGCTGGTCCATTGTTTTCCTTGTGGGTCTAGGAGGGCATCTGCTGAGTTGTAGAAAGAAGTTGGATTTATCCAATTGGGTCCTTCTTATTTTTGTCCTGTAACAAGATTCGCATCCAATTCACGAAAGAAAGCGGAAAACCAAAAAGGAGAAAGAGAATGAGGATAAAATTTTCTTGATTTTGAGAACACAGGATAAAGTCGTTCTTGATTTTGGTAACACATGCTAATACTGTTTAAGAATATAAAATACCCATGTTCCGTTTGGTTGCTGAGACAGAAAAGGAAAGAAAAAACTTGGAATACTAGCTGCTTAACCTTTCAGCAAAGGGATGATCTATTCTGATTATGGACCTAGAACTCATTATCAGTGACTTATGCCTTATGACATCAATAAACAACCACTAACGATTGATAAACGATAATTAGGTCTGTTCTTCCATTCAGTATCTAGAACCTGGATGGCTATGAGCTGAAACTGGGGTCCATCAAAGATGATGGACCATCTCTTTTTTTTTTTTTTTTTCTCTTTTCTCCCTCTCATTGCTTATGAGCTCAACTTTCTGAGCACAAGCCACATATAAAGATGAACGACCGTACATATAAAGTAGACATATTCCTTGAGGTCCCAAAAACATTATCTTATCTACTTTATGCTAAATATTTGCATACATATATACTAGAGTACATACATATATATTGTGATTGTGAACATCCAGATGATGATATACATATTTGCTGAAGTAATTTTACCAGTTTCATTATCAAGGTGCACTTTAGCTAAAATATACAAATAGACCATGACCGGCCAGGAATGAAGCATTTTTTTTTTTTGAACAGCAAAGAAAATCCATTAACATCTGGGTCCAATTACAAGGGATAGATTTTATCCTCCAGAATAACATTCTGAGAGCAAAAAACCTCACCAAGAAGAGGGGAAAAAAAAAAAACAGGGACACCAAAACTGAAAAACTACTAGTGCTAGTGAGATACCAGCACACTTCCTACACCATAAAAACTCTCTGCTAGACTTTCACAACAAAAACCAGAACCATGGTTTGGAAATGAGGTGTTCACTAAAATTCTGATTATGAAGTTCATTACAAAATCTAGAGTTTTTTTTTTTTTTTTATAGATTTTCCTTCATGTTACTATATATTAATATTTAGAAAGGTCGAGATCACATGCCATCTCTGGAGAATTCTCATCAATTCGATAGCTACTTCACTTTTTCTTGGGGTGGTTGTCATCAATTAATCGAATTTTTGCATGCTGTCGATACAAAAGTATACATATCGTAACATACATGCATGCCTATGTGCGCTTTCTGTAATGTAAGTCTAGTCTCATATATCATGAACTACGAAAAGCCAGTGACCTTAAGTATGTCATACCAGTGCCCATAATTAGCTCCCATTGGAACCCAAAGGCCAGTTTAAACTTTGCAGGGTTACACACAGAGAGAGAGAGAGAGAGAGAGAGAGAGAGAGAGAGAGAGAGAGAGAGAGAGAGAGAGAGAGAACAGGTGTGTGCATGGACCAACTTGGAGAAAGAATGTCAACTTTAAGCAAATAAGATAAAGAAAAATGCAAGGGCGGTTCGTGGCATCACACAGGTTGGTGAGGTACGGGAATGTATAATTGCTCTCTTATTCCTTCTTAAAGGGGGAAAGAGATGTAAAAGCTAGCTGAGGAATATATTAAGTTCTCACCTTTAATGATTTTGTAGATATGAAAGAGAAAAAAATCTCTCGTCCAAAATCCAAAAGCAGAGAACAAAAATTCCCCCCAAATGTTTGTCTATTCAATTATCGAACAAAATTCCATTCGCAAGTGGATAAAACAATCCATCTAGCCATAAATGAATAATTTTCACCTGTTTTGTTCTTTAATCACTGGAATTATTCTGACAAAATCTTACTAACATATATTGTAGTTCGTATGATTCCCTATCTTGGCATTTGCATAAAATCTGCATCGATATCATCCTCAATACCCCATTGTGTTACATGTGCATGAAGGTGGGCTCCTTTAGATAGTTGCACAATCTTGAGAATTTTGGCGAATAGAGTTGATTTAGATGTTCATCTACCAACATATCTAGAAGTGGAATGTTGTGGGTTGATGCAAACTTAGAGAATTCAACTCAGATAATTATGTGATCTTCATTGACAAGACTAAACACATGAGGCTTAAAACAGACAAGTAATGGTGTAAAACAGTTCGATTCATTGTATTTAACGAACAGTCCAATAATCCTAGAAAATATATTGTCTATCATATACTTTATATTTTGCATTCACACTAGTCCAAGAGGTTGGCACTGATCTCATAATGCCAATTAACTCCAAAAACCGAGAAAATTATAAATTCATTTCGATGTAATGCAGGAAGATAGCAAAAGCATTAAATTTAAAAAAGTGTAGTTTGCACTGTTATTACCCAAAAGGCCACAATACCAAACTCTAAAACAGTACCTATGAATTGATATTGATAGAAGATTGACTTCTTTTGGTACCATATCCTGTATTCAGGCAAAAAATATTGTATCAAGCTAATCATTGAAATAGATTACTCAAACCAGTTGGGAACAAGCTTGAGTTTTGAGGTAATTTTGCCTGTGCCCCTCACAAGTTCAACTCCAAGATCAGTAATTTTACAGTCTTATTTCCAATTCAAGCACTTTCAAATATTTATAGCTTATCCTTTGCCCGGTTAACAAATTTTTGCAGACAATTTTTCTTTTCAGTAAGTTATAAACTACCCATAAATTTTCTATTTTGACATTTTGTTATTTCAATTTAAAAGGATCAGAACTGCCATTCAGGTGTTTAATCTCCCTCAAAATTCTAAATTCCCAGCATTTTCTTTGAAATCCCTCCTATTTCAAATCAAATTTAACCTCAACTAAATTTGGCCAAATTTTAATTTTGATAGGGCACTTGGAATCAATCACATATGTCTCAATCTGCACACATCAACTCCTCATCTAGTCTCAGTTTCATCCCAGATCTTAAGTTGACATTCCATAATCGTACAATCACGCGTAATGAAGAATTTTTTTTTTTTCATCCAGAGAATAAGAAAGAGTGGTACTAGGTTATATTCAATTTATGGGTGACTTTGCTTTCGGCAGCCTTTGGATTATCTATATAGTTTCATGGATTCTCAGCACAACTAGGGTAAACAGTATGTAGCAAATCATACAAGTAGCTATCAAATCAAAGAATTTTGTGTTTTTAGAATCTATCCAAATATCTGAAGGAATCTTCACCTTTTCATCTCCTTGTATTAAACAATGGAAATATGCAAATCACCAACTTTCCTTGCCTGAGTGTATAAATTAGATGTTCATGACTGGTCTCTAATACAATCACAAGCCCAAGTCTTCTACTGAAAACTTCATAACCAGCATTTGCTCCAGTTTCTAAGTCTCCCTAGCACATTTTTCTCACATAAAAGGAGGCCTTTTTGGGGTTGTGAAGGTTGGGATGGATCGCATAATGAAATTGGGATCACAGAAGGCTGTGGTGATCTTCAGCAATAGTTCATGCTGCATGTGCCATGCTATCAAGAGACTCTTTTATGAGCAAGGGGTGAGCCCTATGATCCATGAGCTCGATGAAGACTCAAGAGGAAGGGAAATGGAGTTGGCTCTTATGAGGCTAGGGTGCAACCCTGCAGTACCGGCTGTGTTCATCGGGGGTAAATTTGTGGGCTCTGCTAATGCTGTGATGACCCTTCAACTTAATGGCTCACTAAAGAAGATGCTTAAAGATGCAGGAGCTATATGGCTTTAGTGTCCATTGAGCCCTGAAAATTTTGTCTTAAATAAGGTCAACTCAATTGTACCAAACCCTTCTTCTTCTTCTTCTTCTTCTTCTTCTTCTTCTTCTTCTTCTTCTCTAATGTGAAAGTTGTACGCAAATGCTCTATATAGTTTACCATGGTTATAAACAGTAGCTATTGACCTTGTCTTTTTTCTTTTTTTGTTCCCCCTTTCTTTTGTTAACCGCTATTAAGTGCTTTATTTCGTAACATAAGACTAATGACCAATCTGTCTCTTTTGAATAGGTTGATTGTTAATTCTGCACATTGCTTCATGCATTAAGGAAATCAGAATTTCATGCATTTCATACAAATGCATCTTTGACGAAAGAAAATAGAAAACAATGTAACATGACCGCATGTACGCAACATAAGATTAATGAGCTTTTCACTTCTGATTATAGTTTACATTTAGAAAAGATGTCATCTTTTTCATCTGAAATTTATAATCAATGCAAGTTAACGACAGCACTTCAGGAACATACATATATATATATATATATAGTAGAGAATATCAGTCACAATACAATACAGCCCCACTGCAGAGTATTAGCATTGCAATATGCAACAAAAAATAACTGAGAAGAGGCTCCTTGAACGTATATTAATAGCCTGTAACAGTGATCGAGCATATTAGTTCAGTAAATATAGTGGGGTTTTATAAACATTAGGGGGGCCAAATTACTGTCTAAAATTTTTTGAACCTAAATTTGTACTAAATATAGTGAAACTTTCTAAACATTAGAGATGGCCGTGCCCCCCTCGGCTCAAGTGTAGCCTTGTCCCTGATTGCAATGGTCTGTCAATGATGTAACCTATTTGAAAAAACATGCTTCGAGGATTCAAATCTCTACAAAGCCTGCCAACGTTCTAAAATGTGAGAAAAACAAATTTTGTTTTACAATCTAGCTCTTACCGCAAAGAATCAGCGCCGGGTAAAATCTGAAGTCATTGTATAGTGCCCTTGTATGAAGATATTGTATATGAAGTCTTTTTTTAAGGGAACATAAAAGAAATTGTAATGTAATAACCACCATCACTCTCCCATAAGGCTAGCCAAGAAAGTATCATTTAGATTTATTGCTTCTACTTTTATATTCAAGATTTTTCATGAGCACAAACCAACGAGGATCGTCACAATGGAAAAGCAATATACAGAGATAGAGAAAAATAGAATGTAATCAGGTCACTGTATATATCTATGTATTTATATAAGCACATAATATATACAGGGCCGAGCTAAGAATTTGTTTCGGGAGTTGCCACTTTTTTTTTACTACAAGGTGTCTTTGTCTTCGGTCGATTACTCCCTCAAGCTCATGTAGAGCCCACATAAATGTAAACTTTATGTATTACATGAATTATGACTGCTACGAGTCGAGGACTGTGCCACACCTTAGTGATTTGGGAGTGCCAAAACTCGAAACACAAAATTTTCACCTATTGATACAATGATTATATTGTAAATATTCTTTGTACATATTTCTAAACTGAAGTAAAACAAAGTTTTTTACATAAAAAAATAAAACTAAGTTTTATATAGTTTTGATTTTTTTTTTGAATATTCGATGGGTAAGCCTACCTGTTGAATGGATGCACATTACAAACTCACAAACTATTGATTTTTTTGAGTTTGGATGATACTCATTAGAAGCCCCTAATCTTTTAAATTTAATGGGTTAGGAATTTGAATGTACAAGAAAAAAAATGTATAATTCTCATAGTTTACTCTACAAAAATCTTAAAATTATATTAGGTTAGGCCATATGTTTAAAGTGTGGGGATCCCAATACAATAGCTTTTTCTAGGATTATATATACCTACTACTTAAAGGAGGATTATAAAAAAAATTGAGGGGTGCCAATATATGAGAGTTTTATTAAAATACTATGTATATATATTATATGTAGGGGTATTGTACAAAAACATGGCACCCCATCAATAAGTGTAGTTCCGCCACTGTAAATTTGATTATAACTTATAACTTTGTCACATTTAGTCAACTTCGTGTTTGTGTCGCATATATAGCTCAACTAAAAGTTTGCATTAGCTCAGTTCGTATATTTATATATACACACACACATATATATATATATATCTGATATTTGCTCATGTTATTTTCCCCCAGCATTCTTACTCAATTTATTCTTCGCTTGCCTTTAGACTTCATTTTCTCATTCAGCTCCACTTGATATACGAGTCAGTTGAGTTGAGTTTGCAAACGTTGTAATTGGTTATTTTGAACTCAAAAAACAACTACAAAACTCTTTAGAGAGGCACCTGCATCTAATTAAAACTGTGAAAATTATGGATTACCCTTCTATATTATAAGATAAAGTGGAATAAATTCCATATCATGGACTAGAAAAGGTGAATACGTGCCTATGCAGCTAATTTTATTTATTTATTTGGGAAGTGGATGACTAGAACCATGAAAAGTTGAAAGTGTCCATTGTTTATCTATTGCTGAGGCATCTCTGGTAGCAAAAGCCCAGTCTATTTTTTTTTTTTTTAAACTGGATTCTAATATCCTAAATTCTTCGTACCGACATGTATAGTTCAATTAGCATGCTTTTCTGGCAATTTTGAGAGTTATTTTAATTTTTGGCGGTCAACAATTTTAAGAGTCCAGTAAATAGGTTATATATTTCGATCCATTATTCTCTGAACTCTATAATAACAGGGAAGGATTTTAAAACATTAAGGGGAAGAAAAAGTGAAGGTTGGCTTTGGTCAGCAAATTGAATGGAGGGTCCAAGCCACTTGAAAATGTTCAATACTTGTACATTTATTTATGTGTACTGCTTTTTTTTTTTTGCTACTATAAAAGTAAAAAATTCTCAAATGGTGGCTAGATTCTTCCAGGTTTTCACAATCATTTCCTTTACTTTCTCACTCAAGAAAGATGTAATGTATGAAAGGGATAGCCTTAGATAGAATGTGATACTCTGTGTTTGTCTGCCACTGCTTATGTAAGTTTTTCTCAAAATCAATTCTATTAGAAACCTGGCCAAGGTTTGTTCATAGAAACCAAATACATCAAATCATAATGGATTTAGGGTATAAAATCTCATTGCTAGCGAAATAATTCTAAATTTACAAGCTGCAAAAACTCCAGGAGAAAGCGGTAACAAGAAAGATATAGCATGAACTTTTTTGGGATAAAAAAACTTGTAAAGAATGTATAAAAAAAAAACTGGCAAAGAATGTAGAAAAAAAACTTGTAGATATTTGATTCCATGAAGTATGTTTTTCTAAATAGGGTTACATCAGTAAGGTCTAATAACGACATAATTGTATAAAGGTGCCGGTGATACCATGTTGATTGAGAATAAAATCATGATAGAAAGGCATGGAACAAGCATTTGATCACTACTAAATATAACCGAAAAAACAATCCCCCAAGTAAGAGAGTAAAAACTGTAATGCAAAGAATCATTTTGTAGACGATAGGGGCCATGCCATCAAATCAAAAACCAAAAGGTGGTGGAAGGGAGCCTTTACATTTCATTTTATGTGTTTTAAAATCAAATAATTGCTAATGGGAACAGCCCCTATAACATCAATAAGGATGAGGAGTCTAAAATGTAGGCCGAACAGACAAGTTCTCTAAATATTAAGAGCTAAAATAAGCTCTAGGAGCATTAGAAGGTCGCCCGATTGAGAAACACTAAGAAGAATATAATCCAACGTAATTCAAGCGTTTAGTTATGAAGAAGATATGCATTTCGTTGCAATATACCAATTGACAGGCCATTGCAATGTCGTGACAACTTACACCAAGTAAGTGCTAAGGAATTTCAAAGTTTGTTCCAAAGCATGTGTGACAAAACTCTTCTAGGTAGCTCAGAATCTTCATTGTCATGGAACTGAACTAATGCTTGGTCACTGTTACAGGCTACTAACATAGAGGAGCCTCCTCTCTGTTATTTTTAGTTGCATATTGCAACGTTAATACTGTGCAGTGGGGGCTGTGTTTTATTGTGTCTGATATTCTCTACTATATGTGTTTTTGAAATGCTATCTTTAACTTACATTGATTATAATTACCGATGAAAAGAGTAAAAAAAGATTACAAGTGAAAAGCGCAGAGAAGGAAATGTGGAATTTGAGCAATGCAACAATATCATGTTGCATTATTATCTATTTTCTTTCATCAACGATGCATTTATGAAATGCATGAAATCAGAATTAACAATCAAAGTATTGAAAAGAGACAGACTTTTCATTTTTATGTTACGAAATAAAGCACTTAAGGTGATTAACAAAAGCAGGGAAAAAAAGAAAAGGTCAAAATCCTTTGTTACTCTAACCATATTATTATATGTAGCTATTCATGTTTATAATCAAAGTAAACTCTATAGAGAACTTCCGTACAACTTTCACATTAGTACTAAATAGGAGAAGAGAAGAAGAAGGTCAAAGAAGAAGAAGAAGAAGAAGAAGAAGAAGAAGAAGGGAAGATCAAGTGTTTGGTACAATTGAGTTGACCTTATTTAAGAAAAAATTTTCAGGGCTCAATGGACACTAAAGCCATATAGCTCCTGCATCTTTAAGCATCTTCTTTAGTGAGCCATTAAGTTGAAGGGTCATCACAGCATTAGCAGAGCCCACGAATTTACCCCCGATGAACACAGCCGGTACTGCAGGGTTGCACCCTAGCCTCATGAGAGCCAACTCCATTTCCCTTCCTCTTGAGTCTTCATCGAGCTCGTGAATCATAGGGCTCACCCCTTGCTCATAAAAGAGTCTCTTGATAGCATGGCACATGCAGCATGAACTATTGCTGAAGATCACCACGGCCTTTTGTGATCCCAATTTTGTTACGCGATCCATCCCAACCTTCACAACCCCAAAAAGGCCTCCTTTATGTGAGAAAAATGTGCTAGGGAGACTTAGAAACTGGAGCAAATGCTGGTTATGAAGTTTTCAGTAGAAGACTTGGGCTTGTGATGGTATTAGAGAGCACTCATGAATATCTAATATATACACTTAGGCAGGGGAAGGTGGTGAGTTGCATATTTCCATTGTTTAATGCAAGGAGATGAAAAGGTGAAGATTCCTTCAGATATTTGGATAGATTCTAAAAACACAAAATGCTTTGATTTGATAGCTACTTGTGTGGTTTGCTGCATACTTTTTACCCTAGTTGTGCTGAGAATCCATGAAACTATATAGATAATCCAAATGCTGCGGAAAGCAAAGTCACCTAAAAATTGAATATAACCTAGTACCACCCTTTCCTTTTTGTGGATGAAAATAATTCTATGTTATTTGTGATTGTACTATTATGCAAGGGTGGATCGGGAATGTCAACTTAAGATCTAGGATGATAATGAGACGTACGCACCTAAATAGTTGTCTTTGCTCGTAAACTTGGCCAAAATTTGAGTTTTGATAGAGCACTTGGAACCAATCTACCTAGTTGAAGTTAAATTTGACTTGAAAGAAACAAAATAAGATGGATTTCAAGCTTCAAAGAAAGTGGAGGGAATTTAGAAATCTGAGGGAGATTAAACAACTGAATGGCAGTTCTGATCCTTTAATTGAAATAGCAAGAAGTCAAAATAGAAAAAATATGAGTTGTTCATACCTAAAAATATTATTGAAAAGAATATCAAACTGCTAAAATTTGTAAACTTGATAGGCAAAGAAAAATTTAAATATTTGAAGTGCTTGAATTGGAAACAAGGCGCCGCTGTTCAATGATTATCTTGATACAATGTTTATCCCTTTCTTTAATTTGATTGAATGCAAGATAATTTACCAAAAGAACTCAATATGAATTTAAAGCTACTATTGCAAAATTTGTATAGTGGCCTTTTGAGTAATAGCAGTGCAAACTACTTATCTTCAAATTTTAATGCTTTTATTATCTTCTTGCATTACATCGGTGAAGGTCTTTGGAATGATTCCTTTGTGTTTTACATAACATTTGAGTGCAATTTGTGCTTTGCTTATTAGGTTTATGTTAGTTAGTTACACACACTTGACTTGCACCAAACAGTGTCTTCAGATAATCCCAAGCCGAGGATAGCGAAACAGTATAAACTCAGTGAGTTTGGGGTCAAATCCTCATGGAACAATTTGACAAGCTGAAGAGACTAGACTACTCTCTTAAATCACACAAAATCTCACTTAGTACTTCTAAAAAAAAACTAAAAATTATCACTTGAAAGTTGAATTGTTTACACTAAACTAAACTAAGAAAACTGATTTGTATTTAATAAAAGAAAGGTCTTGAAATCAATTGATCTAACGAACTGCTTCACTCGAAATTTTAATGGAGGTTTTTGATAACTTAAATCATTGACTATGTCGTGAGTCTTTGATTCAAAAGATTTAGGGATAAAAACAACTATTCTTTAACAATCAAATGTAGAATAAATCAATGCATACCATCAACTTGTTGCCAAGCATAATCAAACATATAGGTTTTCGAAAATATCTACTCCAGATTGAATCAATTTTAGAATAAAAAATACGTAACATCGATTCGTGCAGTATATATACTGAATATAGATTCATGCATAAGTATTACCAAACATGGTCAAACTAGAGGCTTTTGTGAGAATCTAGGGTTTGATTCCAAAGAATTAAGAAGAAGTAGATTTAAATTTTGAAACACAAGTTACCTCCATTGTTCATCCGAGATCCTCAGTTGATCTTCAGAATTGATCCCGAGAGTGAATTTAGCTACTCATCTCTATAGTAAAGACACAATTGTATAAAAAATATATTGAATTGAATGAAAACTGGAAAATCTGATTATAGGAATTGAGAAAAATTATGAAAACTTAACTAGAAGCAAGAATAAAACTCTCTCTCCAGCTACTGCTACTCTTAAAACAATAATGAAAAAGCTAACCCTAAAAATAACAACAATCTCATCTTTCATAGGCTTCCAAAAAGTTGCACTCCCGAACAACCATTCGAATGTCCTTTACTACCTTTTGAACGCACCGTACTGTCGTTTGAATGCAGCATCAAACACACTTTGAACAGAAAAATAGCTTTCTGAATCGATCAAATGCACTTTGAACCTGGTTTTAATATGACATCATTTGACGAACTGTTCGAATGGTCTATGTCATGCTGACGTCATGTGTTTGAAAGCATTCTCTGGCCGTTCGAATGCCTTTCTGTATTTTTGCTCCAATATGTCCTTTTTAGCATGTGATTCTTTTTAAAACCAAGTTAGTAACTAAATAGGCCCAAAACAACATAAATAATTATAATCTAGGTCTAACAAGAAACTAATTAAGTTATGTAGATTGCACTTTTGGAGCGCAATCAACATCATGCAAAAAGAAAACATATATTGATTATTATCAAGGGTTTTGATTGCTTGAGATATGCTCTTCAATTGCCTTGTTTCCATTTATGGCCGATTTTAAGGATTAATTAGTTTGAAGCCAAGTTAAAACCATAGTTACAATATAGTGTGAATGCAAAATATAAAGTATATGGTAGAGTTTGAATAGACATATTTTGTAGGATTATTGGACTGTTTTCTAAATACAATGAATTGAACTGTTTTACACCATTGCTCGTTTGTTTTAAGGCTTAGGTTTTTTTCTTATCAATGAAGATCACATAACTTTTGGAGTTGAATTCCCAAAGTTCTCATCAACTCACAACATTCCACTTCTAGATATGTTGGGTCATGAACATCTAAATCAATTCTATATTTTCCAGAATTGTTAAGAGACTAAGTTGCATGGTCTAGAAAATGCTATTTGGAAAGCTCTATTTCTAGGTATAATCTGAAATGTTTGGTTGCTGAGAAATGGCATTGTCTTCAATGGTGCTTCATTGGATTGGCAAGAAACCATCCACTCAATAAAGCTACATCTTGCATTAGGGATGTAAATTCGGCCCGAGGCCCATGGGCTGCCAAGCCCTGCCCAAGCCCGCCGACCCAAAGCTTGGCTCGAACCCGACTTGGGCCTAGTGACTCAGCCTCTAAATGTATACTCGAGATATCCCAAGTGTAGGATGGCAGAGTAGTATAACTTGGAAGTACGAGATCGATCCACAGGGAACAGGTTACACAAAACCACAAGCACTAAAACACTTCTCTCAGTTGCTCACAAAAGTCATATGACTTGCTTCTAAAAGGAAAAGAAAAATTTGATTGTTTTGAGAAGGTGTATTTATCTAAACTAATTCAAACTCAAGAGTAATTAAATGGGAAAGCTATGTAGTTTTAACTATTAATAAAAAGGTCCCGGGATTAGCCGCTCCAATCAATTGCATCTCTTGGAATTCCAAAGGGGATCATTCGATAACTCAATCCTTCGACTACGTCACGAGTCTCGGATTCAGAAGATTAGCGGTAAAACAAGTATTCTTCAAAACTTCAACTCCTAGAATAAATCAGGTTGTTTGAATCAAGGACGAGTACCATCGATTCGTGCAGTGCATATACTGAATATAGATTCACGCATAAACGTTCCTGAACATAATCAAACATCCAGGTTTTTGAAAGTTCTAGAATGAAGAAGATGAAGAGAGAAAAACTAGAAGATTTAACTTTAAAACTAATAACATACCTCCTTCATTCATGCAAAACATTCAATTGATCTTTGCTTTTGATCCCGAGAAGAAAAGTTTTAGCTACTCATTGTAAGCACCCCATTTTTACCCGTTCGACAGTTTCCAGTCCATCTAGACTTGTATTCAAGTCAATATGAACGTATTCCAATCTAAATCAACTTCCAAGTCTGATCCCGTCAATCAATTGCTTCACGGGCCCTTTGGGCCCAAATAGAGGCAAAATGACCAAAATGCTCTTAGGAGCATTGTTCGGTCCAATTCCAATAGGCACGTTTTTCCGAAGATGGTAAGTCCCCTTTCCAATTCCAATTCTAATTAAATTCAGCACACCTTTCGAGAAAGCTGATTCCTCAAGGTGGTTGACTTGACCCTTCCATGGTCACCGCGATGGAGATGCTTGTAGTTTAAGTAGGGTATTCCCACTATTGTGTTCTCCCATGAGACTTGTGTCAATTTAGCAATAGGAACGAGTAGAGTTTAGAAATGTATTCAAATTGCAACCGCAAACCAAGAGTGAAATCGATTGCTATGTTAGCTAAAATTTGACCGAAAATCTTTTGGTGTTTGAGGGTTTGGTTTACTAGCAACTAGGCAAACAATCGAATTAAAATTGAAACCTACAACTTGATTCTAGCTAAAGTAAATTGACAATTATGAACATTCTACTTCAACAACCACACTTATAACTAAATTAACTCTTAATTTAACCGGAATTCCAAATGAGCACAAGTAGAGATTTAACTTGGTTAAAAAGGGGGTTTGGGTTTAAATGTTCCAATCTACCAATTCTAGCATGGAATTTGAAAGGGAAAGTTTTGGTTAACTCAAATCAAGAACCGTCCAAAGGCCCTTGATTCGGAAAGTTTAGCTTTGAAATTTTAGGGATTTCTAATTATTTTGGAATTAAGTTTTATCACAATTTATGGGTTCTTTAGAAATAAATCACATGTTATTAACTATGATTATAGATCTAAGAGTTCTATAACAATTAATTCCAACATAATTAGAGAAAAATAAGCAAAATAGATATTCAACAAGATTCAAGAACTCCCCTTTCATTTTCCATGCATTCCTTGGTAGATCTTCACATTTGCTCCCAAACAATGAGTTTAGCTTGAAGAATCCATGGTTGAGAGCTTTCCAAAGTGCAGAGACAACATCTTGACTTTAAATCAAAAGTGAATATATATTGAAATGTAGAAAATGTGAAAGATTACACTAAATCAACCCAAGAAATCTATCTAAATACTTCCCAAAGCCTTAAATACAACTAGGTAAAGTAAATCTAAGCAAAATACATAATTTTCTCCTATTTTCCCTCTCTACCCGTAGCTAAAACCCTAAAATCTAACTTACCATCGTTTTTTCTTCGACTGCTGGGTTGTAGAGCAAATCTGCGCTCACCGTCCGAAGTGCCATAGCCGTTTGGACGGTGCCATAACCGTTCGGATGGTTATTTCACCGTTCGGACGGTCTTCGGACGAGGAAACTCGACTCTATATTTCTTCGAATGGAAAAAGACGACTCTGGAACTGCTTTGGACGGAAAATAACGCCTTTAGAATGGCTTTGGACGGGAAATATAGACTCTGGAACTCCAACATCCGTCGCACCGTCCGAATGGTAATTCGCCCATCTGAACGGGGCATTCGAACAGTAACTTGTCCGTCCGAATGCACTGTCCGAACGGTTTAACCGTCTGAACGGTCCGTCCAGACGGTCTTCTTCTCTTTAAGCCCTTTTTTCACCATTTTATCACCAAAAACCTACAATACATATAAAAAACACTTTAGATCAGTTTATTGCTAAAAATCTATACTAATACCCATATAGAGGCTATCAAACACTTAGTTAGGGGACAAAGATTACACTTTTAGAGTGGAATCAGCGATAAGACCCTTCAATCCGGCACGTTTTCGAGTGAACTCTTCGGAACGGTAAGTCCCTTCAAACCTGTCGACCGGGATGAGACCCAAGTCCCCGAGATGGTAGAACGGTCCACCTTTTGAGAAAGTTGATTCCTCAGGTGCTAAGTCCATTTAGCAATTTCCCGATATCTCGGAAATGATCGCGAACCGTCAGAGTAGTGGAAGTACTCATAAACATCGCAACCGTCAGAGTGGCGGAAACACTCGTAAACAGGTTGATATAGGGAATTGCCAACAAACCCCTGTATCATGGGACCGCCGTCAGAGTGACAAAAACACTCAAAACCCAAGTCAACACCAGTGCCTACTAGCCCATTCCGGTGAAAAATGACCAAACTGCCCTTAGGGCCATTTTCGGCACCTTTCTCGAGAAGGTACCTAAGTCCTCAGAACGGTAAGTCCACCTTTTCAAGATTGTCTTAAAGGCAATCTGGCATGATTAGGTGCCTTCTAGTCAGTTTCGATCCAATTTCGAAACTTTTCAGTCAAGATGACCATTTTGCCCCTAGGTATCTGAACGCCCCAAGAACCACACCGACTCTGGGTATCAAACCGGTATCCTCCCAAGAATGCTTCTTATAGCATTCTTGACCTTCCATTATCTTTTCGGATCATTTCGAGTCAATTCTAACAAATTCGGTGTAAAATGACCATTTTGCCCTTGGTGGACTGGTTGCCTTTTCCGATCACATTGGCTCTGGGTATCAAACCGGTAACCTTTGGGAACATTCTAAATAATGTTTCTAAACTTTGAGCTTCTTCCGGGACATTCTGAGTCCGTCTCGGCAGTTTTTCGGCCCGGTTGACCATTTTGCCCCTAATGCCCCGATCGAGCCTTCCAACACATCTTGTCATCATTTTTCAAGTTTAATACATCCGAGACTCTGTTCTAAGTGTTTCTGTCCCTTTCTGGCCTTCTGGGTCATTCCTGACCTTTTCAAATCATTCCCGAACTTTTCAGAGTCACTCCTAGTGAAGCCAGGCTAAAAAATGCATGGTAGTCACTAGTACAGGCGCCAAAATCTTCTGAAGATATGTTGCTTGCCGACTTAAAAACTTTCCTAAGTGGCTGGCGCCGCTGCTAGTGGCGTTAGAAGGATTTTTGGCTTGATGCCACTGCAACAGGTGTTAGGTTGTTCTTTTGTCTATTAATACAAAGCCTCTTCCAGCGTGAAAGAGGTCTGCAAACTCAGTCTAAAAAACCTACTCTTCGATATACAGATCTCGTAGCCTCCCAAAACCCTAGCCTTCTTTAGGTTTTTCAAACCCTAGCCCTCATACACAAGCCCTAGCTTTCACATACTCATACACAGTCTTATACACTCATACACTAGCCTTCAAAGCCTCAATTAAAGATTTAAAGTGCTGCAAACTAAAGCTCTCGAAGATCAAGACGAAGACTGAACGAAGACCGAAGCAAGACAAGAGAAACAAAGCAAGCAAAACAAAGCAAGCAAAACAAAGCAAAATAAAGAAGATATAAGGTAGGCTCTCTATTTAAGTTTACGCATCTTACCCCTCTCTCTTCTCTCTCCGAACCCACTTGAGTTTTCTTCTATTTTAATCCCCCATCTTCTTCCCCTCCTTTCTCGCATGCTTGAAACAAGGGACTTCCTGGTCCGTGTATAGGATTAGGCTATTAGAGGTCACCGTGTTAGGGGCTTTCTCTTAGTCTAACCGGAGACCACGTGGGTTTGGCCCCCTTGATTACATGGTGAAACCTTAACCTTGTATGTTCACGACCCCAACTTGCATTGTGCCTATTATGATCTTGCATTCTTCTAAAATTCATTTTCAAAATTGTTTTCAAAACTTGTATTAAAATTGTTTTTAAACTTGCATCAAAACCTTCTTTTTCAAAACTTGTTTTCAAAATCACAATCCTAGGGTGATTATAGCCTTTTCATGGTTAGGGTTACTTTAGGAAAGTGTTAAATTTAAAGTGACCAATATGGTCCATATTTTCAAAATCTTTGTCGTTTTCAAAACCACTATTCTAAAGCGGTTCTAGCCTTCTTATGGTTAGAATCGCCTTAGAAATTTGAGATGTTTTTATGGACTTTCCAAAAACGCCCTTTTTAAATCTCTCTTTCTAAAAACTCTCTCCAATCTCCTTCTCAAAATTTCTTTCCAAAATTGCCTTCTAAAATCTCCCTCCAAAAATCTATTTTTCAAAACTTCTTTTTAAACTCCTTTCCAAAACACTCTCCTCAAAATTCACTTTCTAAAAACGCTCCCTAAATTTCTTTCCTAAAATTTTTTTTCTAAAAGCTCCTTCTAAAATCTTCTTTCTAAAACTCCTCTCAAGTTCACTTTCTAAAAACTCATTTTTAAGATCTCTTCCCAAAAAAAAAAAAACCTTTTCTTTCCAAAAACTCACTTTCCAAAAATCTATTTTCTTGGTGCCCAAGTCAAATCCTAAAACCAACTACTAGGAAATCCTAATTTTCCTTCCCTAAAACATGGTTTCCAATTTTGCCTCAAAACCTAGGTTTCCAAAATCTCCCCTTTTACATCAAAATCATAAGTTTCCAAAACCTATTTTCTATTTCAAAACTATAGTCTTCCAAATCTAGGGTTTCGAAAACTTTTGTTTCCAATTCCATATCAAATCCAATCGTCCTTTTAGGAAACCAAATCCAATCTTCCCATTTAGGAAACTAGATACAATCCTCCATTTTTGGAAACAAAATCAAATCATCTCTTTTTTAGAAACAAAATCCAATCATTTGTTTTAGGAAATAGGAATCTTAATCCTTCCCAATCCAAATATTTCCTAATCCGAATCCTTCCTAATCTCGTACTTTCCTAAACCTTAAGTTTCCTAAACTTAAACTTTTAAATCTTTCCTTAAATTTTAAGCTTTCAAATATTTCTTAATTCCAACCTCTCTTAGTTCCATACCTTTCTAAATGTCAACTTTCCAATTTCAATACTTTCTTAAAACAAAACCTTTCCTATTTTAAAACCTTTCTTATTTCAAAACTTTCCTAAATCGAAACTTTCCTAAAATGACACCTTCCTGTTTTGAAACATTCTTAATTTGAACCTTTCCTAAATCTAATCTTTCTCTAATCTTCTAAGTTCAACATTCGAGTAAAATCTTTCTTAACCTCGAGTCTTTCCTAAATCCTATCTTTCCTAAGTCTAGGTTTCCCAAACCTCAATCTTTCCAAAACAAGTCCAAATTTTTCTTCCAAGTTCTATATTTCCAAATCAAAGTCCAATCTTCTCAATTTCAAATTTCAATTTCTAATTTTCTATTCCAAGTTCAAATCAAATCCAAATTCCAACTTAAACTCTTTTTTAAGTCAAATTTTCTATTTTCTATTGGACTTTTGTCTGAACTACGACTGACCTGATTCCTCCAAAGGGATACGTAGGCAACCCCCATGGGTGCGGTCACAACCTGTTTCAAATCTCAAATTCCATGATCTATTTCAAACTTTTAATTCCAAATTTTTATTTCTAATCTCCAAAACTTTATTTCAAAATCAAATTTATCTTTTCAAACCTTTTTTCAAATCAAATCAAGTCTTTTCAAAGTATTTTCAAACTCTCTTATTCTTGCATTTGCACATCATACATCACGTTAGTTTTTTTCTAAAAATTCTTTTCAACAGTGAATCTAGGGTTAGTTTTGGACATATGTTAATCGAAGACTCTCATAAGTGAATCTAGGGTGAATAGACATGTAGGTACCGCAAGGACGGGGTAGGGTGATGGCTTAGTGTGTTTTCCCTACACGTAACCAACCTTCGAACCCAGGATCACTGATTTCGAAAGACTAAAAAGGAGTTATTTTCAAAAAAGGGCTTACATGTTTTCTAAAGGTTGCCAAACAACTTGTTTTCTTAAAAACCCTCTCTTGAGGAAGTATTTTCAAAAACCCTAAGTGCAGTCTTTGGATTGTGCTTAGTTTTTAGGTGACCTAATCACCTTAATCAAGTTAGGTTGCGACTCCAAATCTTTTCTAAAAATCCTTTACTCAAATTAAATTTTCATTCAAACCTAGTCGCACTCATTCTTCTAGGAGGGTGAGTTCTAATGAGAGAGTACAATATTTTTTTCGCTTGTGTGTGTATTCCTCGAGTGCGAAAAATCTGGGTACGACATTCATCTTCATAGTATAAACATAAATTGCATAAAAATAAACTGAATATATTGATTGCAAATCTAAAAATCTGATTACAAGAATTGTGAACAACTATGAAAACTTTGCTATAAACCAGAAGGATTTCTATACCTACTGCTGCTGCTACTTCTAAAACAAAGTTAAAAACGTGAACCCTAAAATAAACAACAATCCCAGCTTTTATAGGCTTCCAAAACTTTGCATATTCGTACAACCGTTCGAACGCCTGTGCCATTGTTCGAATGCATCGGACTATTGTTTGAACGGTGCGTCGAACGCACTTCGAACGGAAAATCTACTATCTGTATCTTTCAAATGCACTTCAAACCTGAACTTGACGTGAGACCGTTTGACGTACTGTTCGAATGCATCTGTATACCGTTCGAATGCCCTTGAGGATCGTTCGAACTCCCTTCGAACACCTAATCTGTTTCGGCGCGAATTTATTCCTTTTAAGCTAGGATTCCTGAACATAAACACAAAATTAAGTTAGTAACGAATTAAGATTAAAAATAACATAATTAAACATATTATGAAACTAACAAATAGCTAATTAAGGCATGTAGATTGCACTTTTAAAGTATAATCACCTAGCCCGGCCCAAGCCAGAGCACCCTATAGGCAGTCCTGGACCCCATTTCTAGAAGCCCCCTCCCACTTGTTACTCGTGGGATTGTGTTAGGCCACATCGTGTCTTTTAAGGGGATAAAGGTTGGCAAGGCTAAAATTAAAGTGATCCAAAAACTACACCTTCCCACTTGTGCGAAAGATGTGTGATCATTTCTTGGGCATGCCGATTTTTACCGGTATTTTATTGCGAGATTTAGTGCAATTGCTAGGCCAATGTGTCAACTTTTGTCTCTTGATGTTCCGTTTGAATGGATTCCAACATGTCAACATGCCTTTGACACATTAAAGGGGTTATTGACATCCACCCGAATTTTACGTGCACCCGATTAGTCTCACCCATTTGAGCTCATGTGCGACGCTAGTAATTATGTCGTGGGGGCAGTTTTGGGATAAGAGTTGACAAGAAGCCTTATGTCATATATTATGCCTTTAAAACCCTCAATGATGCCAAAATTAATTACACCACAACTGAAAAAGAACTTCTCACAGTAGTTTTTGCATTAGACAAATTCCATTCCTACTTGATTGGGTCACTAGTTATTATTTACATCGACCATGTAGCCCTCAAGTACCTTCTTACCAAACCTGATGCAAAACCCTACCTCAATCGGTGGATCTTGTTGCTTCAAAAATTTCATATTGAAATGCGAGATAAGAAAGGGGTGGAAAATGTAGTAGTGGATCATTTATCTCAGCTCCCTCTTGATGGAAGAGCCACCAACTCCACCCCTATCAATGAACATTTCTTGGATGAGGAAATCTTGCATGTGCATGCTTTAGAGAAAGTTCCTTCCCCTTCGTTTGCCGACATTGCAAACTATCTTGTGACCGGTGAGGTTCCATCCCATTGGTCGTCCATTGATAAACACAAGTTCTTTCAAAATGTGTGTTACTTCTCTCGGGATGATCCTCACCTCTTTAAGTATTGTCCAGATCAAATTATTCAGCGATGTGTACCCAATCATGAGTTCCAACAAGTCATGGAGTTTTGTCATTCCCGAACTTGTGGTGGACACTTTTCCTCCAAGAAGACCATCGCTAAGATTCTTCAATGTGGCATTTATTGGCCAACCATATTTAAGGATGTTCATGCATTTTTTTTTACATGTAATAGATGCCAACGTTTGGGGACACTTTCTAAGCGACACATGATGCCTCTTTAATCCATTACTATCTTGAAAATTTTTAATTGTTGGGGAATTGACTTCATGGGACCTTTCACTAACTCTTTTGGCTACCCATATATCTTAGTGGTGGTGAATTATGTTTTAAAATGGGTGGAGGCCATTGCCTCCTGAAACAATGATCACTAAGTGGTGGTCCGCTTTTTGAAAGAAAACATCTTCTCAAGATATGGCATGCCCCGAGCCATTATTAGTGATGGTGGCTCACACTTTTGCAATAAACCCTTTGCATTTTTAATAAAAAAGTATGGTGAGGTTCATAAGGTTGGCTTACCTTACCATCCTCAAACTTAAGGGCAAGTCGAGTTAGCCAAAAGGGAGATCAAAAGAATCCTTGAAAATATCGTCAACCACAATAGGAAGGATTGGTTCCTTAGGTTGACCGACGCATTGTGGGCTTACCGCAAGGGTTATAAGATCGTGCTCGGTGCATCGCCATATAGGCTTGTTTATGAAAAAGCTTGCCACCTCCTGGTGAAAATTGAACATAAAGTCTATTGGGCCATCCGACAATGCAATGAAGATTTTGATGCCGCGAGTACCCATCGAAAACTTCAATTAAATGAGCTTGATGAACTCCGTAATGATGCCTTTGAAAATGCTAAAATTGCTAAGGTCCGAATGAAGAAATTTCATGACCAACATATTCTTCGCAAATCCTTTAAAATTGGTCAAAAAGTTTTTCTTTATGATTCGCGCCTCGATTTATTCCAGGGCAAGTTAAGGAGTAAGTGGGTGGGCCCCTATCTTGTTACCGATATCTTTTCCCATGGTGCTATCAAAGTGAATAACTTTACTAATGGGTCGGCTTTCAAAGTGAATGGCCAAAGATTAAAAGCATATTTTGAGACTTTTTTGCGCAACTTAGATTGTGCGGATCTTATTAATCCACCTTGCTTTGACTAATGAGAGCCTATGTTCGAGTCTTTTAGGAGTAGGAATAGTTTTGGTTAGTTTCTTCTTTCTTTCTTAGTTTTCTTAGTTTTTGATTGGTTTTGTTCTTTCTTTCTTTCATTCTTAGTTTTGGTTAGTTTCTTTCTTAGCTAACTTTGTCTTTTAGGAGTAGGAATACTTGTAGTTAGTTTTTGTTTAATTTCATTTAGGTAGGAGTAGATTTTCGCTGTTTATAGTATTATAGTTTAGCTTTTGAGTGAGGTTGCTCTTGCAGTTAGTTCTTTTCTGTCTTTGAGTTTAGTTAAAAGTAGCTAGTTTGTTTTTGTGAACCCACTCAATTACTTCTTAGGGAGAGTCACATGCTCTTCATTTTATGTAGGGAATCCCAACCAATTGGTGATTTCATATCACTCATTTGATTCTCTTACATGTGATACTTTGAGTCTTTAAAAGGGGGGCTCCTGGCCATAATTTTTATGCTTCAGTTCTCTCCTTACCTTGCCATATTTTTGCATTAGTTTCCCTTTGACATTCCTTCCATTCCATGGTATACAAAGAGATTTCTAAGGTAAACGAGAGTATTTCCCAAGGCCCGAGTTTTGATGAGTTGGAGGATCTAGACTACTCCGCATTCTTGCAAGCCTATACTTGCACTTTATTGTCCCAACTTCTCGAGGATGACGCCGTCACTGTAGCTTGCTTGCTAGATTCTCGTCTCCTTGACGAGTCATCTCGATCATCTTCAGGACCAACCACGAAGGATGCAACCGTGTCCTCTAGTTCAAACACTTCTAAGAAGTAGGCTCGCTGGCCCCGCCGGGTGGTAGTTAGAGACATAAGTTGGCTTGTTTTAGACTTCTTTTGTAGGGGTCCTTGGTTTCGTGTTTCCTTGTTGTTCATGCCAACTTTGGCATTGTATTGTTCAGTTTAGTTGTTTTAATGAAATGGTGGGTTGTGTAATCACTCTCGTGTTGCCTTGATTCTTCTTTTTGTTGCTTGTTGTTATACATTGAAGATAATGCATTGTTCTAGGTGGGGGGTGGTGGTCAATTGCAAAACATTCTCCCTTGTTCTTATCATTTTGGGCCCATTTTTTTTCATTTTCGTGCAGAGTGGATCAATTCTGTGAATTTGCATGTTTTTTTTCTTTACCGTACATATGGTGGTAGAGCGTATGTACGGTTGGACTACCGTGCGTACGCTGATGTAGCATGATTCTATTGGCTAGCAGTTCACATTTTTTCTTGACCGTATGTATGGTAGCAAGTGTCTACGTATGGTCTCAGCTCCCTGTGCACGCGTACGCTACCATTCCGGCATCGTACATATGCACTTACCCACCGTATGTATGGTGCCCTTATTTTTTTTATATAAACCTCCCTTTTCAAATGGTAACTCATTTATAAACTGAGTCGACTCAGAGCTAAGTTAGTGATGGTGAGTGAGGGAGTGTTTTAAGCTTGCAGTGGAGCCCTGCCGGTTTCCAACCTTGGTCTTACTTGTTTAAGCATCCCATTTTTGCCCACTCGGCAATCTCCGGCCCGACCGGATTTGGTTTCCAACATCACAATATATGCAGGCTCAAGATGAGCCTTTCAATCTCCATTCCAACCAGATGGTCGCTTCTCGGGCCCACAAGGATCTGTTGAAGCCTTAAGCACCATTATTCCAGGCAGTTTTCCGGATCAGGCGGTCCCGGAAACCAAAGCCATCAAGGTAGCTTCCCGAGACTGGGCGATTTCGGGGACCAACACCTCACCAAATTCCAGATGGTTCACTTCTGGCGCCTGCTAGCCCGCCAACGTAGAATGTCTGTCATTCGGTAGTTTTCCGGGAGCAGGTGTTTTCGAAGACCAACGCCACCCTTCCAGGTAGCTTTCTGGGACCAGGCATTCTCAGGAACCAACACCACCCTACAGGTAGCTCTCTAAGACCAGGCGTTCTTAGAGACCAACACCGCACAGGTAGTTTTCCGAGATTGGGCGGTCTCGAAAACCAACACTTAGGTCAACACCGGCGCCTGCTAGCCCGACTCGGTGAAAAATGACCAAGTCTGCCCCTTGGACCTCTAGGCACATTTTGGGAAAGTTCAAAATCCCTCAAAACGATAAATCCATCCTCTCATAATGTTGTCAAACCATCGAGCGTCCCCCGCACACCATTTGGTCCAAATTCGGTCCTATTCCGGCTCACTCTGGTCAAAATGACCATTTTGCCTCTGAACGACTCAGCACGGCACAAACCCCGCTGAACGGCAACAAACTCTCTCAGAACCATCCCTGAATAGCCCTACACACCTAACATAATATATTGGACCATTCTTGACCATTTCCAGCCAACTCTGGTCAAAATGACCGTTTTGCCCCTAGAAGCCCAAAAAACGCCTCGAAACAGCACCAGCCTTGGGATTTTGAGCAAAAGGTTTCACCACACGCCGTTGTTTAACCTAGGGAACACCCTACGACACTAAGCTCACATGGCTCGATAAAAGTTCCCTGGAGTGTCTCGCAGATGCTTCGCTGAAATTGTTTTTTCTCCTGATTCCCTGATTATATCGCATTGTCAACCGACTTGAGAAATGCGTAAATCAGGGAATTCTCAAAAGCTCGTCCATGGATCTTTCCATCGATACGGTTCGATTGGATGGATCACTTCCCGAAGCCCTCCATCGTACGGTGCGAAAACTATAACTTTCAGCAACCCTTGGAGCGTCTCGCAGACGCTCTGCCAAGGTTAACTTTTTCTCCGATTCCCTGATCAAAACGCACTGTCAAATGACTTGAGAAATGCGCAAATTTGAAAATTCCAGAAAGTATTTCCAGAATACTTTCTATCGGAACGGTTCGATCGAATAGATCGCTTCTCGAAGGCCTCGATCACATCAAACGAAAATAGCCACTTTCAAACACACACGGAGCGTATCACAGATGCTCCACAAAAGTGTCCTTTTTGGCACGCTTCCCAAGACGATATCCCACGCTTCTGAACATAATTTAAACTCTTCAAAAACATGAAAGTTCATCAGATGCACTAGGAGAACATCCCGAGTGCGACCGATTCCCCTGGAACCTTCTCGATTGGCCTAATTATCGAGGCAAAGTTTGGACGATTCTTCCCGGTGATGGAGCGTATGCTACAAACGCTCAAATTTTGTTCAGATCGACTGACTTTCGATCAACGGTCGAGATTTAACCAGTACATAGGGTGCCACGTGTTATAGTGGCAATGGAACAGTACCTGCGCATGTCCTATATGCGCACGGCCAAAGTTTGGCCATGCGCATGTAGCACATGCGCATGGTCCGTGCCAGATTGCCTATAAATAGAGGCCTCCCCCTTTGCATATTCTAGGTCCGAAATTGATACGAAACTCTGCTAAAATCACTCCAGAAACTCGAATCTCTATATATATTCCCCCCTCCAACACTTAGGCTAGATTCTACCTCTCCTAAGCCTATGCACTCCATACACAAAGGCTCATACACACTTATACACTCCACTCAAGCCTCTCAAGCCTTCTTGAAATCACTCAAGCTCCAATCAAGACATTCATTGAAGATTACAGGAGTGTTGAAGGCAAAAGGTGGTATCCCTTTTATATTTGTGCTCTTCCCCACTCTTCTCTTCTCCCTCCTAGCCTACTTAGGCAATTCTCTATTTTAATCCCCATCTTCAACCCCCCTTTCTTGCATGCTTGAGCCAAGAGGGCTCCTAGATCATGCCTAGAGGAAAGCAAGTGAGAGCCACCATGTAGGGGGACCTCTCACTAGCCTACTTTAAGATGGTATGGCCTAAGATCCTCTTATTTGTATGGTGAAGCCTAAAAACCTTGTATGTGAATCATGACCCCTTGCATATTATTATTTTGATCATGTCTTGTATGCTTGGATTCATTTTATGTTTATTGCCATATCCCACAATGCTTGCATTGTTCTTAATTTCATGACATTTTCAAGTTCTACATGTCCTTCAAAAATTGTTCCAAGAGTTGGCCCCTTGAAGTTTAGGATGGGACTTTAGGAATTATGCCTTTGAAAATCCCTCACAACCCCCTAATTCATATTTTTGCACCATTGTATTTCAACTTGCATAAAAGTTGCTTTCAAGCTCTCTAAATTTTCAAGGTTTTCATTTTCTCAAATTTAGCCGTTAAAATGGCCCCATGGAACCCTCTCTTGAGTGGTCTCCCTTTATATTGGCCATAGGACCCCTAAATTGTTAGAATGGTCCACTTTTCTCCTTATGATCGCCCAAAAAATGATGTTCAAATCCTTTGATTTTTATGGTCTCCATTCTCTCAAGTTTAGTGGTTAGAATGGCCCCATGGAACTCTCTCATGAGTGGTCTCCCTTTATATTGGCCATATGAACCCTCTCTTGATGGAATGGTCCCTTTGAAAAATGGTTTTCAAAAATCCTTCCCCAAAGATGATTTCAAAAATGCGTTCTCTCTATTTTTGCATGAAAAATGATTTTCTAAAAATTGTCCTCATCATGTTGAATTTTAATCCCTCCACTCTTGTCAAGATAAAAGTTATAATGTCCATGAGGAAACCTTCCTTAGAATGGTCTCCAAGCACTACTCATACAAACCATACTCTTGACTAGAGTCAAAATTTTCATGGAAATGATCTTTAAAGAGATGGCATACTAAAGTCCATGGCATAACATGTTTGGTTCTCCAAAACTTTTTCCAAAAAATGCACCAAACTACATTTCAAATCATCTTTCAATCCAACCCTAGGTTAACTTAACCCTAGTTACCTAACCCTAGGTTAACTTGACCTTAGTTACTTGACCCTAGGTTAACTTGACCCTAGTTACCTAACCTTAGGTTAACTTGACCCTAGTTACTTGACCTTAGGTTAACTTGACCCTAGTTACCTAACCCTAGGTTAACTTGACCCTAGTTACTTGACCCTAGGTTAGCTTGACCCTAGTTACTCAACCCTAGGTTAACTTAACCCTAGTTAGTTAACTCTTAGTCTTTTTAACCTTAGGTTCCCCCTAACCCTAGGCTAACCTAACCAAGGTTAATACACTTCAAAGTTCCAACTCTTGAACCCTTTTTCAAATGATCATTCAAATTTTCCAATTACCCCCCTAACCTATTCTTCCAAAACCTCTTACCCCCATGATTTTAAAAACCCAACTCCATATACTCTTCTTATGTTCCTACACTCCATCTTCAAGACCTTTCCAAGGATGTCTCCAAAAGTCACAAACCTAAGGTATTCCTAGCCCTCTCATGGTTAGGGATTCTAAGGACAAGTGATAAATCAAGAACAACCTCTTAGGTTGTCTATGTTAGGATTCCAAACACATCATTTTCAAAGACCACTTTCAAAAACTAATCCATCCAAACATTCTAAAGTTGTGCCTTCAAGGTCTTCAAAACAAGACTCCAAAAACACTTTCAAGTTCTCTTGAGTCATGCCAAATCATTTTTCCAAAACTCCCTTAGAGTCAATCCAAAAGCATTTTCAAAACATACCACCATCCAATTTCAAGTCAAAACTTTCAAGTCCACAAAGTGTCTTAAACTCTTCCAAAGACCTCAAAGTGTCTTAAACTTTTTCAAAGACCCCAAAGTGTCTTCAAACCTTCCAAAGGCCCTAAATGTGCCTATTTTCCATCGGGCTCTCGCCTGAACTACAAATGACCTGATTCTCTCCAAATGAGATATGTAGGCAACCTAAAATGGTGCGGTCATAACTTCTATGTCAACCCCAATCCCTTTTTTCAAAAATTCTAATCAATCCAAAGTTTCTATTCTAAACTCTTCCAAAACTCCTATCATTTTCAAACTTTTTTCAAAAACTTGCATCATGCATCATCCATCCGAAAAGAGATGATTAAACCCCGTTTTCAAAGTTCTAAAGTGGATATTAAGTGGACAATGGTAACCGGTTATTCTAGTGAGTGAATCAAGGGTGATTAGACATGTAGGTACCGAAAGGGCGGGGTAGGGTGACGATCTTAGGATATCTTCCCTACACGTAACCAACCCCCGAACCTTAGATTTCTGTTTTCAAAAGACCAAAATGGAGTTATTTTTAAAAAGAGCTTAAACATTCCAAAAGGTTGCCAAACAACCTATTTTCCTAAAAAACCCTCTCTTGAGGGAGATTTCAAAAACCTTTTTCAAAAACCCTAAGTTTAATCTTCAGATTAACGCTTAGTTTTAGGTGCCCTAACTCACCTTAATCAAGTTAGGTGGTGACTCCTATTTTTCTAAAAAGCCCTTAGTCAAATCAATTTTCAAAGCTAATCGCACTTGTCCTTTTAGGAGGACGAGTTCTAATAACAGAGTTTCGTGCTTTAGGGTCTCCGAGCCGAAAGGACCTTGGACACCTCAAAAATCGGGGCGCGACAACTTGTCTGTGCCCGTCTTCAGTCCGCCTTTAGGTATTCCTTGAGCCTTTCTTTTTCATTTCCTTGCCTTTCTTTTTAGTTTCTTTCTAGTTTAGTTAGTTTAGCTAGTTAGTTGGTGTAGATGGCTCCGCGGACCAAGAAGGTTTGCAGGACCCTCGCCACTTTTGATGCCTCCTGGTTTGTTGATGGGAAGGCTTAGTAGCACTATGACTAGATCTTTAGCTGGAGAGGTCCATTGTAGGAGAGAGCGATGACTCTCGAGCACTTTAAGGGTGAGCCATATTTTTGGAGAGAGACGTTTGAGGCTCGTAGTTGGCTTCAATTGGCATAGTACAATGTCCAGCATAAGACTAGGCTGGTTGCTGAGTTGATGGCCAACATTCGATCATTTTTGGATGTTACGGGGGATGAGCGTGTAGTTTCCATAGTTAGGGGTAAGACCATTACCATCACCCTAGCCACTTTTACAGAGTTTTATAGTCTCCTGCAAGTTTATGACCCAGCATTGAGTTGGCCCCATCAGAGTGAGGTTGATCACGAGGTGATGGTCACTGAGATTTGCTAGCCTGGTTCCTGGTGGATTTTTTTTCAGATTGAGAAAAAATTCCTTGCTCCTAGGTATGCCCCGATGTTCATTTTCCTAGCGGTTCGATCTTTTTGTTAGGGCGTTATGGAGAGATGAGTAGACGTAGAGGCCAGTTACTTTATACCTTGGGGATGGGTAGGACTATTAATCTTTCCCGCTACATGTTTAGAGCTTTCTATGAGTCAGGGGCTTTGACGAAGCCGCAGGGTGCATTGCCTTTCACAGGGATGATTACTGAGTTGATTGCATGTGCTGGAGTAGCAGTTCCAGATGACACTCCTTTAGCTCCGGTACATGCACCAATTGCCCTGTCTACTCAAAACATGGCTGCGGGTCAATTGGAAGGTATTCAGAGAAGGGCTGAGGCTCTTGTTCAAGCCTAGCAGCGGCACCAATAGTAGTAGCAGGTTCCTGTAGAGGGACATTAGGTTCCAGCAAAGGGACAGTAGCCACAGGCCGAGGCTGAGCCGCAACAGGCTTAGGGAAGTCCAGCCTTACAAGCATTCGCTTAGCTATTAGATCAATAGAGTGCACATATCGAGAGGCAGACCACAACCATTCAGTTGATGTAGCAGACTGTTACGGGTCTTCAGATAGCCCATACAAAGCTCGGTTAGAGGTGTGCCACTCTAAAGACAGCGCAGACAGCACATATCACTGCTTTATAGACAGCTTTGGGCACTCAAATTGCGAAGCTTCAGGCCTCTTAAACCAAATTTCAAAATGAGATTCGACAGGAGTAGGCACGTTACAGCCAGATGTTGACTGACATCTTGGCCAGACTTCAGGAGAATGAGGAGCCTGATTTTCCTGACTTAGTTGTTGGTACTTTAGCTCTTACATCTCTAGGAGGGCTTGATTTTCAGGATGCCGATGATTTCGGACTTCGACAGGCTAGGGTTTAGATAGCAACTCATGTATTGCATCTCATGTACATCCCATACATACATTTCAGTCATCGATGTATTTAAAACTCTAAAGCATTTTTGATGTAGCCCATTTTAGTTTCATATGATTAAATGCCTATTTTGAGTTTTATATGATGTATTTATTTCAATGTATGTTGACCTCTTGTATACACAGGTTATTTTTCAGATATGAGTTAGTGGATGATTCATTTTTATTTGTTGCGTGATAGTAAGAGGTTGACGGTATTGTATGGCTTCTCTCACTACGTACTTCCCATTGTTCGCATCCATTAGTGATCTATCGGTTGACCTTTGTTATTCATAGTGGATATGTTGATTCTTCGCATGAGGGACCATAACATATCTTATGAGATTCAATTCGGGATTCATGAATGATTTGGGATTAGTATGGGGCACGATCACAATATGATAAGCATTGTTCTTCTCTGATTTCAATATAAACACGATATGGTTTTGATTGTATTTACGAGCACGGATCATATTAAGTAGTTTTACATTGTTGACCTTTGCATTTATGACCTAATTGAGTGGAGATCATTACTTGGCGAGAGTAGAGTCTATTGCTTCATTGGAGAGATTTTTACACTTACTCGAATGAATTCTTATTAACTTTTCTCATTTACAAATGACTTCATTATACTTGTGTTTGGCTTGTTGGTTTGATATTGATCTTCATTGATTGACACTTGCATTTTATCAAGATCTATACACAATACTTGCTTTGGAAATGATTTTTAGGCCTCTTTGTTCACTTTAAGCCATCAAGTTTTATTGATATTTTCTTCTCTTTGTCATCACATCTTTACACCCTTTGTAACGCATTTCTAAGTTTTATGGGAAAAGAAATGAGAAAAGAAAAAAAGATAGAAGAAGAGAGAAAAAGAAAAAGAAAAAAAAATCATTAGTAGCATGTGAAAAGTGTTCCCATTCTTTTGAAAAAAAAAAGAGAGAGAAGAAAAAAGTATAATACATGTGTCGAAATTGAAAGCATACAAGTGTAAGCATCCCATTTTTTCCCACTCGGCAGTCTCTAGTCCGTTCCGACTTGAGTTCAAGTCAATATGGATATATTCTAGAATTCTAGTCCTAATCCAGTCAATTCATTACTTCGCGGGCCCACCAGGCCCAAATAGAGGTAAAATGACCAAAATGCCCTTGTGGGCGTTGTTTGGTCTAATCCCATAGGCGCATCTTCCCGAAGACGGTAAGTCTCCTTTTTCAGTCCAATTTTAATCCCTTTCTCGAGAAAGTTGATTCCTCGAGACAGTATGTCTATCCTGTCTGGCACGTTTTTCGCAGAAAGTTTCTTCGAAACGGTAAGTCCCTTCAAACCCGTCGATCAGGTCGAGACCTCGAGTCCCTGAGATGGTAGAACGGTCCACCTTTGGCGCCTGCTAGCCCGCCAATGCAAAAATGTTCGTTTTGGCATGCTTTTTGAAAAAGTTGATTCCTCAGGCGCTAAGTCCCTTTAGCAGCTTCTCGAGATCAGGCAGTCTCGGAAATAATCGCTAACCGTCAGAGTAGCGGACGTACTCGCAAATATCGCAATCGTCAGAGTAGCAGAAATACTTGCAAACAGGTCGATATAGGAAATTACTAATAAACCCCTGTATCACGAGACCCCCGTCAGAGTGGCGGAAACAGTCAAAACCCAGGTCAACACCGGTGCCTGCTAGCCCACTTTGGTGAAAAATGACCAAATTGCCCCTAAGGCCATTTTTCGGCACGTTTCTCGAGAAAGTACCTAAGTCCTTAGAACGGTAAGTCCACCCTTTCAAGATTGTCTTAAAAGTAATCCGGCATGATTAGGTGCCTTCTAGTCAGTTTCGAGTCAATTCCGAGACTTTCCGGTCAAGATGACCATTTTGCCCCTAGGCATTCGAACGCCCCGGGAACCACACCGATTTTGGGTATCAAGCTGGTAACCTCCCGAGAATGCTTTTTATAGTATTCCCTACTTTTCTTTGTCTTTCCGAATCATTTCGAGTCAGTTCTGGCAAACTCAGTGCAAAATGACTGTTTTGCCCTTGGTGGGCCGGTCGCCTTTTCCGACAACACCGGCCTTGGGTATCAAACCGGTAACCTTTGGGAACATTCTAAATAATGTTTTCAAATCTCGAGTCTTCTTCCGGGATATTCCGAGTCCGTCTTGGTAGCTTTCCGACCTAGTTGACTGTTTTGCCTTTAATGGCCCGGTTAACCCATCTAACAAACCCTGACATCCTTTTTCACGTCCATTACCCCCAGGACCCTATTCCAAGGGTTCCTGTCCTTTTCCGGCCTTTCGGGCCATTCCCGGTCCCTTAAATCCTTCTCGGACCTTCCGAAGTCACTCCTAGTGAAGCCAGGCTAAAAATTGCATGGTAGTCACTAGTACAGGCGCCCAAATCTTCTGAAGATACGTTGCTTGCCAACTTAAAAGCTTTCCTCAGTGGCTGGCCCAAAAAATGGCCTGGCGCCACTTCTAGTGGCGCCAATGTATTCTTTGGCTTGGCGCCACTGGAACAGGCGCTAGGTTCATCCTCTGTCTATAAATACAGAGCTTCCTCTAGCGTGAAAGAGGTCCGCAAACTCAGTCTAAAAACCCTACTTTTCTATACACAGAGCTCGTAGCCTCCCTAAACCCTAGCCTCCTTTAGGTTCTCTAAACCCTAGCCACCATACACAAACCCTAGCTCTCCAATACACTCATACACTCTCATATACTCATACACTAGCCTTCAAAGCCTCCATTGAAGACTTGAAGTGCTGCAACTTCAAAACTCCCGAAGATCGAAGACAAGTTCTTGAAGCCTGAATCAAAGCAAGCAAGAAAAACAAAACGCGTAAAGCAAAGCAAAATAAAGAAGACACAAGGTAGGCTCTTTATTTAAGTTTATGCATCTTCCCCCTCTCTTTTCTCTCTTTGAACCCACTTGGGTTTTTTTCTATTTTAATCCCCCATCTTCTTTCCCCATTTTCTTTGCATGCTTGAAATAAGGGACTTCCCAGTCTATGTGTAGAATTAGGTTATTGGAGGTCACCGTGTCAGGGGTTTTCTTTTAGTCTAGCAGGAGACCACGTGGGTTCGGCCCCCTTGATTATGTGGTGAAGCCTTAAACCTTGTATGTTCACGACCCCAACTTGCATTGTGCCTATCATTATCTTGCATTTTTCTAAAATTCGTTTTCAAACTCGTTTTCAAAACTTGCATTAACGTCGTTTTCAAACTTGCATTAAAATCTTCTTTTTCAAAACTTGTTTTCAAAATCACAATCTTAGGGTGATTCTAGCATTTTCATGGTTGGGGTTGTTTTAGGAAAGTTTTACATTTAAAGTGACCAATATGATCTATATTTTCAAATCATTGTTGTTTTCAAAACCACTATCCTAAAGTGGTTCTAACCTTCTTATAGTTTGAATCAATTTAGGAAAGTGAGATATTTTTATGAATTTTCTAAAAACTCTCTTTTCAAATCTCTCTTTCTAAATTTTTTTTTCCAATGTACTTTCTAAAAATTCTCTTCAATCTCCTTTCAAAATTCCTTTTCAAAATTGCTTTCTAAAAACTTTCTCCAAAAATCTATTTTTCAAAACTTCTTTTTAAACTCATTTTCAAAACATTCTCTTCAAAATTCACTTTCTAAAAACGCTCCCTAAAACTCTTTTCCAAAATCTCTTTCCTAAAAACTCTCTTTTCAAGTTTACTTTCCAAAAACTCCTCTCTAGGATTTCATTCCAAAATCTCTCTTTCCAAAAATTCTCTCTTTCCAAAAATCCCTTTTCTTGGTTCCCAAGTCAAACCCTAGAACCAACAAATAGGAAACCCTAATTTTTCTTCTCAAAAACATGATTTTCAATCTTGCCTTAAAACCTAGGTTTCCAAAATCTCCCTTTTTACATCAAGATCATAAGTTTCCAAACACCTATTTTCTACGTCAAAACTATAGTCTTCCAAATCTAGGGTTTCTAAAACTTCCCTTTCCAATTCCATGTTAAATCTAATTTTCCCTTTAGGAAACCAAATCCAATCTTCTCATTTAGGAAACTAGATCCTATCCTCTATTTTTGGAAACAAAATCAAAATACTTCTTCTTAGGAACAAACTCCAAATCTTTCCTAATTCAAATTCTTCCTAATCTCCTACTTTCCTAAATCTTAAGTTTTCAAAATTTGGACGTAAAAATCTTTCCTTAAACTTAAAGCTTCCAAGTCTTTCCTAATCCCAACCTTTCTTAATTTCACATCTTTCTAAATGCCAACTTTCCAAATCTAAATATTTCCTAAACTTAAACCTTTCCTAACTTCAAGTGTTTTCTAAATCTCAAACTTTTAAACATTTTCCAAATTTCAAATCTTTCCAAATTTAAAACTTTTGAAACTTTCTTAAGTTAAAATTTCCTTAAAACGAAACATTCCCTATTTCAAAACATTCTAAATTCAAAATTTTCCAATTCCAATTCCAATACTTTCTTAAAACAAAACATTTCCTATTTCAAAACCTTTCTTAAAATGAAACTTTCTTAATCCAAAACTTTCCTAAAATGACACTTTCCTATTTTGACACTTTCCGAATTCAAACCTTTCCTTATTCCATCTTTCTCTAATCTTCCAAGATCAACATTCGAGTCAAATTTTTCTTAATTTCAAGTATTTCCTAAGTCCTATCTTTCTTAAGTTTAAGTTTCCTAAACCTCAATCTTTCCAAAACAAGTTCAAATTCTTTCTCCAAGTTCTATCTTTCCAAATCAAAGTCGAATATTCTTAATTCCAAATTCTAATTTTCAATCTTCTATTCTAAATTCAAATCAAATCCAAATTTCAATTCAATTTCTTCTTCCAAATTAAATCTTCTATTTTCTATCGGACTCTTGTCCGAACTACGACTGACCTGATTCCTCCAAAAGGATACGTAGGCAATACTCATGGGTGCGGTCACAACCTTTTTCAAATCTCCAATTCCATAATCTATTTCAAGTTTTCAATTCCAAAAATCTATTTTCAAATCTCTATTTCTAATCTCTAAAAATTTCTTTCAAAAATTAAATCTATTTTTTCAAATCCATTCCAATCTCTTTTCAAATCAAATTAAGTTCTCTTCAAATCTATTCTCCAACTCTCTTTTCTTGCACTTGCATCTCATGCATCATTCTTTTAGAAATTCTTTGCTAAAGTGGATAAGATTGGACATTTGTTAATCGAAGACTCTCATAGGCGAATCTAGGGTGAATAGACATGTAGATACCGCAAGGGCGGGGTAGGGTGATGGCTTAGTGCGTCTTCCCTACATGTAACCAACCTCTGAACTTAGGATCACTATTTTCAAAGACCAAAATGGAGTTATTTTCAAAAAAGGGCTTAAATATTTTCTAAACGTTACCAAACAACCTGTTTTCTTAAAAAACCCTCTCTTGAGGAAGTATTTTCAAAATCGTTTTTAAAAATACTAAGTGTAGTCTTCGAATTTTGCTTAGTTTTTAGGTGACCTAACTCATCTTAAATAAGTTAGGTGGTGACTCTAAATTGTTTTCCAGAAGCCCTTTATTCAAATCTATTTTCAATTCAAACCTAGTCGCACTCATTCTTCTAGGAGGATGAGTTGTAACGAGAGAGTACAGTATTTTTCCCGCTTGTGTGTGTATTCTTCAAGTGCGAAAAATCTGGGTGCGACTACAAGAAAGTGGAAAAGAAACAAGAATCCTTGATAGAGGAAAAGAGTTGAAATCTCAAAGAGAGGTGAAGTTGATATTGTAAAAATTGAAAGTTGGAAAAGAATAATGTCTTTTAATGAGCATTACATGCCTTGATCACACATGTTTTGCATCTTTACACCCTTTCTTTCCTTCTTACCATATCTTGATACCTCTTGGCTTTCCCTTACAAAATCCTTTATGATCCAAAGCATGATCTTCAATTGAGGTTTTGATGGAATGTAAGACGTTGTTTGCATATCATGCTTAATTGATATCTATGCCATAAGCATTCTTCCGTGAAGTCATGCTAAGTTGATACACTCACATTATATCGTCTTTCTTAGCTTGGTTTGCTCTTTTGTATGACTTGAATACTTACTCTTTTATTATAAGCAGCCAAGTGAGATAAACTATGTGTTCAATTACTCTTTGAGTGTATGCCTGGAGAGTGTTTGGATTGAGGGTTTAAGGTTGTCGGTGTGAAGTAAAGCATTGTAAACTACCATGTATGATCCTACCATACACACACTCATGAATCTTATCATAATGTCTTCATAAACTCATATTGTTTGTATTGAAAGTAGAGATACCTTATTCTGAGTGATATGATATACTTTCATGCATTTCTCCTATATCATTCCACATTTAGGATTGTTGATTATAAGGCGATGTTTATAAGTGTCATCACTGCAAGCCCTTATGAGACACCACTCGTCCACTAGGGGTAACTTAGGGGTTCAAAGGCTTGGTGCATAGGCTAAATACATTTGGGACTCCCACGAAAGTGGAGATTATCCTTTTGTACATATTTATTTTATTTTTGACATTTTGCCAGGGACTAGCAAAAGCTAGGTGGGGGGTGGTCCTAGGTTCTCAAGACATTCATCAAAAGTGTCTCCATACACCGAGAAGTCATCCATGAATACTTCTACAATATGTTTGACCATGTCACTAAAGATGCTCATCATGCACTTTTGGAATGTAGCTGGTGCATTGCACAAGCCAAAAGGGTAGACGGAGATAAGCGTAAGTACCAAATGGACATGTAAAAGTAGTCATGGATTGATCCTCTAAAGCGATCTCAATTTGGTTGTAACCTGAATAACCATCAAGAAAACAATAGAAAGCCTTTCCAGACATTCGCTCTAACACTTGGTCAAGGAATGGTAAGGGAAAATGGTCCTTTCGGGTCACGGCATTGAGGCGACGATAATCGATACACATTTGCCATCCGGTTTGGATATGAGTGGGCACCAATTTGTTCTTATCATTTCTAATTACCATGATACCCAATTTCTTAGGCATCACTTGGGTAGGACTTACCCACTTAGAGTCGGAGATGGGGTGGATAATACCCGCATCAAGCAATTTCAATACCTCATCCTTTACCAGTTCCTTCATGTTAGGATTCAATCTCTGTTGCATTTGATGCACAAGTTTAGCCCTTTTTTCTTAAAAAATGCGATGTGCACATAAAAGAGGAGTAATACCATGGAGGTCGGCAATGGTCCACCCTATAGCTTTCTTATGGTGTTTAAGTAAGGCTATCAAGCCTTCCTCTTGGCTCAAAGATAAGGCGGAAGAAATTACAGTGGCATAAGACTCACCATCCCCCAAAAATGTATATTTCAAAGTGGTAGGTAATGGTTTCCTTTCGGGAATGGGAGGCTTTGCCTTCGATGGAATTGGATTTATGGTACTAGGCTGGAGAGGTTCAAAAGAAGGGATCCATTGACCCATATGCATGCATTGGGCGCTCTCATGACCTAAGGAAGAAACTTCTCTTAAAGCCATAACATGACAATCCAAAGCTTCATGAGGCTCGCTCCTTAATAAAGCACTCATTCTCAAAGTGATTTTGCATTATAGTCTCAATGATATCAATCTCCCAAATATCCTCCCACTCACCCGGTTGTTTGGCAACAGAAAAGATATTCAATTCAAAAGTGGTGTTGCCAAAAAAAAAGCGTTACTAACCCATTCCTACAATGATGATAACATTGGAAGTGGCTAGTAAAGGTCGCCCTAGAATGATAGAGATTTGGTTGTGAGCTACACAATTCTCCATGGGTTGAGTGTCCAAGACTATTAAATCAATGGGGAAATAGAAATTATCAATTTAGATGAGCACATCCTCATTGATACTCCTAGGAACCTTGATAGACCAATCCGTTAGCTGTAAAGTCACACAGGTAGGTTGTAATTCTCCTAAGCCAAGTTCCTTATATACCGAAAATAGGAGAATATTAACATTAGACCCTAAATCCAATAAGGCTCGATCTATCCTCGTGTTTCCAATGGTGCAAGAGATGGTGGGACATTCGAGGTCGTTGAACTTAGGAACAGTTTTACATTGTAATATTGCACTTTGGTTCTCATTCATCATAGCCGTCTCCTTGACATGTAACTTTTGCTTGAAAGTACATAAGTCCTTTAAGAACTTGGCATATGAAGGAATTTATTTGATGGCATCAAGAATAAGGATGTTGACCTTAACTTTCTTGAAGACTTCATAAATTTTAGCATTAAGAAGTTCATTCTTAGGTTTGGTCAACCTTTGGGGAAAAGGAGCATGCTTCAAGATGTCTTTCCTCTTATCCCTAGTAGTCTCACTCAAGGTATCAAAAGGAGTATCGGTGGGCTCTTTTTTATCCTGGTGCCTATCACTCTCTCCTTTCTCATTAGGTTCTTTCTCTTCCTTAACATCTTTTTCTTTTCCTTTCTCCTTTCTAAAAACACATGGTTTAGAAGTTACATTCTTTGGGGGAATATTTTTGTCAATGACTTTACCATTTTCTAAGAGTGGTTATGGCTTGTACTTGTTCATGATTTGTTTAAGGGTCCATGCCACCCTCGGTAATATGTACTTGCCTAACTACCAGATTAGGTTGAGGTTGAGCTGGGGATCTCCCTAGGATATATTGAGTTAAAGCTTGTGTCAATGTAGACATTTTCTTTTATAGGTGATCGCTTTCTAAAAGGGTGATACTTAACCGCAAGTGCACGGCTGCGATGTAGTAATATTTTCTCGTAAGTACGAGATCGATCCCACAGGGAAGATGGTTTATGTAAATAGGAAAACTTTCCATGGATAAAAAATCTTAGAAAAAACACTCCAATAAACAAAAATCTGATTTTAGGTTGAGAAAGGACTTGTTATCTAATTTAAACTAAGAAATAAAGAAAAAGTCCTAGGGTTAATCGATCCAATCAATTGTGTCTCTTAAAATTTCGAAGGAGATAATTTAATAACTCAAATCTTTTGACTATGTCGCGAGTCTTGGATTTGAAAGATTTAGCGATAAAACCAAGTGTTCTTTAAAACTTTAACTTTTAGAATAAATCGGGTTGCTAGAATCAAGGACGAGTACCATCGATTCGCGCAACGCATATACTGAATATAGATTCACGTATAAACGTTACCGAACATAATCAAACATCCAGGTTTTTGAAGGTTTCTAGAACGAAGAAGAAGAAGAAAGAAAAGTAGAAAATTTAACTTTAAAACCAAAATCGTACCTTCTTTGTTCATTCAAGATCTTCAATTGGTCTTTACCATTGATCCCAAGATGAAATCTAGCTACTTATCATAATCATAGATACGCAAAGTTGTATTGAAAATATATTGAAAGATTGAGTAATCTGATTACAGGAATTAAAAACTGAATGAAAACTATGAATAAACTATTCTAATCTACTCTTAAAACTACTCCTAAAACCCTAGAAAAACGTCAACCCTTTATTTGCCTCAAAAACATAAAACTCCTAACTCTATTCTACTACCTACCAATCTCTCCAACTAAAAAGTGAATTAATATATAAATCCCGTCGTCATTCGTACGGATGGTTCCCACTGAGTGCTCAGATGGGATGGGTCCCTTCACAAAAGTTGTAGGTCTCGAAAGGTTATATGAAATCGATATATTGTGAGCCTGAATAGCCTTTCTGGTTTGCTAGATATGAGTTTCCAAAGTTTCAGCTTTGCATGCTTCAGCAGCTTGTACCACAGCTTTAGCGGCTTGTACCTTAACAGCAGCGTCTTGAAACCTATGATTAAATTGCATTCGAAATCATTCCATTTAAGCTCAAAACCGTTCGAATGCCTGGGCCACCATTCAAACGCCACGGACGACCGTTCGAACATTGCATCGAATGCACTTCGAACAGGAAAATCTGCTCTTTGAATCTTTCAAACACACTTCGAATCTGAATTTGACATTAGACCGTTCGACGTATCGTTTGAACACTTCTGTACACCGTTTGATTGCCCTTGAAGACCATTCGAACGCCCTTCGAACGCCTATTCTGTTTCAGCACGAATTAATCCCTTTTTAGCTAGGATTCTTGAAAATAAACACAAACCTAAGTTAATACGAATTAGGATTAAAATTAACACAATTAAACATAATATAAAACTAACAATTAGCTAATCAAGACATGTAGATTACACTTTTAGAGTATAATCAGTAGGTCCTCAAGTATCCTAATATTTTGTTCCAACACCTTATCTTGCTTATCTACCTTTGCATTGACTGCTCTCATGTGATTGGACAATTGATACAAATTATCTTCCATGGGTTTCCTATGAGGAGGTTGATATGGTTTGGGTTGATTTGAAAGTTGTGCTATGGGTTGTTGTTGATAAGCTTGAGATTGAGGTGTTTGGAATGAAGAAAAAGGTGTGAAATAGTGTTGAGGGTTTTGATACCCTCCTTGGTAAGGTTGGGAATTTGAACTCCCCTCATTTCTTTGCCCAAAATTAGGGTAATCCCTCAATCCTGGATTGTATGTGTTAGAGTAAGGATTGCCCCCTCCTCCTTGGAATTGGCCAATCGCATTGACTTGGCCATGTAAAGCCTCCTTCACCCCCAAAATGATTGGACATGAAGACGTGTCATAGTCAGTGGTATCACACACTATGCAACAAGTTTATCTCCTTACTTCATTCTCGACCGCTAACACATTCTTTCCCTCAAAAGCCTCTAATTTCTTTGTTAAGGTGGCTACTCTCGCATTAACATCATCAATCTTTTTTAATTGATATCGTCATACCCCTTGTTGAATTGAACGACTCTTAGGATTTTGAGTCCCGGTTAATGCCCAGTCTCTAGCTTTGTTTGCTATGGTGTAAAAGTATTCATATGCTTCATGAGGTTGTTTGTCGAAGAATGTCCCCACACACATTCACTCAATCAAATGCTTAAGTTGAGGGGTTAAAGATGAATAAAAAGTGTTGATAATGTGCCAATCGGTGAAGCTATGATGAGGGCACGTATTGAAGAGGTCTTTAAACCTCTCCCAACATTGAAAGAACGTCTCCCCCATCAAAGGAGAAAATTAAAAAATTTGCCTTTGGATGCTTTCCGTCCAGTTCTCGGGAAAGAATTTCTTTAAAAACTCTCTTTGGAGAATAACCCATGAATGAATAGACATAGGTTGTAATGAACTGAACCAAAGTTTGACCTTGTCTTTTAAACAAAAAGGGAAGAGTTTTAATAGGAAAATCTCTTTTGGGCAAGAATTGTCCATGATAAGTGAGCACGCATCCTCAAACTCCTGAATGAAATTATATGGTTGTTCGGAATCCATTCCATGGAATTGAGGGAGCATTTGCATGCTTCCCTACCGAATGTTAAGTGTAGTGTAATGTGGCGGGAATACTAAGCAAGTTGGTGCTTGACGTGGGGGATTCAAGTAGCTAACACGTCTCTAGATGTGCTTCAAAACTGGAGTCATTCTGCAAGAGTACGGAGGTCGCGCTTGTAGTAAAAACCGAAGGATCCGGTGTCGTTCTCTCCCAAGGGAATTCTGCAAATATAGCAACAAAGCTCAACTAGCACGGACACTTATCTTGATGGATTGCAAATGAAAATTCTTTTCTTTTCCTAATATAAAAGAGACCGAAAATATGTTGGTTTTGAGATGATGGTGGTTCAATGCTTAATGCAATAATTTAATGACTAATGAAGACAATAAAATCTAGTTTTATGTAATTTAGAAGAAAAGTTTGGACGTGATTGTTTCGATCCATCAATTCTCAACAAGGGTTTCCAATGTGCCAATGAAGCACTTTGTTTTGAAATTGGGTCTGCACTTTATTTTTTTGAAACTGGACAACCCTTTTGTTTTGTTTAAGCAACCCCAACTTAGAATGAGAAAAAAAACTAAGAAAACAAATAAACAAAACAACTACTCCTATTCCTACACAACTTGGGGAGAATCGCCTAATGCCACAAAGTGAGAATTTTCCATCATCCCACACCCCCAACTTAGAGATTTTCCAAGAGTTCATGTAAAAATAAGAATAGACAATGACCACTTGTTTGATGAACTCTAGGATATAATATGAAAGCACATAAGGGTAAAAAGAGTCATGGTATGTAGGAAATAAAGAATGATCACGCACAAATGTGCCAATGAAGTTTATGCCATGAAATGCTTGACCTTCCCCTTCTTTTTGGTCAGCCATTGGAATGACGTTTAGTTCCAATGTTTAGACATAGAGCTCCAAAGGCTCCGGTAGAATAGGACTAGGTACTAGAGGGGTAAAAGTAAGGATAACATAATCCCTAGACACGGTAGGAATGACCTCTAGACCATTAAGATCCTCTTTAACATGCAAATTCCCAACATCTAGACCAAAATCATCATTAAGGGTAGACTCATCACTACCCTTCTCTTCTTGTTTAGAGTCCCTAATCTTGGGCTCCTTTCCCTCACTCTCTATTGTTCCTTCTTCGTTCACCTCTTTTGTAGGTATCACTTCCTTCAGTTCAGACACCTCAGGAAGAATAAGTACCTCTTCTTCAACCTCATCCTCATCATCATCCACCCTAAGAACGTCTTTCCTTGGATCAGACACTGCGAGAACGTGGATATTTTCTATTTCATGGTCAGTTTTAAGGGCGATAACAGAGAGACCTCGGTCATGACTCCTCATATATGGAATTGGGAACATCTTATATGTAGGATCATCTCATGGTTGAGCCGGAAGCTCTTCGTTCTCGTGATCCATTGGCTCTTGTGTTAACAGGGCCAACCGTTGAGTTAGGTCATCTAATTCCTGACGAATTTATGCAAGAGTGTTAGCTTGTACCTCTGTATTAGTATCCCTGTACCCCGAGGACATACTCGTGTGATATGGCATATAAGATGACTATATGTTCTCTTGATTCTTTACAAAAGGTTGATAAGATAATGACAAATGTGTCTCATGAAACATGTAAGGTGAAGTAAAAGGTGTATATAGACGAAGGTGGTGCATGGTAGTATGGTTATTGTGGTGGTTGTTCATAAGAAGCATATGGTGAAGCTTGAGAGCTCCACTCTGAATAGTTTAGAGGTGGATAATAATCTTGTGGTTGTGCCGTGTCTGAATCAGGACTTGTAGCAATAAAATTTCAAGGATAATCAATGATTAAAATATATGCAAGACCAACCAACAAGTATATGAAAACAACTTATCCTCCCAATCCTACAACAATGATGCACAAACCTAATGTAACCAAAAGAAAAACAAAAATAATTGTTCAAAAATAAAAGATGGAACGAAGTTAACCAAACGAGCTATTGAGTTCCCTCGTATTTATAGAATGATGGTGAAATGCTTCCTCCAAAATAGACTCTCCAAGGCTCGTCCACCAACATAAAACACAGCTTCCCCGGCAATGGTGCAAAAAACTTGATCGGCCTCCAAATTAATGCTAAAGATATTCCTGGTAACGGTGCCAAAAACTTGATCGCTCCCTAAAAGGGTGATACTTAACAACAAGTGCACGGCCGCGATGTAGTAATAATTTCTCATAAGTACGAGGTCGATCCCATAAGGAAGATGGTTTACGTGAATAGGAAAACTTACTGTGGATCAAAAATCTTAGGAAAAACACTCCAATAAACAAAAATTGATTTTAGGTTGAGAAAAGATTTATTATCTAATTTAAACTAAGAAATAAAGAAAAAGTCCTAGGGTCAATCGATTCAATCAATTGCGTCTCTTGAAATTTCGAAAAAGATAATTTAATAACTCAAATCCTTCGACTATGTCGCGAGTTTCGGATTCGGAAGATTTAGCGAGAAAATCAAGTGTTCTTTAAAACTTCAACTTCTAGAAAAAATCAGGTTGTTAGAATTAAGGACAAGTATCATCGATTCATGCAGCACATATACTGAACCCAACTCACGTATAAACGTTACAAGACAGCGTATATACTGAGTGTGGTATTCACGCATAAGCGTTATTGAACATAATAAAACATCCAAGTTTTCGAAGGTTTCTAGAACAAAGAAGATGAAGAGAGAAAAACTAAAAGATTTAACTTTAAAACCAAGAACATATCTCATTCGTTCATCCTAGATATTTAATTGATCTTCACAATTGATCCTAAGATATAATCTAGCTACTCATCATAAACTTAGATACACAATGCTGTATTGAAAATATAATGAAAGACTAAATAATCTGATTATAGGTATTGAAAACTGAATAAAAACTATGAATAAACTAGTCTAACCTACTCCTAAAACTACTCCTAAAACTCTAGAAAAACGTCGACCCTAATATTTCTTCTCCTCCTCCCAAACATAAAAGTCTTCCCAGCTTATATAAGTAGCAGAAACCCCACCGCACCGTTCGAACGGCCTTTGAGCAGACTTCGAACACCAAATTGACCGTTCGAACGGACTTCTAATGCTCTTCGGACAACTTTTATGCTCTCTGAATCTATTGAACGGTCTTCGGACCTGGTTTTGGCATGATACCGTTCGAGCGCACTTCGAACGCCTGCCAACCATTCGAACGTTATTATTCACCGTTCGAACTGTACTATTCACCGTTCGAACTCACTTCAGACGCACTTCAGACACACTTCAGACGCACTTCAGACACACTTCAGACGCCTTCTCCAATTTAGCCCGAATTTCTCTTTTTTAAGGTGGAATTCCTTAAACCATACATAAAACTAAGTTAGTAATGAATTAGTGTGAAACCCTAATCTCATATTTTTATAATTAGTTGAATTGCATCGTAAACGTAGTTACATTAGTTTATTTAATTTAATTTACATCTATTGCATGGTTAATTATAAATTGTGTGTGCCACTTGTATCATTTTATTAGTGGTAAGTTAAATGGTTAAATGGTGAAACATTAGTGAGTGAATATAATAAGTAGATGTGTAAAGTACCTAAAATATAATAAGTGGGTGTATAAAATACCTAAGGGGGGTGAGATATATATTATTATGTTTATATTGAAGTTAATTGAGAGGAGGGGAGGGTGTCGGTGGAGAGAAAGGGAGAAAGATGACAAGAGGGGACAAGGAGACAAATGAAGAAAGAAAAAGAAGGAAAAAAAAAAAAACAAGAATGGTGGGGAGTGAGTGGTTAGCATGATGGGAGGGAGAAGAGAGGAAAGATAGCTGCCATTATAGAGAGAGAGAGAGAGATATAGAGTTATAGAGAGAGAGAGAGAAGCTTGAAGAGAGAAGGAGCAATCGGTGGAAAAGAGGAAGAAGAAGAAAAGAGGGAAAAAATCTAAGGAAGCTTTCTTACACTTTGTTTTCCTCATCTAAGGTGAGTATCATGCTTGTTTCATCTTATTTTAACTAATTATTACATGTTGTATGAGTCATGCCATGGAAGGAAGAGGATGGAGGTGAGATCTTCCATGGTAAAAACTTAGAATCACTCATGGCAGCCCTAACAGAGTATTCTCTATGAAAAGGCTACTGTTTAGAGACATTTCGACCTAGCTAAAAATTTTATTTGTGGCTGAATTTTTGGACACTGTAAGTTAGAGTTATGAGGATCATTTGGGATTTGGATTCACTTAAAAATGTTGTAATTTCGAATTATGGTGAATTTTTGAAATGGGACTGTCCCTGCAGATTTTTTATGCCCAGATCTGTAACCTCTGGTTTGACAGAGCATTCGACCAAGTTAGAGTAGCCCAAAAATTATGAAATTTTTACTGTATCTAGGATAAAGGTTGATGATAATCTGTACCAAATTTCAGATTATTTAGATGTCGTTTACCTATGTTATTAATTTATCAAAGATAGACTATTTACTGCTGAATTCGAGTTTCTGCAGCACTGCCCTGTATTTGAAAATACCAAATAAATACTTAGGCATGTTCAAAAAATGTAGAATTTGGTCTGGATACTCTTTGATATGTCTAGTTGGTATTTCTAAAGTTTTAGAATTTTTGGGCATAAGCCCACGAAGTTATGTCCAGATTATGAAGCCTGTGTCAGTTTTGGCAGATTAGAAGACTTGATGTATTTTGGTATTTTTCAACTCTAGCTTTACATTGGGAGTGTGATTGAGATTAGCATATAGTAGTTCTAATGTATAATTTCAGTGTTATAACTTGTTTGTGTAGATATTATAGCTATGATTATCGGAGTATACATTGAGTTTTCTAAACTAATACGGTTGCGGTGATAGGAGCTAACGGAGAGCAAGATCCTTCAACGTCAACCCCGAAGTGATCTTTGACATAGTGTGTGTGCGGTGACAGGTGGGATCATAGAATAATCTTATTCATATAGAAGTAAATAAATATTTCTTGTGTTATTATCCATATTGGTGTTAATTGTGGGATTGTCTTATTCATGTTAAATGCATTATTTATCTTCTATATGTATAATGGTGGTGAATGCATATGAGATGTTGATGGTGTTTATATATGAGGTGAAATTGGTATTATATGAGAAGTTCTGTGGAGATATTGATGATTTTATATATATGGTGGCATTGCATACCATTCATATTGTATGCCTTGCATTGCACTGGAGAGAGTTAACCACGGTGGGTTAACCAAGGCTTAGTCACGGTGGACTAGCCTAGGGGTGCCACGGTGGGCATTCCTTGATAACGCGCCATCGATATATTGGGCCAACGTTATCTAAAATTGCGCGCACATGTGGGTGATACATGCATTGCATTGAGACATCCATGATATAGATATATATTAATCATTTCTACCTGTATGCATTTGAGTGCTTATTATCATTCTTTATGAGTTTGATTATCTATCGTGAGCATGTTGACAATTAGCTCACACCCACACAGACTGTCTTGACAGGTAACTTGGAGATGACGGTTTGGTTCACTGCAGTCTTGGTTCTTGCCGTGGTGGCAATCATGTCGATGTCAGGATGTCGAGTCACGGGGCTTGGGACAGCTCCATTGTCTTACTTTCAGTTTCATGGTTGTATTTTATATAGACGTTGGGTTTTGGTGTTATGTTTTAACTTGTGTAATGGTAAAGAATTTTGTGAAAGGATGTTGATTATTTTCCAGTGGTAATGTATTCCTTTGGAGAGTTTATTATATTTTCCTCATTGTATTGTTTATTCCGCTGCGTTCTTTTATTTTTGAGTATGGGTTAAGGTATCGTTCGCAGGTAGGGTGACCTGTGCGATCACGCTTCACCTAATGTGACATAATTAATTTCTAATTGGGTTGGGGGTGTGACAATTAGGACTGAAAGAACATAATTAAACATATTACCAAACTAACAAATAGCTAATTAAGACATGTAGATTGCACTTTTAGAGTGCAATCAGGTACCGATTTTTTTATTGGTACGGTACGTACCAGTACCAGTACAATAACGGGTACCGTCTCGGATTTAACATTATAAACATTATATATATATAAAAAATATATATAACACAAATATACTATCTACAATCAAATTGTTCAAGAGTTTCAACAATCATTTCCATTGTCAATTACATGTAAAAATCCAACATAACCACATACTCACACTAAATATAAACATAACTTCCAACTTCCAATTTCCAAGATAAATACACTATTCATTACAGGAAACATAAACATACAATATAAATATTAGTTTCACAATCATCAGTTCCAACTTCCAAGTACTTTATAAGAATTTAAACACTCACCCATTATAGTAACAAACTACTACCAAATAAGTTATCCCAAGAGACTTCAAAAGATACATAAATTACTCATAAAAGAAATCATTCAACATAAACATAAGGATCATCATCTCCTCCAAAGAATAAATTTGTAGCACCCTAGTTATATTGGCTGTTATTCTCATTTGGAAGATTTTCATCACCATCATCAAAATGAGGCTCACTATCCTCCAATGTCAATGCTTCAAATTTTAATGTTGGTTCAATAATCTCCCATCCAAGATCTTCTCTATCAAGTAGAGTAGGTTCTTCAGACACCCAATCTTCTATTAAATCTATGTTGTCAAGACTAATGGGGTCAAGAGCATTCTTTTTTCGGCTAATATTCCTACAAATGTAACTCAATTTTTTATTAGATTGAAATACATAATATAAGATTATTGCATTTCAATGCGTTTAATCTTAATTTTACCTTTCTCGAAGTTTCAAGTTGTAACGAACAAAGACTAGATCATTCAGCCTTTTGTGCCCTAGTTTATTCCGTTTCTTTAAATAGATAAACTCAAATGTACTCCAATTTCTTTCGCATCCGGTTGCACTACAACATTGACTCAGTACTCGAATTGCAAACTTCTGTAATACTGGATATTCATTTCCAAATTGCTCCCACCATACAACTATAACAAATTAAAAAATTCAAATAACCATTCATTTACCAAGTTTTTCATAAGTTTAGGTAAATCGTAAAATAAATGAAAGTTTGTGTGTAACATGGATTTACTTGGATTTCGTCTTTGACGTTGACGAATGTCAAGGGACATACCAAAGTCACCAGTTGATTGCTTGTATTCTTTAATTTCTAAACTAATTTGATCTTGCAGTTTATAATCTGGAACCAAGGACATAATGGTTGTGAGCAATCCAGGTAAAAGTAACCAGCAGCATGAAAAATACAAGCAATCAACTGGTGACTTTGGTAAAAGTAGGCCTAAAAAAAGTCCTTGGATTAAGAAAGCAACTAGTAGCATGAAAAGGACTGTGCAGTTGTTTGTCCCATCTAGCATCAATCACTCGAGTGTATGGATTGTACAAGGAAACCTTATGTTTTAGCCTCTCTTTTATTGTCTCTTTTGCCCTATCCATAGCTTCATACAAGTACCCCATAGCAAGTTTCTCATCGCCATCTACAAGACAAAGAACCCTCACCGAAGGCTCACTAATTTTCACATGTTGACATTGTGACCAAAAATCTGCATCTTCCAAGATAATTTTAGTAATTTCTTTCCTGGCACTACTTTTTGCATATTAAGAGCTAAGCCATTTATCACTAGTGAACATTTGTCGAAGCTCTTTCTTGAAATGGAGTAGACATTGGAGACTTAAAAAGTTGGTAGCAAACCTTGTAACACAAGGGCAGCACAAATCTCTACCATTAGTGAAATCTTTCCTCATTGTGTTAACAACCCAAGCATGATTATATATGTATCAAGTGATCCTTTTAGCCATTTGAATGGTGCCATCAATAATAGGAAAGTACTTTGGAGTGGCAAAATTCTCCAACATCAAGTCTATGCAGTGGGCTGCACAAGGAGACCAAAAGAAGCTTTCGTACTTTGTTTGCAACCTTTTTCCTGCAACTTTGCAAGAAGCTTCATTGTCTGTTACAAATTGTACAATATTACTTGGTCCCACAAGTTGAACAACTTCATCAAAAATACTAAACAATATGTCAGCCTCCTTAATAAGGCATGATGTATCAACTAACTTCAAAAACATAGTGCCTTTGGGACAATACACAAGAAAATTTAAAAGTGTCTCTTGCTTTCTATTCATCCATCCATCGAACATAACTAAGCATCCATAAGTCTTCCTTGATTCTTGAATTTGAAGAAGATAGTCTTTAACCTCACAAACATTATTATTCAAGAGACTACACCTCAAGTCATGATAAGAAGGTCCTTTGAAACCCGATCCAATAGCTAGCATTGCATCTATCATTGGTTAGTAATACTTAGATGGAGCTGTATTAAACGAAACATTAGCATCATACCACCATCGAGCCATTGCCATTTTCACTTGATCAACCATTTCCTTAGATGCCATTGCACTTCTTATAGAAGGTTGAGAGCCTGGGCTTGTTCTTGGAGCAAAATAACTGCTTGGTTGCTTTCTTCTCTTACTCCCATCATCTCTAGATTGAGCATTAATAATTGAAGGGGGGCTCAAGGGGTTATCATCTTCATCATCTCCCTCAAATGCAGACCCTTGTCCAATGTTTTTCTTTAACCTTACACTTCTTTCTTTCTCTCTGCTATTCTCTTCAAGCAATTGTTTCATTTGCCACTTGACGTCCATTGACACCTTCTTGCAAGCACCAACTTCACCCTTAACCCCAGCAAGATGTTTCTTTAATCGAGTGATTCCACCACCTTGAAGGTGCTTATTATAGTGGAGGCAAATAGTATTGTTCTTTTTACCAACAAGCATTTGTGCATGAGCCCAAGCAGGATCATCTGATCTTATAGGAGTTGAGGCCACTGATGTAGTAGCATTTGAAGCATCATCAGTTATTTTTAAAACTTTCTGAAAATTTGTAAGTAATAGCATATGGTCAGTTCTACTGTTAAAGAGAGTTGAGACAAATAATGATGGCTTATCCAAATAGCAATTGACATACTAAATAGCATATGGTTTGCCTTTATCCGCTTGGTTGCTTTTTGCAGTAATTGAATGAAAAAAAATCTCCATATGCTATTATGGAGACCCAAAAAAAATCCGAGAGATATAATGGAGACCCAAAAAAATCCTACACAAAAAAAAAGAAGAAGAAAGCATGTCACACTCACACAAGCTGATATAATGAAGAAAGGAAAAATGACAAGAAGTACAAGGAAAGGTCATCAAAGCGGGGTTTCATAAAAAAAAAGAAGAAATTTCACATTTTGGGCTTTGTTTTGTTGCAAGGCCTATATTGATTTCTCTTAGTGAACTGGGTAATTGATACTCATGAGTCATGAACAAAAAATAAGAGAAAAAGAGTTTAATTAGAGCTTTACCTAGAAATGGAGGTTGCGAAGATGATGAGAGATCGCCGAGAGATGGAGGCTGAGAGATCATAGCTTCGTGAGAGAGAGAGAGAGAGAGAGGACTATCAGTAAAGACAAAATGAGAGTGAGAGGGGATTTTCGCAGCTAAGGCTTCACAGTGTTATATCTAGGCATTCCTTTCAGTTTTATTACGAAAATACCAAGAAACAAAACCGGTACCCCTGAAAATCCGATACCATTCGGAATGCTTGGTATTTCTGGTACCACCCGATAAATAGCGGTATTGCCCGAGAATTTAGTCGGAACGGTATTGCAGGCCAAAGGTACCTGTTATTTGATGGTACGGTACGTACCGGCCGATATGGTATGGATTAATTACTATGGTGAAAACTAAGCAAGAAGCGCCGGTACCGTACGTATGATCCTGTTCGCCGTACATACGGTGAACATACCATACGTACGGTCCCTCTTACGTTAATTCATCTCTAAACCTTGACAAATTTCTATAGGTGTACGTACAGTGGACCTTATTGTACGTACGGTGACACCATCGTATGTACGGTCATTCCAACTATATGTACGGTGAAGGCAAATTTTGCATTTTTCAACTCAATTTTTGCTCTAAATCTCTCCATCTTCACCCCAAACTTGTAAAATACCTATAAACACTTATTAGAACAATTATTATACTAAAATGAGGCATATGTACACCATAATTGGATTAACAATAGCTATTTAGGGACTTAAGATTACACTTTTGGAGTATAATCACTTGAGCCCGGCCCAAAGCTTGGCGAGCAAACCCGAGCCCAAGCCCGACCCGAGAGCCCAGCCCAAGCCCGTCCTTGAGCCGATGCCCGCCCCGCCCTCCCCCCCCCAAAACAACGACTCTTTCTCTTTCAAATTCAATTTAAAATTTTTTTTGACACACCCCCACCCATAACCATGACCCCCTCCTTTTCAAATTCATTTTTTTAAGCACACTTATTAATTTTATAAATATAATTGTATAAATAATTTACCTTAGTAATTCTTATTAATTATAAAATAATAAATGTAAGTGTAAAGTTTTTTACATAAGTTCAAAGAAATTATATAAGCTTACAAATAAATTTCTAATTCATAGAATCATAGTGTATAATTAATTATAACTAAATTTATTAGTTTTAAAAACATAATCCAATAAAAAAATGGGCCAAAGAGGCCCGGCCCAAAAACCGGCCCAAAAAGCTCCCGACCCCGCTCGAGGCCCAAGCTCGAAGCCCGTCCCTAGGGCCTTGGGCTGGGCTTCAGCCTTCCCTTTCACATTTTGGTCTAGCCCGACCAGAAAAATGGTAGGAGCCTTTAAAGTCCAACTGAGCTCGGTGGGCCACGACCCATGCAAGCCTGGCCCAGCTCAATTGACATTCCTACCTTGCATTTTGGATGAAGGCAAAAGTAGGCTCCTCTGATTTCAGTGTGATGGATTTCATTTATAACATTGCATGTGTTAGAAGCCCTAAATGTTGTCTCCCTGTTAGGTTTCTGTAGTTGGTTCTTTGCCAACCTCCTTCCCTTCTTCCTCCCTCTGTTTCCTTCTTTTCTTTCACTTTTCTTTTGGCCTGGCCTGACTTGGGTTCCTCATTTTAGTGATGCCTCTCTATGTATCCTTTATTTCAGTAATGGATTTCTTTTTCTTTGCTGATCCAAAAAAAAAAAAAAAAAGAAAGAATTTTCAAGAGTAAGCAAATATCTAAAGGACACCATGTTCATTCACGTGTTGCACAATAGTGCATTGAAGATGTTCGATATGTATACAGATTTTATGCCAAGATAGGGAATAATACGAAGTGCAATCTATGTTAGCAAGATTTTGGCAGAATAATTAGAGAGATTAAAGAACAAAACATGTGAAAATTACTTATCCATGGCTAGATGGATTGTTTCATCCAACTTGTGGATGGAATTTTGTTCGATAATTGAAATGACAAATATTTGTGGGGGAATTTTTGATCTCTGCTTTTGGATTATAGACGGGAAGCTCTTCTTTGTCTTTCATATCTACAAAAGCAATAAAGGAGAGAAGGTAATATGTTCCTCAGCTTTTACATCTCTTTCCCCTTTAAGAAGGAATAAGAGAGCAATTTGTACATTCCTGTACCTCACCAACCTGTGTGATGCCACGAACCGCCCTCGCATTCTTTTTATCTTATTTGCTTAAAGTTGACATTCTTTCTCCTACTTGGTCCATGCACACCTGTTTTTTCTATGGATCTTATCCTCTCTCTCTCTCTCTCTCTCTCTCTCTCTCTCTCTCTCTCTCTCTCTCTCTCAATTGTATACATGCTAATTTTGATGCAACTAGAGACTCAAATTTTCATGTATGTATGTTAGTGTGCATGAATATTTATATAGTTTGACATTCATGATGCTGAGGTAACACTTATTCATGTATCAGCAATTAAGTATATTGAAAAATGGGTGATGTAGGTTACCCTTGGGATCATCTTTAATTAAATGACGATAGTATAATGTTTTACCATAACCCATTTCATGTTTATGCATGTATCGACACTATGAACTGGCCCTTGGCCCCCAACGGAGCCAGTTTTGGGCACTGGTATGACATACTTTGGTCACTGGCTTTTTGTAGTTAATGATATATGAGACTATAGTTACTTTACAGAAAGCATATATAGGCCTGCATGTATATTGAAATATGTATGCTTTTGTATCCACAGCATGCCAAAGATTCGAATTGGTGATGACAAGCCAAAAAAAAGTGAAGTAGCTTTCAAATTGGTGAAATTTCTCCAGAGGTGGCTCGTGATCTAGAGATTTCTGGATAATAATTTATAGTAACAATAGGAAAATCAATAAAAACTCTCAACTTTTACAACTAACTTCATAATTAGAATTAGTGAAGACATCAACCTGCAGAATGGGGATTTTTTTTTTTTTTTTTTGGGTGTAGGTGGGCTAACAGATTGAACATCATCTTGTCCAATTAATTCTTCATCTCCCAGATGGATGGTTATATATCAATTAGTGAGTTAGTAATGGTCAGGGTTTGTTTAGATATGTTGACTGAAGCCTGAAGGACATCTTTATAAATGAAACTACTAAATTACAAAACATAAAGTAAAACCTTTGGCAAATATATAAACCTGGATGTTCACACACGCACCTGGACCTAAATATATACATATATATATATATATATATATATATATCACACACCTGGACCTATATATATACATATATATATTCTGGTATATGTACATAAATCTGTAGCATAAGGTAGATAAGATAATGTTTTGGGACCTCATGGCATATATCTCCTTTCTATTCTATGTACGGCCGTTCATCTTTGTATGGGCGTGTGCTCAAAGGAGAAAGTAGAAAAAAAAAAGAAAAGAGATTTCTTTTGCAATTTTGTGCTACAAGCTTGGTTTTGGTCTCTCATCTTTTATGGACCCCATTTTCAGTTTATAGCCATCCAAGTTCTAGATACAGAATGCATGGAAGATCAGTGGTTCGCTAATCCTGACCTAAGTATAGTTTATCGTTAGCGGTTGCATAGTGATGTGATGTCTTGAGCATAAGTCACTGATAATGAGCTTTAGATCCATAATCAATTTGGATCGCCCTTTGGATAAAAGGCTAAGTAGCTAGTATTCTAAGTTTTTTTTTCCTTTTCTTTCTCATCTTTCTCCGCAGCCAAATGGAACATGCATGGGTATTTCATATTCTTGAACACTATTATCATGTGTTATCAAAATCAAGAAAATTTTATACTATGTGTTATCCAAATCTAGAAAATTTTATGCTCATTCTCTTTCCTTTTGGCTTTCCATTTTCTTTCATGAATTGGATGCGAATCTTGTTACAGAAAAAGATGGTCCCAATTGGATAAATCCAATTTCTTTCACCAACTCATCAGATGCTCTCCTGGACAGATACAACTGAAAGTTCCCAGAAGGAAAACAATGGACCAGCTTATCCTCACTCTCTTTCATATCAATTTTTGATGGTGAAACTTTTTTCTAGATGGATGGGTCAGGCCATTGACGCGAAAGAGAAATTGAGCAAAAAGAAAAAAATGTGATTGTCACTAACCGTACTATCAACACCTCTCTATTTCCGTATGAAGAGATTCGTTGCCGTGCAACTTTTTTTGCTTCCAACAGATCCATCACTATCAACTAATGATAAAAGGTAATTTCTATCTAACGGAACACATTCTCTTTGCCTTAATCCTCAGGTTTTCTTTTTTCTGTTTTTTACCTCATGATGAATAGCTTAATCCTCCACCCTTCCCATCCTATATATATGGTATCCATTTGAGCTGAAATTCCTCAAAATCATCAAAGCTCACATTTGCTCTACTTCCACTTGTCTTTCAATAGTTGTTCTACACTTAGCATACTTCTTATACTACAATGGAAAGGGTGACGAACATGGTGTCTGAAAAGCCATTGGTGATCTTCAGTAAAAGCTCTTGCGGGTCATGCTACGGCTTGAAGACCTTCTTTCTCAACTTTGGTGCTAATGCTACTGTTCATGAGCTCGATCAAATACCGAGAGGACGGGAAATTGAGCAGGCCCTTTCGAATCTTGGTTGCAACCCAACCGTGCCTGCTGTGTTCATCGGTGGCCAATTGGTGGGTGGAGTCAATGAGGTCAATAGTCTTCACCTTAAGCAGTTATTAATCCCAAAGCTTAAAAGTGCAGGAGCTATATGGGTTTGGGATTGATGTTATGCCATGCATAACTGGCTAATAACATGTGTTTTAGCTACATATATATGTATTAGGCGTCACGATTAGTAGCATATAGAGCCTAGTACTGTAGTCCTAAAAACCCTACTAAATAACTGTGTACTTTAGCTTTTTTGTGATGGCATCTGTCAAATGTTCCTACTCTCGCAGGAACAAGATGGATCTCTCTAGGGTTTGTACTATTGTTTTTTTTTTTTTTTTTGGTAATGTAATCTCCTAGAGTTTTTGCTAATAAAGCTGAGTTTACAATAACTAGCTGCTTGTTACTTTCTTCGAAGGGTTTCATTTTGATGGAAAATGCCATGTGTTACTACTCCTGCAGGAACAAGATGGATATCTCCAAGGTTTATATAATTTGTGCATGTATGAGTGATTCCACTCTAAAAGTGTAATCTTTATCCCCTAATTAAGTGTTTGTTAGCCTCTATAAGGGAATCAGAATAGGTTCTTAGTAATAAATTGATTTAAACTGTGTTTTTATGTGTATTGTAGGCTTTTGGTGACAAAATGGTGGAAAGTGGCCTAAAGAGAAGAAGTCCGTCTAGACGGACCGTTTAGACAGTTCACACCGTTCGGACGGTGCGTTCGGACGGATAAATGACCGTTCGGACGCTACAACCGTTCGGATGGGCAAATCACCGTTTGGACGCTATGACGGAGATCGGAGTTCCCGAGTCGATATTTTCCGTTCAAAGCCATTCTAGAGTCCATTTTTCCCGTTCTAAGCTATCACAAAGTTGTCTTTTTCCGTTCGAAGAAATACAGAGCCAAAATTCCTCGTCTGAAGACCGTTCAAATGGTGAAATAACCATTCGAACGGTTATGCCACCGTCCGGACGGTGCGTTCGGACGCGTTTCATATGTACTTAAGATGCTATTCGGACGGTTATCGCAGTTTTGTCCTACATCACAGCAGTCGAACAAAACAGATCAAAGATCATTTTTCTGTATAGCTGGACGGTAGGAGGAGCTTCAAAGGGGGATCTTTTGTTATTTTGTAAGGTTTTTAGTTAGACTTACTTTAATGCTTTGTAATGTTGTCATTTATTGCTTTTGGATCATTGTAAATGAATGCTTGATATATATGAAGTGAATATTTTTCTACTCTTTCTAGCCACTTTATCTTATTTTCGCTCACTTTCTTAGCAATCAAACACTAGTTCTACATAGTTAATGGTAGATTTGTCTTCATTTATGCTATTTGACATGGATTTTAGTAGTTAAATATCCCTTGGATGTGATTGTGAAGATCCACCAAAGATCTTCAAAGGGTTAAAAATGAGTTGTATGAACTTTAAAGTCATATCCTTAAAATTCCATGGTTCCATTTGATTTAGCATGAGATTCATTAGAAAAACTTAGATTCGTAACCCCTTGACAATATTTATGCACAAATCAATGTTTGGTATAGGTATTGCACATGTTTAAGGTTTGATTCTAGGGTGCCAATCATAGATTTCCTCTTTATACTCAATCAAACAAAAACCCACATTTTTATTTTCGACCTTTTCCGAATCAAGAATCCAAAGTGCGATTCTTGATTTGAGTTATAAACCTCTTATTAGAAACCCTTGTTGAGAGTTGGTGGATCGAAACAACCATGTCCAAGCTTTTTTCTAATTACATAAAATTAGATTTTATTGCTTTCATTAGTTATTAAGTTATTGCATTAAGCATTGAACCACCATCATCTTAAAACCAACATATTTTCGGTCTCTTTTATGTAGGAAAAGAAAAGAATTTTCATTTGCAATCTATCAAGATAAGTGCCCGTGCTAGTTGAGCTTTGTTGCTATATTTGCAGAATTCCCTTGGGAGAGAATGACATCGGATCCTTTGGTTTTTACTACATGCGTGACCTCCGTATTCTTGCGGAGTGACTCCAGTTGTGAAGCACATCTGGAGGCGTACCAAGTTTTGGCGCCGTTGCCGGGGAATTCATAGGCAAAAGCTACACCGGACGAAAGCTAAGGATTGCGGAAGAAAATTGAAAAAAAAAAAAAGGGAAGAGCAAGCAAAAGAAAAAAAAAACACACACACAAAAAAAGGGTGGATTTCATCACCACCCCCAGGGGAAGCATCTACGGGCTACGGGCCCCGGTACACTCTCATTTCCCTTAAGGTGTTTTATTTTAAGATTATTTTTTTCCTTTTCTTTAGTTTCGTTTGTTTGATATAATATAATTGCATTGCATTTTTGTTAGGAAATTTTTCCTCTTTGGGAGTATTTAGTGGAGCTAGGCTAGTGTGTTCAAGTTTTAAATTGGTGGTACGCTTATTGTATGTGGAGATTGGAGGTACGGGATTGAATTGAGAAAAAGCCGTTGTTCGGCCTAGAATTGAAAAAAAGCCGTTGTTCGGCCTATGGAATTGTGTATGATGTGTTGAATGACCCAAACGGTCCAACCTTATGTGTGCATTCATTCTTACATGTCATATTTCACGAGGGACGAACATCATCGCCTTGTGAGGATTGAGAGTATTGAGAGCAAAAGCATATCTTCACCAACACCTAGCTTACCATTAGTGGTTGACCTAGGTTTCATTCCAATGGCAAATCCCAATGAACCCGGCTTACTTAACATTCAACCCTTGCATCTAAATGTCCAACTCAACCCGGAAGGTCATGAAGAGTTTGAGAGAGGGAGCCACCATGGCGACGTGGCGGCCCCCCCTATACGAACTCTCCGGGACTACCTAAACCCACCAAGGCAAGCACCAACATCGTGCATTGTTTTCCCTCCCCATCACAACACTCTAAATATTAGGTCGGGAATGATGCAAATGTTGCCTTAATTCCACGGAATGGATTCGGAACAACCCTACATTTTTCTTAAGGAATTTGAGGATGCTTGTTTAATTGCAATGGACAACTCATGTCCAAGGGAAGTATTTTTGTTGAAACTCTTCCCATTTTGTTTGAAGGATAAAGCTAAGCTTTGGTTTAATTCCTTGCGACCCATGTCCATCCACTCTTGGGCTACTCTCCAAGGGAAAATTTTGAGCAAAATTTTTTTCGAAAATCGAACCGAGGCCATACGAAGGCAAATTTCTCAGTTTTCTCCTTTGTTGGGGGGAACTTTCTTTCAATGTTGGAAGAGGTTCAAAGACCTCTTAAATTCTTGCCCCCATCACGGTTTTGCTGATTGGCATGTCATCAACACATTTTATTCTTCTTTGACACCCTAACTCAAGCAATTTGTCGAGTCTATGTGTGTGGGGACATTTTTTGATAAGCAACCCAGTAAGGCGTATGATTATTTTGATAACTTGGCAAATAAGGCTAGAGATTGGGCATTTACCGGGACCTAAAATCCCAAGGTTCGCTCAATCCGACAAGGGGTGGGAAGATATAAACTCAAGGAAGTTGATGATGTCAATGCTCGGGTGGCTACCTTGGCAAGAAAATTAGAGGCTCTTGAGGTGAAAAAAGTTCAATCGGTAAAGAGTGAGGAGATAAGAGAAGTATGTTGTCTTGTCTGTGAAACCTCGGATCATATCACCTCTTCATGCCCAATCATTCCGAGTGTGAAGGAGGCTTTGCATGGCCAAATTAACGCAATTGGCCAATATTCAAGAGGAGGGGGCAACCCCTATTCAAACACATACAACCCGGGATGGAGAGATCATCCCAAATTTGGGTGGAGGAATAATGAAGGGACTTCAAACTCCCACAACTACCAAGGAGGGTATCAAAACCCTCAATTATACCAAGTGCCTCCACCCCCACAAGCACTCCAACCACAACATCCACCTCCACCTTACCAACAAGCACCCATGACCCAATTCCAAAATCAACCAAGGCCATATCAACCCCTCCATAGGAAGCTCATAGAGGACAATGTTTATCAACTTGCCAATGACATGAAGGGGGTTAGTTCAAGGGTTGATAAACAAGAGAAGGTGCTAGACTAACACTTTAGGTTACTTGAGGACATCCAAAAGCAAATGTCTACATTGACACAAGCTTTGACCCAAACTGTCCCGGGAAGATTCCCGGCTCAACCTCAACCTAACCCGGCGGTTAGGCAAGTGCACATAACCGAGGGTAAGAGTGACCCTAGTTCGAGTCATGACTAAGTGCAAGCCATAACCACCCTTAGAAGTGGTAAGACCATTGACAAAACTATCCCACCTCGGGATGAGACTTCTAGGAAGAGTGTTGGCTAAGAAGAAAAAGAGAAAGACTAAAAAGAGCCGAGAGAAGGGGGGAAAAACTTAGCCAACCCCATCGAGATTTTGAGTGAGAGTGAAAGGGAGAAGAGAAGGGACATAGTCAAACATGCTCCCTTCCCGTAAAGGTTGACCAAACCAAAAAATGAACTTCTAAATGCAGAAATTTATGAAGTGTTCAAACGAGTAAAGGTCAACATCCCTATCCTTGACGCAATCAAGCAAATACCTTCTTATGCTAAGTTCTTAAAGGATTTATGCACTTTTAAGCGAAGGTTGCATGTCAAGGAAACTGCTATAATGAACGAAAATCAAAGTGCGATTTTGCAATGCAAAACTGTGCCGAAGTTCAAGGACCCGAATGTCTTACCATTTCTTGTACCATTGGGAATACCAAGATCGATCGTGCCTTGTTAGACTTAGGGTCTAGTGTCAACCTTTTACCCTTTTCAGTGTATAATGAACTTGGCCTAGGAGAGTTGAGCCCTACTCGGGTTACCTTGCAATTGGCGGATCGTTCTATAAAGGTTCCAAGAGGTATTAACGAGGATGTTTTCATCCAAGTAGATCACTTTTGTTTCCCGGTCGATTTCATTGTCCTAGACACCCAACCTGTTGAGAGTTGTATAGCTCACAACCAAATTTCTGTGATTTTGGGACGCCTTTTCCTAGCTACTTCCAATGCCATCATTCATTGTAGGAATGGGTTAGTGAAATTGTCTTTTGGCAACACCACCTTCGAGCTTAACATCTTTTCGGTTGACAAACAAAAGGGGGAATGTGAGGATATCCAAGAGGTAGACATCATAGAGAGCATAGTTCAAGATCACTTTGAGCGGGAGATTTTCAAGGACCCCTTGGAGAGAGCATTAGTGAGAGGTGAACCGCATGCTTCACTTGACAGTGAGGGCATGGCGTTGAGTGAATTTTCTCTTTTAAAGGGTGAGAGAGAGGAGTGTTTACATATGGGTCAATGGACCTCTTCTTTTGAACCCCTCCACCTTAGTGTCGAGAAACCAATTCCTTCGGAGGAGAAGCCTCCCATTCCCGAGAGGAAGCCTTTTCCTTCCAATTTAAAGTATGCATTTTTAGGGGATGGGGAGTCGTACCCGGTTATGATTTCCTCTAGCTTGTCTGGGAGCCAAGAGGAAAGGTTGATAACATTGCTTAGGAAACATAGAAAAGCCCTTGGATGGACTATCGCCGACCTTCATGGGATTAGTCTTCTCGTGTGCACTCACTGCATTTTCTTAGAGGAGGAGGCTAAATCCGTCTGCCAAATGCAAAGGCGATTGAATCCAAATATGAAGGAAGTGGTTAAAGGTGAGGTTTTAAAATTGCTAGATGCGGGTATCATTTACCCCATCTCCGATTTGAAATGGGTGAGTCCGACCCAAGTGGTGCCTAAGAAATCGGGTGTCATGGTGATAAGAAATGACAACAATGAGTTAGTGCCAACCCGTGTGCAAACTGGGTGGCGAATGTGCATTGATTATTGCCGCCTCAATAATGTGACCCGAAAGGACCATTTCTCTTTACCCTTCCTTGATCAAGTCCTAGAAAGGGTGTTTGGTAAGGCTTTCTACTGTTTCTTAGATGGATATTCGGGGTACAATCAAATTGATGTAGCCCTTAAGGATCAAGCCAAGACAACATTCACTTGTCCCTTTGGCACATATGCTTATAAACGTATGCACTTCGGGCTATGTAATGCACCGGCGACATTTCAAAGGTGCATAATAAGCATATTTAGCGACATGGTTGAGCAAATTGTTGAAGTATTCATGGATGATTTTTTCGTCTATGGGGATACTTATGAAGGTTGTCTTGGTAATCTAGAGAAAGTTTTGATGAGATGTGAGGAGAGTAACCTTGTGCTCAATTGGGAGAAATGTCATTTTATGGTTACTAGTGGTATAGTTTTGGGCCATATTGTGTCGGCCAAAGGGCTTGAAGTAGATAAAGCAAAAATTGAACTCATTCAAAAATTGCCCGCCCCGACGTGTGTGAAGGAGGTTAGATCATTTCTTGGGCATGCCGATTTCTATCGGCGTTTCATTGAGGGTTTTAGTTCAATCTCTAGGCCCATGTGTCATCTCTTGTCCCAAGATGTTCCCTTTGAGTGGACATCTTCTTGTCAACAAGCTTTTGATAAGTTGAAGGGACTTTTGACCTCGGCCCCAATCATTCGAGCACCCAATTGGTCTCTTCCATTTGAGCTATTGTGTGATGCTAGCGACTATGCTGTGGGGGTTGTCCTAGGATAAAGAGTTGATAAGAAGCTATATGTCATTTATTATGCTTCTAGAACTCTCAATGAAGCTCAAATCAACTATATCACGGCCGAGAAAGAACTCCTTGCGGTGGTTTTGCACTAGACAAATTTAGGTCTTACTTGATTGGGTCATTGGTCATCATCTACACCGACCATGCGGCCCTAAAGTATCTCCTTACAAAACCTGATGCAAAACCTCGCCTCATTCGATTAATACTTTTGCTCCAAGAATTCCATATTGAAATGCGTGATAAAAAAGGGGTTGAAAATGTGGTTGCAGACCACTTGTCTCGGCTTCTCTTCAATGGGCGAGCCATGGACCCAACCCCTATCAAGGAGCACTTCTTGGATGAGCATCTCATGCATGTGAGTGTCGTTGAGCAAGTTTCAACCCATTGGTTTGCGGACATTGCGAACTACCTTGTCACTGGTGAGGTTTCTTCCACATGGTCATCCATTGACAAGCTTAAATTCTTTCGGAATGTACGCTATTTTTCGTGGGATGATCCTCACTTGTTTAAGTGTTGTCCGGACTAATTCATTTGCCAGTGTGTCTCAAACCATGAATTTCAACAAGTAATAGAGTTTTGTCACTCTCATGCTTGTGGAGGACACTTCTCCTCCAAGAAAACCACTGCCAAAATTTTGCAATGTGGGCTTTATTGGCCCACTATGTTCAAGGATGTACATACCTTTTGTCTTGCTTGTGATAGGTGCCAACGGTTAGGAACACTTTCTAAGAGGCACATGATGCCTTTTCACCCCATCACTATTTTGGAAATATTTGATTGTTGGAGGATTGATTTCATGAGACCGTTTCCTAACTCGTGTGGGTACCTTTTCATTTTTGTTGCGGTCGATTATGTCTCCAAGTGGGTGAAAGCAATTGCCACCCGAAGCAATGACTAATTGCACTTCAAAAGTGTGATTTATGGCCGCTAACCGACCTTAGTTAGTTTTGAATAGGTTAATTATGTCGTTGTTAGTATACATTGTGCTAAGAGCAGTATTTTGAATCCATTGAAGATAAACATGCCTAAAGGAGCTGAATTGAAGTCCTTAAAGCGGTTCGGGATTATGGATACAAAGACCGAGGATCAATGATGAGAGTATTCTGAAGAGCATTGTGGGAAAGACTTCATGAAAGTGAGCACTGGAAGCTTGAAGAGTGGATACAAGGATGTGTATGAGAGAAAGTAAAGAAGAGGTGTATCCAACATCTGGACGTCGTCTGGACGATGATGACAGAGCGTCCGAACACTATTCGGACGTTAAACATAGAGGCCAACTTCAGAGACTTGATATTGATGTTGCGGACGCCATCCGGATGTTACGCGAAGGATTTCTCACTTATTTGTTGCTAACGTCCGGACGTTCCAAAATGAACTGTCTTTAACGTCCGGACGTTGATCCTGTCAAGGCTTAAAGTTGGTAGTTTCCTAAAAGGATTGGGACTCCGATACAAGACTATATATACATAACTTCATCTCTGAACTTGGGGTTGGAATTTTTGGGGTTCTTAGAGTGTTTTTCATAGTTCTTAGCTTAGTTTTAATTAGGGTTTTATATTTTGTTGATTGTTTTCATTAAGTTAAAGGATTTGTAGTGGAAATTCATCACTTTGATTAAGAACTTTAAATTCTTGCACTTTCAATTCAAGATTTTGATTGTTTTGTTTTAGTTCATAGTTTAAATGTTCCAACAATTTTATAACTCATTGGTATTTGCTTCAATGGCCATGAGTGGCTAAATCTTTCAACTTGGAATTAATTGTGAATGTTGATTGGGGATCAAGGATGACCAATGAAGGTACTGTGTTCTTTAATGTTATATCTTCTTGATTTTTCATCTTTTTCTTCTTCTTCCTCATTCTAGATACTTTCGAAAACCTGAACATCCTATTAGGTTCGGTAATGCATATGTGTGAACGCCATACTTAATATATACGTTACCTTGTAACGTTTATGCGTGAGTTGGGTTTATGTATAGGTGTTACTCGAATCGATGATGCATGTTCTTGATTTCAATACTTTGGTTTATTTTAGAAGTTGAAGATTGAAAGAATTATTAGTTTTAAAGTTAAATCTTCCGAATCCGGGACTCACGACGTAGTCGAAGGATTTGAGTACTCAAAACACTTTCATTGGAATTCTGAGAGCCTTGATTGATTGGATCAATTGATTATGGGTTATCTTTTATATAGTTTAAATACACTTTTGGTTAGATTTCGATAATTTAGGATAATTAGGGTTTTCAAACGTCCACATAAAATCATAAGATTTTCTTTTTTTTTTTTTTTTTTACGGAGCATCAATTAGGGTTTGGTTAGATTTGAGTGAGTGTTCGAGCATTTGCGATTGATTTATGGATTATCTTCTCTGTGGGATCGACCTCGTACTTACGAGATATTACATTGCATCGCGACCCGTGTACTTGCGGTTAAAGCACCATAATCATTGGCGGCGATCAAGCAAATTTTGGCGCCGTTGCCGGGGAAGTTAATTTCGCACAAGGGACCGCAAGAGGCATGATAGAACACGAACCTCAGTCCACGCGAAATCCAGCAGATTGCTTCGCCATTCACCTACTATAATGGGGAAGTTGACGGCTAAGGCCTTATCGGTAACCTTGTTCCATCCTTTTTGGTGTATTAGTTTTAGGATTATTTGTTCTTTTCTTTTTAGGGGTCTAGGCATCCAGTTAGATAGGAGGCGGATTTAGAAGCGATTAAGTTATATGCTAAATTGTTTATTGGTGGTACTGTTTTGCATAAGGAGATTGAAGGATCGGCTGGGTTTAATAATTTTCTTGTGGGCAACGGTGTTGTTATTTCTGTGAAGATTGGAGGGAAGGAAGGAAAAAATTTGAAATTATTTGTAGAGGTGCGGATAGTCTCTTATTTGTGCATTGCATTTGTATGTCCTCATACTTTAGAGATCAGACACGTCATTTAGTTCGCGTCGACCCCTTGCGTAACCTTCCACCAGGATATTTGACACCTTCACCTACTTGTCAGAACCGTATAGATCTTTCACGTTTTCCCTTGGTTGTTGACCTAGGACCCATACCAATGGCAAATATCAATGACGGCAACAGTGACAACCTCGAAAGAGGAAGTAATCAAGGAGAGGATGCTGCACAAAACCGTACCATTAGGGATTACATGAATCCCCAAAGGCAAACACCCACCTCAGCCATAGTACTTCCCGCACACCAAACTACACTGAATATCAAACCGGGAATGTTACCGGCTTTGCCTCAATTTCATGGCTATGACTCTGAACAGCCTTACACACATATCAAAGACTTTGAAGATGCATGCTCACTATTTCAAGACAATTCATGTCCAAGGGAAGTTCTCTTATTGAAACTTTTCCCCTTCACTCTTAAAGATAAGGCCAAGATGTGGTTTATTTCATTGAGACCTATGTCTATTCACTCTTGGAATACATTGCAAGGGGAGTTCTTGAAAAAGTTCTTCCCGGAAAACCGTACTGAGGCACTTCGTCATGCCATCTCGCAATTTGCACCTAATAGTGGCGAGAGTTTTTTCCAATGTTGGGAAAGATTCAAGGACCTGCTGTTTGCATGCCCACATCATGGATTCCCTGAATGACACATCATTAATACATTTTACTCTTCATTGACCCCTCAATTGAAGATGTTTGTTGAGTCTATGTGCGCGGAAACTTACCCAGACAAAAACCCAACTGAAGCCTATAATTACTTTGACTATCTAGCTAATTTGACAAGGGATTGGGCTAATGCTAACATGGCTAAAGATTGGTCTAACATTGGGACACAAAACCATACACCTAAGCCTAACACCACATCACATGTTGGAGTAAAACGTCAATTGGGAGAAGTAGAGGATTTACAAGCCAGAGTTACAGCACTTACACGCAAATTTGAAGCTTTGGAAACCTCTAAGGCCACCACGACTGTACCGATTGAGACACCCTCATTATGCTTAGTTTGTGACACACAAGACCATGATGCATCTTCATGTCCTATAATCCCAGGGGTGAGAGAAGCATTGCACGGCCAAGTGAACGCGGTTGGCCAATATCAAGGGGGGTACCAAAACCAAAGGAGTGGGAATAACCCTTATTCTAATACATACAACCCTAGATGGAGGAATTACCCTAATTTTGGTTAGAAACAAGAGGGTCGTTCAAACCCTCAACCCTTCTAACAACCTCCACCGCCATTCCAAGCACCTCCCACACCACTACAACCATTTCAGGGGCAACCTATGCCATATCCCACACCACTGGCACCGCAACCTTATGCACCTCAACCGGTAAACTATCATCCTCCACATAGGCGAACCAATGATGATAATCAAGTGACTAATGATCTTAGATCATTTACAAATAGGGTTACTAATCTGGAATAAACCCAAGGGGAAACAAACACAATAGTCAAAGACATTCAAAGATGTTAATGGCTCAACAAACACAAGGGCGATTTCCGGCCCAACCCCAACCAAACCCTAAACCTGCAAATTACGTGGAAACAACACATGAACAGGTCCAGGCCATCACCCTTAGGAACGGAAAACAACTTGATTAAAACATGAAACTCCACCAAGACAATCAAGGGAAAAAGGATGAGTTTATAGGGTTAGGGCATACACAAGAGAGAGAGGAGTATGGGAGAACAGGTCAATTGGAGCTGTCTAACAATGTGTCTAAAGATGTGAGTGAGGAAGATTTAAAGCATGCTCCATTTCCCCATAGGTTGAAGAAGTCGAATAGAGCGAACTTGAATGTTGAAATTTACGATGTGTTCAAACAAGTTCGAATTAATATACCCATGTTAGACGCCATTAAACAAATACCTTCCTATACAAAGTTCTTGAAGGACTTGTGTACGGTTAAGAGGAAGTTGCAAGTGAAAGAAACGGCGATGATGAATGAAAGTCAGAGCGCAATCCTTCAATGTAAGTCTGTGCCGAAATACAAGGACCTCGGCTGTCCAACGATTTCGTGCATAATAGGGGGATATAGGATTGACCGAGCACTCTTTGACCTTGGTGTTGAGTCAATGCCTTGATTTTGATGATAACAAAACATGGTTAAATGATCTAATAATTCTACTTAGTGTGCAGATGAATTATTAATTAGATCTTGACTTGAAGCTTATCATAATAAAGGATTTATGATGAAAAGCATGATGAAGTGATGTATTCTACAAAGGTGATATTATAAGAAGAAGAAATCTCAAGTTGATGAAAATCCTAGATTGAAGATTGATAAGCATGAAAGAATAGCATATTCTACAATGGTGATTTTATAAGGGAATGAAGATGATGGATATCAAAGAAGAAGAATGAAAATGATCAAAGTCTTGATTTAAAAGATTGAAGACTTTGAGTACTTGAAGATATCTTGCAAGAATGGAAAAAGAAGAGATCAACTCAAAAACATAAAAGCTTTCTTGATAGATGTAAAGATGTCTTGAAGACATGGAAGGAATCACAAGACTTGGAAAGCTTTCTTGGAAGAGTTGTTGAAGTCAATGGAGAAGCCATGTCGATTGAAGAAATGAAGATTCTAAGTCATGGAAGCTCTCTTGAAGATATTGAAGAAGACTTGAATCAATGGATGAAGCTATGATAATGGAAGAGCTCTACAAGTGATGAAAATGAAGAAAATTCACCTTGAATGGATTGAAGATGTTCTTGGAGTCATCTAATCTTGAAGAAGTGTTTGCAAGCTTTAAAAAGCCTATTTAGATGGTCCTTGAAGAGATTGGAAGCTTTGAAAAAGAATGAAGACAAGTTGCAAAAATATGGGTTTTTGGGAAAAGGGTCGACCCCTCAAGCAAGAAGAGTCGACTCATTCGAACAGAGCCTTGGAATTCTGCTGGAAGCTTAAAAGAGTCGACTCCTGGCCAAAAAGAGTCGACTCATTGCAACAGAGAACAAACAATTCTGCAGACTGCTAAAAAGAGTCGACTCCTGGGACAAAAGAGTCGACTCATTTGGACAGTGACTTGAAAAATCTGCTGAAATGCAAAAAGAGTCGACCCCTAGACCGTAACGGCTAGTTTTCTGACAGACGGTATGGGCAAAAATGCAACCAAATCTTCTCCTATACTTCTCCAACGGCTAGAATCGATCCATACCTATATATATGAGATACATACAGCTTCAAACAAGTAGAGAAGAGCAATCATACCATTCATATCAAGTGCTTGAAGCTGAAAATCACCTGTACCTAACTGTCACATATTTTTGCTGAGTGTTTAAAGTTATCCATTGAGTTGTATTCATTCATATACTCACTAGGAGAGTCAATCTTTGTATAATCTTCATTCATTCTTGTTTGGGTGGGTTTATAACTGTGTAAGTTTGAGTGTTCTTGGAAAAACACTTGTAAATTTAAGAGAAGCTTGGACAAAATCTCTTGGGTTTTGAAAGCTTGGGAAGAAGCTTTTGTAAAGAGTGAGCTGGGCACTCGTGGCACAACCAGCAGCTGTGTAAGGAGTATTACATAGTGGAATTCCTTCGAAAGGATCGAAGAAGAGAGGACGTAGGCAAGGTTGGCCGAACCTCTATAAATCTGGTGCACTTCTTTTCTGCCTCTGTTTTGTTTGATTGCTCACTATACATGTTTGCATAAATATATATATTGATATATACTCCACTTGCTTGATATATATATTTCGATTAATTGTTGTTAAAATACATAAACAATTTTTAGTTGAAATTCTTGTTAAAAATTCTATAAAACCCAATTCACCCCCCCTCTTGGGTTGCCTACTTGGGCCAACACTTGGTTTTAGTGTGAACCTTTTGCCATATTCTGTATATGAAGAGCTAGGTCTAGGTGAACTCAAGCCTACACAAGTCACACTCGAGTTAGCTGATCGGTCTGTTAAAATCCCTAGAGGTATTGTGGAGGATGTGCTGATTCAGGTCGACACTGTCTACTATCTTGTTGATTTCATTGTTTTAGACACTCAGCCTGTTGAAGTAGAATCATCTAAGCGTCATATTCTTGTCATTCTAGGACGACCCTTCCTAGCAACTGCCAATGCTATCATTCACTGTCGGAATGGGTTGCTTAAAATTTCATTCGAGAACATAACCTTAGAGACTAATATCTTTACGGTGGGTAAACAGATACAAGAAGCTGACCAAACAGAGGAGGTAGACTTTATAGAGTCTATCATCCAAGAGCATGTGGATAGAGAATTTATAGAGGATCCAATTGAGTGGGCTTTAGTTTGGAGCGAGCCTCATGATCAGTTAGAGCCTGAGTGTGTAGGGTATAAGGATTCATCCATTGTGAAGGAAGGGAGTGATACTGTCATGCATATGGGTCAATGGACCCCAATTTTTGAACCTCTCATCTCTAGTACCCCAAAGCCAGTTCCTTTTGAGAATCAACCACTAGTGCTTGAAAGAAAAACCCTACCATCTACCCTCAAGTATGTTTTTCTTGGGGAAGGAGAGTTATATCCTTTAGCCTGTCTGAAGGCCAAGAGATTGCATTGCTGAGAGTGCTTAAGAGACATAGAAAAGCCTCAGGTTGGACCATAGCAGACCTTCACAGCATTAGCCTTTTCATGTGCACACATCATATATACTTAGAAGAGGAAGCTAAGCCTGTGCGACAAATGCAAAGACGTCTAAATCCTAATATGAAGGAAGTTGTTAGAGGAGAAGTACTGAAGCTTCTCGATGCGGGTATCATATACCCCATCTCGAATTCCAAATGGGTGAGTCCAACCCAAGTTGTCCCTAAGAAGTCGGGAGTCACGGTAGTACCTAATGAGCAGAATGAACTAGTGCCAACTAGAATTCGAACCGGAAGGAGAATGTGCATTATCTACTGAAAACTCAATGCTTCAACTAGGAAAGATCATTTTTCACTCCCATTCTTGAACCAAGTCCTAGAATGAGTCGCGGGACGTGCATTCTATTGTTTCCTAGATGGGTATTCCGGCTACAATCAGATTGAGGTCGCTTTAGGGAACCAAGAAAAGACCACATTTACGTGCCCCTTTGGCACCTATGCTTATAGGAGAATGCCCTTTGGCTTGTGTAATGCACCGGCAACTTTTCAAAGGTGTATGATGTCAATTTTCAGCGACATGGTTGAGAAGATCTTTGAAGTTTTATGGATGACTTCTCAGTCTATGGGGACACTTATGAGGCGTGTCTTGAGCACTTAGACACAGTTTTGGAGAGATGTGAGGAAAGTCATTTAGTGCTGAATTGGGAAAAGTGTCACTTCATGGTGACACAAGGTATAGTTCTGGGAAAGAATCCTTAAAAGTAATATTCATCCACAAAAGTATGAGATAAAGGGGATAAACTAGAAACTATCCATTTTCATTTTTTTCTCTTTTTTTTTTTTTTTAAACATGATTACATGGCATGCAATATTTATTTAAAGAAAATATATGAGAACTAAAAAGGAAAAAGAAAATAGACGAATTTCATGAAAACCTCCCTTTTCTAGTGGACCTTTTGGTGAGAACCCTTAACCCTTAATAAGGTTTCGGGACTACATCAACCTCTTGGTGCTTCATTCATCAGGTGTATCAATGAAGGGTGAGTTCACGATATTTGTCATGCATTTGGAAGTTAGAGGATGCGTTGTTGCAGGTTTGACAAGACTTCGCAAATGGTGAGGTCCTCTTCTGCATGGATAGTGATTATCTTGGCATAACGCAAGAGTAGTTGCATAGAGATAATGTCTTGCGGATGGATGGTTAATTATTCCTTCATGTAGGTTCGGCCTCCTTTAATAGCCGGGCTTATCCTTGCATGAGTTTGAATTGGGCATGATACTAGAGGGGTTTTCATGAGTTCGGTTGTGCCCTTTGACTTGAAAAAGAAAAGAAAGACAAAATGTAGTTAGCATGTGGAGTTGGGAGTTTTATGCAATGCATGTCCTATGGAGGTCCCTTCTTTGAGGGAGTTTAGGAATGATGACAAGTCCGTTTTGGAGGTGAGTTTTTGCCCCTATTATGTAATACAATACCTCTTCGGCGTGGGCCGGTTAATGATTCCCTATGTGGGCAATCCCGCCTCCATGGACTAAGAGAGATTTGGGCCTCTCTCGAGATATGGTTCTATACATGTGATGAATCCTTAGGGTTTAAGAACCCGTAGGAAGCTTGGTAGGTTCAATTAACGTGAGATCGGATTGCTCCTTTCTCTCTACGGTTGATTAGATGCATGAGAATGAAATGACTCGAGTTTCTTGGAACTCTTGTCTTGCAATGGATATGGGTGCATGAGCATAAAAGAAGTGAATGTGCGAGCAATATGATAACAATGAATAAATGGTTTAGAAAAACCCCCTTCTTGTCTTGCTTCTGCCTTTGGTTCTCTTGATGTTCGAAAATGAGGAGGGGGAGGATAGAAGACAAAAACAAAAAAGAAGTTAGTGCCTTGATTTGAAAATTTTTATGCAATGCATGTCCTAGAGGTGCCCCTACTTAGAGGGGAGACTATACATGATGCATTGGCTCACTTTTGGAGATAGGGGATTTGCCCCTGTATGCAGATGCCTTGCCATCAGTTGGAAACCTTCATCCATTCATGCATTCATTCATAAAAGTAAAGAAATACATTGAATTTTGGGTTTAAGATACAAAAGAATTGAAATACATTTTAATAGGGGGAGGGGGGACATTTTCCTTTGGACTTCCACCTATCTACTTTTACAAAGAGAGATCCTAAACTACTCTTGAGTCTTTGGATTCGCCTTCCTGGGATTTGATGTCGAGGAGGTCGCTGAGAGACCTTGTTGATTGATTGCCTCTTGTCTTCTTGGCAACCCTATCTCCGTGAGCATAGAGGGATTGGGGCCCCTCTTATGGAATGAATCGAGATGCATGCAATGAGTCCTTAGGGTTACGCGGGAACCCTTAGGGTTTGGGTAGGTTTAATGCAGGGGAGAGTGACGTTGGTGTCACTCTCAATGGGTTGATCATATGCATGAGAATGCAGTGACTTGAGTTACTTGGAACTCTTGTCTGGACATGGGATATTGAATGCATGAACATGAATATGCAAAAAGTATAAGGAGAGAAAGTACAAGCTAAAGTAAACATGCATGCATGAACAATTAGACAGGCATTATAACAGTATAAACACAAGCATTATAACAACAGGTATAAATGAAAGTAAGAGCAGTCGCCCTTTCCTCCGTGATTTTGAAAACGGTGCTTGTGTCCTAAATCCGGCAGAGGTTCGGGTATGCATGGTGTCTATATGAGTATGAGGTTGAGAGTTAACTAATGCGTCCTAAAAAGGCTCGGTCCCCGGATCTTCAAACCTAGGCCCACTCCCTGAGGTGGTGCCATGATCGGTTGGTGATCCGAGCGGGGGAATCATCAAGAGGCCGTAGGCGAAGAAACTGACACAGCATCTTGCCCACAACCAATATACCGTTCCCCCTTTCTAACTAGAAAGGACATATCAGGGTATGCAAATATGCAGAATGCAAGTGCACATGCAGTGTGTGTGTGATTTTTAAAAGTGGAGGAAAGGGCCCAACAACTCCCATTCATCTTGTACATCACATTCATGCAAAGCAGTTAATAATGTTTAAACATAAGGTGCACCTACAAAACAAAGATGCAAGTGTCAGTATGTGAATGACAAACATGGTACAAGATAATATGAATAAATGCATGCTCTTTTTTTTTTTTTTTTTGAAAACAATTTTGAAAATTTAGTTTTTGAAAATTTGAAGTGAATAGGATTGAACCAAGTTAATTGAAGACTCTACATGGGTGAAGGGTAAAGAGACATGATTACGGCTTAACCCTCTAAGTGTCCCCAGTGGAGTCGCCAACTGTCGCGCCCAGATTTTTCGCACTCGAGAAATACTTACCCAAGCGGGAAAAATGCTGTACTCTCTCATTAGAACTCACCCTCCTAGAAGAATGAGTGCGACTATGTTTGAATTGAAAATAGGTTGAATAAAGGGCTTTCGAAAAAGGTTCGGAGTCGCCATCTAACTTGATTAAGGTGAGTTAGGTCACCTAAAAACTAAGAATAATCCGAAGACTACACTTAAGGTTTTTGGAAAAAGGTTTTTGAAAATAACTCCTCAAGAGAGAGGTTTTAGGAAAACAGGTTGTTTGGCAACCTTTGGAAAACATTTAGCCCTTTTTAGAAAAATAACTCCGTTTGGTCTTTGAAAACAGTGATCTAGGTTCGGAGGTTGGTTACGTGTAGGGAAGACACACTAAGCTATCACCCTACCCCGCCCTTTCGGTACCTACATGTCAATCTACCCTAGATTCACCTATGAGAGCCTTTAATTAACTAATGGACAACCTTATTCACTTTGAAAAACAATGTTTGAAAACTATGATGCATGATATGCAAGTGCAAGATAAGAGAATGGAAAGATAGATTTGAAAAGAAGTTGGATTTGATTTGAAAGAGATTTGAAGAAATAGAATTGAAATTGAAAAGCTTGAAAACTTGAAAATAGGAATTTGAAAATAGAAATTTTGAAATTGAAATTTGAGATTTGAGAAGATTTTGAAAACCACACCCATGAGGGTGGAATTGAAAGTTTGAAAAGTATTGTGACCGCACCTATGAAGGTTGCCTACGTATCCCTTTGGGGGAATCAGGTCAGTCGTAGTTCGGACCGGAGTCCGATTGAAAAGAGAAGAGTTGATTAGAAGAGAGAGAGATTGAATTGGAATTTGGATTTGATTTGAACTTAGAAGAGAGGATTGGAAATTGAAATTGAGAAGAAGATTGGACTTTGATTTGAAAAGATTGATTTTTGGAAAGATTTTGTTTTGGAAAGATGGAGGTCTAGGAAACCTAGACTTAGGAAAGGTTTGACTCGACTTGGAAGGTTTAGGAGATTAAGAAAAGGTTGGATTTAGGAAATGTTCGATTTAGGAAAGTTTAGAATTAGGAAAGTTTCATTTTGGAAAGTTTTGAAATTAGGAAAGTTTTTGAAAAAGGAAAGGTTTTCAGATTAGGAAAGTTCCCAAATTAGGAAGGTTTTGAAAATCGGAAAGTTTTAATTTTAGAAATGTTTTGAAAAAGGGAAGTTTTGATTTTGGAAAGTTTTGAAAACAAGGAAGTTTTGAAAATAAGAAAGTTTCGTTTTGGGAAAGGTCTGAAGAAGGAAAGTTTTCAGTTTAGGAAATGTTTGAATTAAGAAAGTTTTCAACTTAAGAAAATCTTGAATTAAAAAAGTTTTGAATTTAGAAAAGTCTTAGATTTGAAAAGATTTTGAAGTTTTGGAAAGTTTAGAATTTGGAAAGATTTGGGTTTAGAAAGATTTAACTTAAGAAAGTTTCAAATTCAGGAAGCTTAGAATTTTAGAAAGATTTGAAATTTAGAAAGTTTAGGATTTAGAAACTTTTAGAGTTTAAATTTTAGAAAGTCTTGAAATTAGGAAAGGCTTGAGTTTAGGAAAGGTTTGAAAACTTAGGTTTAAGAAGTTAAGATTTGAAAAGAGGGTAGAATTAGGAAAGGGTTGAATTAGGAAAGATTTGAAAGTTGAGTTTTTAAAATTTAGGAAAGATTTTTATGTTCAAGTTTTGGAAACTTAAGATTTAAGAATGTGGAAGATTAGGAAGGATTGGAATTAGGAAAGATTTGGATTAGGAAGGGATTGGATTTGGTTTCTAAAAGAGAAAGGTTGGATTTTGTTTCCTAAAACAGAGGACGGGATCTAGTTTCCTAAACGGGGAGATTGGATTTGGTTTCCCAAAGGGAAGGTAGGATTTGGCTAGGATTTGGAAAGGGAAATTCTAGAAACCTTAGATTTGGAAAATTGTTGTTTTGACGTAGAAAAGAAGTTTTGAAAACATGTATAGTTTTGATGTAGAAAACAAAAGATTTTGGAAACCTAGGTTTAGGGCAAAGTTTGAAAATTGTGTTTTTGGAAAGAAAATTAGGGTTTCCTAATTGTGGGTTCTAGGGCTTGATTTGGGACTCTAAGGAAAGAGTTCTTGGAAAGTGTGTTTTTTAGAAACGAAGGTTTTTCTAGAAAGGAATCCTAGGGAGGAATTTTTGGAAAGTGAATTTAGAAAGAGAGTTTTTGGAAAAAGATTTTAAAGAGAAGGAGTTTTGGAAGGTGTGTTTTTAGAAACGTAGATTTTGGAAGGGAAATCCTAGAGGGGAATTTCTAGAAAGAAGATTTTAGCAAGAGAGTTTTTGGAAAGATTTTTGGAGAGAGTTTTTAGAAAGTGGATTTTGAGGAAAAGATTTTGGAGAGGAGTTGAAAAAGAGAGTTTTGAAAAATAGATTTTGGAAGGGAGTTTTTGAAAACAATTTTGAAGAGGAGAGTTTTAGGAAAGTATATTGAAAAAGAGATTTTTAGAAAGAGGGATTTGGAAAAAGAATTTTTAGAAGGTGTAAAAACATCTCACTTTCCTAAAGCAATTCTAACCATAGGAAGGCTAGAACCACTTTAGGAAAGCGGTTTTGAAAACAACAAGATTTTGAAAATATAGACCGTATCGGTCCCTTTTAATGTAACACTTTTCTAAAGCAACCCTAACCATGGAAAAGCTAGAATCACCCTAGGATTGTGATTTTGAAAACATGTTTTTGAAAAGAAGATTTTGATGCAATTTTGAAAAACAAGTTTGAAAACGGTTTTGAAAACGAGTTTGAAAACGGTTTTTGGAAGATGCAAGACTATGATATGCACAATGCAATTTGGGGTCGTGAACATACAAGGTTAAGGCTTCACCACATAATCAAGGGGGCCGGACCCACGTGGTCTTTGGTTAGACTATAAGAATGCCCCCTACACGGTGACTCTCCAATAGTCCAATCCTACACATGGACCGGGAATCCCCTTGTTTCAAGCATGCAAAGAAAGGGGGGGAAAGAGATGGGGGATTAAAATAGAGAAAACCCAAGTGGGTTGGAGAGAGAAGAGAGAGGGGGAATGCGGAAGTTTAAATAGGGAGCCTACCTTGTTTCTTGTTTATTTTGCGCGCCGTGCAGTCTTCGGTCTTCGGTCTTCGTCTTGGTCTTCTTCTTCAGTCTTCAAGGGTTGTCTTCAAGCTTTAGATGGCAGCTCTTCAAGTCTTCCAAGGATGGTTGAAGGTTAGGGTATGAGTGTATAGAGGAGTGTATGAGTGTATAGGAGGCTAGGGTTTGTTTAGGGTGGCTAGGGTTTGGAGAAACCTAAGGAGGCTAGGGTTTTGGAGGTGCTCGAGCTCTGTATATCGAAATATAGGATTCTTAGGTTAAGTTTGCAGACCTCTTTCACGTTGAACGAGGCTTTGTACTTATAGAGGGAAGACAAGCCTGGCGCCTGTTGCAGTGGCGCCTGTTGCAGTGGCGCCAGGGCAAAATTTACACTGGCGCCACTACTAGTGGCGCAAGGCCAATTTTTGGCTTGGCGCCACTACTAGTGGCGCCAGCCATTTAGGAAACAATTAAGGTCGGCAAGCAACGTATCTTTGACTAGATTTGGGCGCCTGTACTAGTGACTACCATGTAAACTTTAGCCTAGCTTCACTAGGAGTGACTCCGAAAAGTTCGGGATGATTTGAAGGAGCCGGGAGTGACCCGAAAGGCCAGAAAGGAGCAGGAACACTTAAAATAGTGTCCTGGAGGTATTTGACTTGAAAAGTGAGGGTAAGATGTGTCGGAAAGGTTGACCGGGCCTTTAGGGGCAAAACGGTCAACCGGACCAGAAAACTGTCGGGACAGACTCAGACTGTCCCAGAAGAAGACTTGGGATCTGGAAACATTATTTAGAATGTTCCCAGAGGTTGCCGGTTTGATTCCCAGAGCCGGTGTAGTCAGAAAAGGAGACCGGCCCACTAGGGGCAAAACGGTCATTTTGCACCGGGTTTGCCGGAACTGACTCGGAATGGTCCGGAAAGATAAAGGAAGGTTGAGAACACTATAAAAAGTGTTCCCGGGTCATTACCGGTTTGATACCCAGAGCCGGTGTGGTTGAAGAAGGAGACCGGCCCTCCAGGGGCAAAACGGTCATTTTGTACCGGGTTGGCCGGAACTGACTCGGAATGATCCGGAAAGGTAAAGGAAGGTTGAGAATACTATAAAAAGTATTCTCAGGAGGTTACCGGTTTGATACCCAGAGCCGGTGTGGTTCCCGGGGCGTTCGGATGCCTAGGGGCAAAATGGTCATCTTGACCGAAAAGTCTCGGAAAAGGTCCTAAGGGTAGTCTGGTCCTTTTCCACCGAAGTGAGCTAACAGACACGGGTGCTGACCTAGGTTTTGAGTGTTTTCACCACTCTAACGGTGTGAGTATTTTCGCTACTCGGACGGGATTGATGATTTGGGAGTATTTCCGCTACTCTAACGGTTGAGTGAGTAGTTTTGCTACTCAGACCGTCTCGAGGAATAAACTGTCTCGAGAGAGGGATTGGAAAGGGGTCTCCGAAGAGACGTGCCTGGATTGGAACCGTCTCGAGGAATAAACTGTCTCGAGAGAAGGATTGGAAAGGGGTCTTATCGTCTCCGAAGAGACGTGCCTGGGTTTTGAGTGTTTCCGCCACTCTGACGGTTTTGTGAGTGTTTCCGCTACTCGGACGGCTCTGTGAGTACTTCCGCTACTCTAACGGTTGAGTATTTCCGCTACTCTAACGGTTCTGTGAGTATTTCCGCTACTCTAACGGTTCTGTGAGTATTTCCGCTACTCTAACGGTTCTATGAGTATTTCTGCTACTCTAACGGTTCTGTGAGTATTTCTGCTACTCGGACGGCTCTGTGAGTACTTCCGCTACTCTAACGGTTGAGTATTTCCGCTACTCTAACGGTGGTGTGAGTAGTTTTGCTACTCGGACCGTCTCGAGGAATAAACTGTCTCGAGAGAGGGATTGGAAAGGGGTCTTATCATCTCCGAAGAGACGTGCCTGGATTGGAACCGTCTCGAGGAATAAACTGTCTCGAGAAAGGGATTGGAAAGGGGTCTTACCGACTCCGAAGAGACGTGCCTGGGTTTTGAGTGTTTCCGCTACTCTGACGGTTTTGTGAGTGTTTCCGCCACTCTGACGGTTTTGTGAGTGTTTCCGCCACTCTGACGGTTTGGTGAGTGCTTCCGCCACTCTGACGGTTTTGTGAGTGCTTCCGCCACTCTGACGGTTTTGTGAGTGTTTTACTACTCGGACCGTCTCGAGGAATAAACTGTCTCGAGAGAGGGATCGGAATTGGAATAAGAAAGGATAATGCCCCTAAGGGCATTTTGGTCATTTTGCCTCTATTTAGGCCTGACAGGCCCGCGAAGCGATAGAAAGACAGAATTTGGACTAGAGGATTGGATTCGATTGGAATATGCCCATAATGACTTGAAAACAAGTCTGGACGGAGTGTAGACTGCCGAGCGGTCAAAAATGGGGTGCTTACAGGGGGGAGTCGGTGTTGTCCCACCTTGTGGTTCCCCTCCCCTATTTCCTGTCCCTGCCTTTCTGTTCTTTTCTTTTCTCGCATTCTGGAGTATGCTCTGCCCCAGTTTTTTGGGGGGGGGGGGGGGGGGGCTACTTCGTAGGTGTTTATGCTTAGGGATCGTATTAGCTAGGAATGTGTAGGTAGGTATTAGGATCTTTAGGTTGTTAGAGGCATAGAGTGTAGATTGAGGGAAGAGAGGGGTGTAGGAATGAAAAGCATAAGAAAAGATCCATTTTGAGCCAAGATGAATCAAACGTCCGGACGTCCACCTTAGAGTAGCCCCTTGTTCGGACCCCGTTCGCAACAAGGGATTAAGCTCTCTGAAGTTCGACTCTGTCTTTAACGTCTGGGCGCCGTCCGGACGATACCCTTAGTCAATGCGGCAAAAGAAGTCCAAACGCATATTGGGTTGTCTTTAATGTCCGGATGTTAAAAATTGCACTATAACCAATGTTCGGACGTTGATGCCCTGGGTTTAGATCTTCGAAAGTCTTCTTTGTGGATCATTTGCACCATTTGGCAAACACATTAGAGAGAGAGAGAGAGATACACTGCGATCTGAAGAGCAAGGTTATTCCCCACCATTTCACTTTGGAATCAAAGGAGTTTTGATCCTCACCCTGATTCGAAGCCTAGGCTACCAAGAGAGTCTCCCTCTTTTCTCCTTCCATTCGAGCATAAGGTGAGCCCTAATTCTTTAAAGTGCATTGCATCATATAGCTACGGTTAGGGTTCTTTTTTAGTTTGAATTTGGGAGGGGTAGAACCCCATTGATGTTGTCTTAACCTTTGTGGTTATGGGAGTTGTAGGGACTCTCACCAATGAGCCCTAATAAGCTAGCCCGAAACTGAGCACACTAGGTGTTCAACAAAATGCCCCACTAGAATTTTGCATTGCATGTGTTGCTCAATTTGCCTCGGTTGAATCCAATAGGGATATTAGCCATATAGAAGGCCAGGGGCAAGGCTGTTTTGTGGAAATTGGGTGTTGTTTGAAGCCCCCTGACAAAGGTGCACACTTTATGTTCGATAAAATGCCCGAGTGAATTCCTTCTTGTGTTTTCTTACCCTAATCTACCCAGTGCACTTCACCATGACTTTAGTGTTTGCAGGAAGAGGGCACATGACCTTTGTGTAGGGAATTGGTTGGAGTCAGCTCCAATGCAAGAGAGGGCACACCAATGTCAACAGTCAACCCGCTAGAGCCTCACTTAGCTACACCACCATCCGTGGGATTCGGTAGGCACACATAGGGCTTTCCACGGTCGTTATCTTGGATTGTTTTGTAATGCATGGTATGTGTTATGATATACGTGCAGGTGTGACGATTATTTTAGGGGGGAGTTAATAAAATGCCGCCTAAGGATGCCATGGGGAAAAAAGGGTCCAAGAGCAAGGGAACCACCGAGGGCACATCTGCTACTGGTGGAAATCAAGCCAATGAACCGAGCCATATTCCCACACCCACCGAGGTTCGAAACCGGCATTTGGCCATAATTGCAACCGAAGCCCAAGGGAGCACCTTTGACAAAACTCGTTTTGCCACTATCCTGGCTGAACAACGTTACCAAATGGCCTTCACTAAGAGAGGGGTGGCAGTCGAGCGTCCCATTGACCCGGAGAGTTTTAAAGGGGAGTCATTTCTATGGACCAGGGAGTTTGAAAGACGGGGTTGGAAGAATTTGGCTAAGTATGCAGGAAATGCAGTTATCACGTTGTGCCGGAAGTTCATGGCCAACATACATAAGGCAGTTGACACCCTGGGGCAGGAGAGATTAGAGTCATGGGTTCAGGGGGTACCAGTAGTCCTTACCCCCGACACCTTTGTGCAGTACTATGGCATAGCTCGGGTGGCTAATGCACAGTTTACATGGCAAAGGGTCGGGGTAGAGTTCACTGAAGAAGTGTGTAATGAGGTGCTTAAACCCGGAGCACCGAGACTTGAGGATACGCAAATTAAGAAGAAATACCTCAAAGAGAGGTACCTTCCTATGTTCATTTGGTCATGTCATAACCTTCTACCCTTGTCCCGAATAGTCGAGTTGTCATTAATGAGAGTGCAGCTATTGTGGGCAATAGGGACGGGTCGTTCTATTGATTTGCCGAGGTACATGTTCATGCACCTGTTCACTTTGTATACCAGTCCCTCCCCACTAGGCAGTATCCCCCATGGTTGCCTTTTGACCAAACTATTTAAAGTATCGAAGGTGAAAATCCCGAGCAACACTCTTCAGGAGAAGTCCAAGGGGAAGATCACTCTTAAGACCATTTCACGGTCTAAGGCCCAATATGCTAGGAACCCGCCACCGGTAGAAGGGGGTGATTTGGTGCTGACTAAGGAAATGTGGGAGGCACATGTGAAAGAGTGTCGGGAGTTCGAGACTGGGATTTTAGAGAGGATGACAAGGGTAGAGGCGGTTTAGAAAGACCAGTTGGCTATTATGATAGGCACACTGCACTGATGGAAGAGATTTTAGAGGCTGTGTCGGGGTCAAAGAAGAATGAGGAAGACGAAGAGGATGATGATGATGATGCTTCAGATGAGGAGGAAGATTAGACTCAGGGAGGAGAGCTTACGTGGGCTATCATTGACTTATAGTTATTTCCAGAATCTTATGATATACATGTTTTGGGTTTTTGTGGACGCCAATGATACTTTTAAGAATGTCATTGACTGGTTTTTTGGATGATTATAATATTTTTTGTATGGATGGATATAAACTTTGTTAATTACTGTTTTGAGCTGATTAATGGAGAATCATTTCTTTGGAGAATCATTGGAACATGTTTATTTTCAGTCTCGCATCATATATCTTTTGAAACAGGTTTGATTTCTGATTCTATAGGATTTAACTGTGACTCTGTACATTTTGGTTTTAATTGAAGGATATTCTAATAGGGATGTGCTGAGATTTGTTAAAATGGAACCGGAACAACATTTTCGCGTTTTGTTATCGAAAATAATTCAACTGAGTGATTTGACGCATTATATTGTTTAAGTGGATTATTAGTTCAACAAATAATTGCATGCTCAATACTCTTTTGTCAGTATGATATAGAAGGAAAGGAAAGAGTGTTGAGTACAAGTTGTATTCCTAAAAAGGGCATTGTTAGAGTTTCCTGTAATTGCTTCTATAAAGTGGAGATTTGACACTTTGTGAGTTTTAAAGCCTCGAATCGTTTTTGTGAGTGAATTTACAATTACTCTAAGGAATTTTCTTGGATCTCATTATTTCAATAACTTCATTATCTTTGTGTTGATTTACGTGTTGATATGATAAGTTCGAATACTGACACTTTTTACATGGTGAAAATCTTTCATTCATGTGCATTCTGGACTTCGTCATATTGGGGCTAATCTGAAATTCTTTCTTTTTTGTATTCTCTTCGGTAATTATATAAATAGATCTCAAGAAACACATGATATGTGCGGAAGAGTATGGGTTTGAGGGGAAGTTTGGAATTTGAAAGAAAGGAAAAAGAAGAGGAAGAAACAGCAAGAATAGTATTGAATGAAAAAGAAAGAAAAATGAAAAGAAAGCAGGATAAGATAAGCAGAAGGCAAGATATGAAAAAAAAAAAAGAAGAAAAAGAATTTGTTGGTGTAAGGAAGTTGAACAGTCACAAGAGGAAAAATGTTGAGAAGGAGATGGGTGAAGTGTATGATGGTGGACTTAACATGTGTAGTGGCCAATGCATGTGTCGAGATCGAATACCACTTGATTCTCTCCCCTTTCTTGGACTATTCTTTGCTTTAATGTCTCGAAGGTCTGGAATTGCATGAATTTTTGAATTCTCCTATGTAAGAAGAGCTCATGTCAAAATTCGTGACTATTACATTAACTGTAAATAATCCTTTCATGAAGTTATGTCCAGTCGATACACTTGATACGTTTACGGTTTTTGAAGTTATGATTGCCCTAGTTTGCATTATTTTACATTTATTCATTGAATGGGCAATCTATTGAGAGAATCCGGTGTGATCAATTGTTGTGAGTGTATGCCAGGTGAGTTTTTTAATCAAATCTATCAGTTGATGTTATGGGGGCTATGACATTGATTTTTTTTTGGGAATGTGATAGTACTTTCGGCCTTTGATTCGTTTTGATGTATTATATATGACATAAGGGTAGTTGCATGACATGAGTAAGTTGAGTTGAGATGTTTGCAGTATATTGTATGGAGAATCATTGGATAAATTGTTTTCATTGCATTGCATGATTGTTGATGTTTGTGGTTAGTCATCACTGTAAGCCCTCACGAGACTACACTCGTCCACTAGGGGTAACCTAGGGGTTTAAAGGCTTAGTGCATACGCTAAATACATTCGGGACTCTTACGAAAAGAGAGATTATGTTTTATTTAGTAATTTTGCTAGGGACTAGCAAAAGGTAAGTTGGGGGGTGTGATTTATGGCCGCTAACCGACCTTAGTTAGTTTTGAATAGGTTAATTATGTCGTTGTTAGTATACATTGTGCTAAGAGCAGTATTTTGAATCCATTGCAGATAAACATGCCTAAAGGAGCTGAATTGAAGTCCTTAAAGCGGTTCGGGATTATGGATACAAAGACTGAGGATCAATGATGCGAGTATTCTGAAGAGCATTATAAGAAAGACTTCATGAAAATGAGCACTGGAAGCTTGAAGAGTGGATACAAGGATGTGTATGAGAGAAAGTAAACAAAACCAAGAATAGGTGTATCCAACGTTCGGACGCCGTCCGGACGATGATGACAGAGTGTTCGAATGTCGTTCGGACGTTAAACACAGAGGCCAATTTCAAAGACTTGATATTGATGTTGCGGACGCCGTTTGGACTTTGTGCGAAGGATTTCTCACTTATTTGTTGGGAATGTTCGGACGTTCCAAAATGAATTGTCTTTAATGTCCGGACGTTGATCCTGTCAAGGCTTAAAGTTGGTAGTTTCCTAAAAGGATTGGGACTCCGATACAAGACTATATATACATAACTTCGTCTCTGAACCGGGAGTTGGAATTTTTAGGGTTCTTAGAGTGTTTTTCATAGTTCTTAGCTTAGTTTTAATTAGGGTTTTATATTTTGTCGATTGTTTTTATTAAGTTAAAGGATTTGTAGTGGAAATTCATCACTTTGATCAAGAACTTTAAATTTCTGCACTTGCAATTCAAGATTTTGATTGTTTTGTTTTAGTTTATAGTTTAAATGTTCCAACAATTTTATAACTCATTGGTATTTGCTTCAATGGCCATCAGTGGCTAAATCTTTCAACTTGGAATCAATTGTGAAGGTTGATTGGGGATCAAGGATGACCAATGAAAGTATTTTGTTCTTTAATGTTATATCTTCTTGATTTTTCATCTTTTTCTTCTTCTTCCTCATTCTAGATACTTTCGAAAACCTGAACATCCTATTATGTTCGGTAATGCATATGTGTGAACGCCATACTCAGTATATACGCTGCCTTGTAACGTTTATGCGTAAGTTGGGTTTATGTATAGGTGTTACTTGAATTGATGATGCATGTTCTTGATTCCAATACTTTGGTTTATTTTAGAAGTTGAAGATTGAAAGAATTATTGGTTTTAAAGTTAAATCTTTCGAATCTGAGACTCACGACGTAGTCGAAGGATTTGAGTACTCAAAACACTTTCATTGGAATTCCGAGATCCTTGATTGATTGGATCAATTGATTCTGGGCTATCTTTTATATAGTTTAAATACACTTTTGGTTAGATTTCGATAATTTAGGATAATTAGGGTTTTCAAACGTCCACATAAAATCATAAGATTTTCTCTTCTTTTTTTTTTTTACGGAGCATCAATTAGGGTTTGGTTAGATTTGAGTGAGTGTTTGAGCATTTGCGATTGATTTGTGGATTATCTTCTCTGTGGGATCGACCTCGTACTTACGAGATACTATATTGCATCGCGACCCGTGCACTTGCGGTTAAAGCACTATAATCATTGGTGGCGATGAAGCAATGACCACCAAGTGGTCTTGAGATTTTTGAAAGAAAACATATTTTGTAGGTATGACATGCTTCGAGCCATGATAAGTGACGGCAGTTCGCATTTTTGTAACAAGCCCTTTGTGTCTTTAATGCGTAAGTATGGAGTGATCCATAAGGTTGGATTACCATACCAACCTCAAACGTAAGGGCAAGTAGAGTTGGCCAATCGGGAAATCAAGCGAATTTTTGAGAAAACCGTCAATCCAAATAGGAAAGATTGGTCTCTTAGATTGACCGATGGATTGTGGGCATACCGCACGGGTTATAAAACCATTCTTAGCGCATCACCCTATAGACTTGTGTACGGGAAGGCTTGTCATCTTCCCGTCGAAATTGAGCATAAAGCATATTGGGCGATTCGTTAATGTAATGAGGATATTGATGTTGCGGGTACCCACCGCAAACTCCAACTCAATGAGTTAGATGAACTCCGTAATGATGCTTTTGAAAATGCAAAAATTGCTAAGGCCCAGATGAAACACTTTCATAACCAACATATCATTCGAAAAACTTTCAAAGTTGGCCCAAAAGTGTTATTGTATGATTCACGCTTACATCTATTTCCGGGTAAATTGCGGAGTAAGTGGGTCAGGCCATACCTTGTGAAGGAAGTTTTTCCCCATGGAGCCATTGAGGTGCAAAATCTTACAAATGGGTCGGCATTTAAAGTGAATGGGCAATGGTTAAAGCCCTATTTCGAGCCCTTCCAAGGCGAGATAGAGTGTGTGGATCTCATTGATCCACCCCTCTTGCCTTGTTGAGTGTCCCCTAAGATTTTCCCCACCCTCTCGTTGTTCTTGTCCCGGTCTCTTTCGTGTTATTGTTGCTTTGAGGACAATGCAACCTCTTACGTGGGGGGTGGGGTAAGCTCGTTTTGAGCTCGTTTTTGTTTAAATTTGTATAGTTTGTTTTATTTTCTTTTGTTCTATTACAGTTTTTGATGTTTAAGTTAGTTTTTGTATAGTCTCTTGAGTTTTCTAGGTTTTCCTGTGTTTAATTGAATTTTTTAGGATTTACCGTTCGGATGGTGCGTCCGAACGCATACTTTACCGTTTGGACGGTGAATTCAAACGGCCCGTTCTGTAATTATTTCCTGTTCGGACGGTATCCAGACGCGCGTTGATCGTACCGTTCGGATGGATTTTTGACCGTTCGGACGCTTTTTTTAATTGCCCGGACCGTTATTCGCCGTACGGACTGTGCGTCTGAACGATATCCAGATGCGTGTCGAATGCTTAGTCCCCCCTATAAATAGGCAGTGTCCGTATTGAGTTCAGACTCACTACAGACGCTATACAGGGAGTTTTTGAGAGTTTTGAGAGCTTTTGGATGACAGCGGAGCCCTGCCAGAGCCCGAGCACGCGCTCTTGACTCCTCCACCCTTTGTTTCACGCTTCCCTAGGTATTCCTGTATCTTTGCTCCCGTATTTTATTCTTTACCTAGGAGACTTTATAGGGTGTTTAGATATTTATGGCAGGCAGAGGGGCCCTAGGTGCCTTTCCGGCTGGCGCAACTGAGGCTGAGCCAGCCCCAGCCCCAGCCTATGATGTCACTCGTTTTGTGTCGGCGAATGCCTTCGAGGCATTCTCCCAGACTTGGATTAAGAGGGGTATAGTTCTTGAGCACCAGATGGACCTAGATTAGTTTAGGGACCCCGAAATTTTTGTGGGCCCAAGCCTTTGAGGCCCGGGATTGGGTCCCTCTCACTACCTTCGAGGGGGAGGCTACATTTGTCTTGCTCGCCGAGTTTATGGCGAACGTGACAGCCTGTTGTATTACTCCAGGACACGAGTAGATTACGTCTTGGGTTAGGGGGCGTGACATTGGGATCACCCCAGGCACTTTTGCAGAGTTATATAGACTGCCTAGGGTGGCAGACCCTCAGTATGGTTTCCCATCTAGGGGAGCCCCAAATGACTTCAGTGTCATTTCCGACGAGATTTGCCTCCTAGGCACTGACTGGGGTATACGTCGGCAGTTGGCGGTTAGCTCATTGCTTCTGATCTACGCCCCCTTGTACATTTTTTGTTGTCAGTCTGTGGCACACCTCCAGATGTGCTTTAACTGGAGTCACTCCGCAAGAGTACGAAGGTCGCGCTTGTAGTAAAAATCGGAGGATCTGGTGTCGTTCTCTCCCAAGGGAATTCTGTAGCAACAAAGCTCAACTAGAAGGGCACTTATCTTAATGGATTGCAAATGGAAATTCTTGTCTTTTCCTAACATAAAAGAGACCGAAAATATGTTGGTTTTGAGATGATGGTGGTTCAATGCTTCATGCAATAATTTAATGACTAATGAAGACAATAAAATCTAGTTTTATGCAAATTTAGAAGAAAAGCTTGGACATGGTTATTTCGATCCACCAATTCACAACAAGGGTTTCCAATGAGAGGTTTATAACTCAAATCGAGAATCACACCTTGGATTCTTGATTCGAAAAATGTTGACTATAAAAATATGGGTTTTTGTTTGATTAAGCATAAAGAGGGAATCTATAATTGGCACCCTAGAATCAAACCTTAGACATGTGCAATACCTATACCAAACATTGATTAGTGCATAAATATTGCCAAGGGGTTATGAATCTAAGTTTTTCTAATGAATCTCATACTAAATCAAATGAACCCATGAAATTTTAAGGATATGCCATTGAAGTTCATACAACTCATTTTTCACCCTTTGAAGATCTTTGGTGGATCTTCACAACCACATCCAAGGGGTATTTAGCTGCTAGAATCCATGTCAAAGAGATAAAAGAAGACAAATCTATCATTAAACTATATAGAACTAGTGTTAGGTTGCTAAGAAAGTGAGGGAAAGTGGCAAGAAAATGATGAAAAATGGCTAAAAAGAGTAGAAAATCATTCACTTCATATATATATATATCAAGCATTCATTTACAATGATCCAAAAGTAATAAATGACATTAAATACAAAGCATTAAAAGTAAATCTAACTAAAAACCTTACAAGATAACAAAAGTCCCCTTTTTGAAGCTTCTTCTCTGTCCAGTTTTTGCAGAAAAATAACCTAGAATGCCTTTTGTCCCGTATATATAGCTTTTAAACTCTACAGAAAAACAGAGTCTGCACACACTGATCGATCGGTAGGCGACCGATTGATCGGCCAATCAAACGGTCCAGGCGATCGAACGCCCGATCGATCGCAAAACCGACCGTTCTGAAGTTTGCTTCTGTGTAGTCTGTTGAAGAAATTTCGACGTCACCGATCGAACGATCGATCGATCGGAAAAGCGCTCTCTCTGAAGTTTGCTGCAGAAGGTCGAACAGAGAATCACCGATCGATCGCAAGATCACTGATTGATCGGTTGATCGAACGTTCCGTAGACCGTTCAATCGGGCGATCGATTGGTCATCCTCAAATTTGCCCATTTTCCTTGGTTTAAGCCTCAATTCCTGTAAGAAGTGTATAAAAAGAGTTTCAATTCATTTTAGAAGTTAAAATACTAATTTAACACTGAAATTTAACTAATCAACTAACAATTTAAGCCTGAAGATTACTATTTGTAAGAGTAATCAGTCCGTTTACCCCATTACTAGGCATTCTGAGGTTAAGAGGGGTAGGGCTAGTCTTTTGTAGGCTATTGGGGGGGGGGGGTAGGACCATAGATCTCCCGTTATTTCAGTTTAGAGCCCTAGCGGAGGAGGTCTTGCACTCGCGTGCTCTAGGATCCATCCCTTTCGCGGTTCTTTTGACACGGGTGATCGAGACTGCATTCGGGGCCCCCTGCTATTGGACTTCCTCATCTCCCGCAGTCGAGGGAGGCCATCGGTAGATCCACCATCTAGCGGGGATTGAGATCTCGTAGACTACAGCAGCAGCAAGAGCAGTTCTAACCACAGCCACAACAGCAGCAGTAGCAGCAGCAGCAGCAGCAGCAGCAACAGTAGCAGCTGGGACTTGTTGAGCCGGATCTTGTTGACCCGGACCAGTATGACCCAAATATTCATCAGCATCAGCAGTAGTAGCACTTTCAGCCCCCGCCGATGCCCGATCCGGCATTGCAGATGCTCGAGCAGATGCGGCAGACCTTAGATATGTTAGTTGCAGGATCAGCACAGCAGTCTGCCGACATTGCTAGGCTGGAGGCTGTCCACGCAGCTCATTTTGCTACACTTGAGAGGCAGATCCAAGCCCAGTCTGAGCAGATTACAGCACTTTAGGGCTAGACCCGAGGCCAGACCAGGATCATAGAGGAGCTATTTGTTGAGGTCCGGGCCCTTTAGTCTGCTGTTGCACCGCCTCCAGATGATGACGGAGATGATTGATAGTCTAGGATTGTGATGCCTTTTGTACACACATAGCATATCATTGCATCATGTTTTGTATATTGTTTTGATATAGTGGATTATGTTTGAGCTTTGTTTACTGTACATCATTTATTTTTGTATCTCCTTGTTATCTATCTTGTGTTTTTGGATTGGTTAGCTACAGGTGTTCTTAGATTTTGGTTTATATTACTCGCCTGTACCATTTTAATGGGGATTTTGGTATTGTATGGTATCGGTATCAGTCTTCATTTCTCTCACGCATCTAATTACATCTCTTGTTATGTATACTTTGCTAGCTTTTGCGATAGATGCGTGAACTCCTCTTTTTTGATGCACTATAACACTATTTTTGACATTAAGACCCAGTGATTACACCCTAAAAGTGTAATTATAGGCTCTTAATCCGCACTTTGTTAGATTTATATTAGTGTTAATTTCCTTATTTTAGTTAGATATTTATTTGATTATGTTTTGTGTGTGCTTTGTAGGTTATATAAGCTAATAAAGGCAAAAAGAAAGCAAGAATAATCAAAGCGGGTTCAAGGCGAATAATTTGTTCATGAAAATTCAGACCTGTCTCGGTATTTGGGCCATATCTTTTTACTTCGATGTCCGATTGAGCTGATTTTTGTGCCATTGGAAAGAAGACTTCAAGAGCTACAATTTGTCCTCTAATGTGCATCGGTTAAATCGGCCTCTAAAGTGGTCAAAATCAAGTTTCAAGGTGGAGGAATGAATAGTAACCGATCGATCGGCTTGGCAAACTTCAGAGAGGGTGATTTACCGATCGATCGGGTGAACAGTAACCCGATCGATCGGTGAACAGTGACCGATCGATCGGTGAACAGTAACCCGATCGATCGTGAACAGTGCCCGTGAACAGTAAAAACAGTTTTTTTACCGATCGAACGCTCCAATTGCCGTTCGATCGGCCGATCGATCGGTGAACTGTGCCGATCGATCGGTCGATATAGATCTAGAGCTTAAAAGCTTTGTTGTCCGAAAAAATGGAGGAGAGGAAGATTTTTTGGGTTTGTAGCAGCCAAGGAGGTGGTGTGAAAAGCTCCTCCAAGATTGGTTTTTATGTTTTTGTGTATTTTAGCTTAGATTTATGTTTGTAATGTTAATGTAGGAGTAGAAATTGTAACTTTATTACATTGTAATTTATTTTCCTTCACTTTCTTGCCATTTTCTCACTTTCTTAGCAACCAAACACTAGTTTTACTTAGTTTAATGTTAGATTTACCTTCATTTATGCTCTTTATTATGGATTTTAGTAGCTAAACATCTCTTGGGTGTGATTGTGAAAATCCACCAAGGATCTTCAAGTATTTTAATGGAGATTTATGAACTTCAAAGTTTTATTCCTAGATTTCAATTGTTCTATTCGGTTGAGTGTTGGATTTATTCAAAAACTTAGATTCATAACTCATTTGGTAATATTTATGCACAATTCAACAATTGGTATAAATCTTGCACATTTCTAGGTTTGTTTCTATGGTTCTATTAATTATCACAATTTATACAATCAACTAAATATGAACTCAAGGTTTTATGGTCAAAATATTCTGAATCAAAAATCCCCGGTGTGATTCTTGATTTGAGTTATAAAAATCCTCTATTGAAATTCTTGTTGTGAATTGGTGGATTGAATCAATCATATCTAAGTTTTCCATTTTAATTGCTTTACATTTAAATCAATTGCCTAGTTAGTTGCTTTAATTTTCATTGCACTAGTTTAGTAAATCAAAACCCCATAAAAAATCTAAAGATTTTCGGTCATTTTATTTTTCCTTTTATTTTAGATCCAATTCCCCACATAATTGCAATTCGATCCTAGGCTAGATTAGTGTGAGTTGAGTGCTAGAGCCTATATTTGGCTAGGTCCCTTGGGAGAGAACGATACCGGATTACCGGTTTATACTTTATCGCGACCCCCGTACTCTTGCGGGGTACTAACTCCATTTTGTAGTTTTCGGAGCAAGTCAAGTTTTGGCGCCGTTGCTGGGGACCAAAGGCTCATGACAAGCACTACAAGTCTTGGGATTGGAAAGCAATTGGTGGATTGGATCTCCATCAATCTACCACAACGGAGGAATTTTCGGCTTAGGCCATCGGTAACGTCGTTCCATTTTTTGTGTAAATACCATGTTAGATTTTCATTCTTTCTTTTTCTCTTTATTTTAGGTTCATTTTGGTTTATTTGTATATATTTTGTTTCATTTTAGTAATTTGATTGGAGGATTGCTGGTGGAGAATTAGGGATTGTTTTTATTGTAAATTGGTGGTATATAACTTGTGGAGATTGGAGGTTTGGTTGGTTGAAAGTGTTTGAATTGGTTGAATTTATTATGCAGAGATTGGAGGTTTGGATGGACAATTATTGAGCATTGTTGTGTATGATGTGTTGAGGCGCGGTGCGCTACACTTGTTTGTGCATTGCATCCATATTCCATCGTGCATTTCATTATGTTTGGGGGCACATTTTCAAACCATCCATCATCCAACATGTCTATGAGAGACCACCTTAAAGCAAATGGCCTAAGAGAGCCTCCCCGACTACCTCCCCATTTTGGGGGACCCATGGTGGCAATGAGAGCATTAATGAGAATGGTGGTGTGAAAACACCTCCATGTAAATCTCTTAGAGACTACATTCGGGCTAATAGGCTTAAAGCACAAGAACCATCCAACATGTCTCTTAGAGAATGCCTTAAAGCTAATGGTCAAAGGGAACCTCCTCGACCACCTCCCAATCTTGGGGGTTGTAATGAATTTAACATTGGTAGCGGACATGAGGGAGCTTTTTCAAAGCATTATCAAGAATCCCTTCAAACCTACAAGAACCCCTTTGACTATTTTCATGAAGCTTCGCGAATTTATTACCACCATGAGCACGTTGAATATCCACCTCCACCCCAAGTGAGCTTTAATGAAAATCACCTTGATTTTTACTCTAACCAAGAGCAAGTCCATCCAAATGAACAAGTCCATCCCGTCACCAGCCTTAGGATTGAGGACACCATTGATCAAAACACCCTTCCTCAAAACTTGGAGTCTAAGGAGGATGTTCCTAAGGTAAGTGAGGAAATTGTTGAAAATGAATTTAGGGATGAAAAAATTGAGAGAGATGAGTCTGAAATTGGGAACTCCAAACAAGAAGAGAGGGGTAGAGATGTGTCTACCCTTAATGATGACTTTGGTTTATTTGATATTGGGAATGTGCATGACAATGAGGATGTTGATGGTTTAGAGGACATTCTTACCATGTCTAGGGATCAAGTGACCCCTACTTTTACACCTCTAACACCTAGTCCTAACCTAACGGAGCCTTTGGAACTCCATGTTTCAACCTTGGAACCAAGCATCATTCCCATGGCCGACCAAGAAGAAGGGGAGGGTCAAGCACTTCATGGCATGAGCATAATTGGTACATTTGTGCATGATCATTCTTTATTTTCTATATATCATGACCCTTATTTCCCTTATGTGCTTCAAGGGTATACCATAGAGTTCATCAAACAAGTGGCCATTGTCTATTTTTATTTTTGTTTGAACTCTTTAAAAATCTCTAAGTTGGGGGTGTGGGAAAATGGCAAATTCCCACTTTGTGGAATTGGATGATTTTCTCTCTCTTATTTGTGTAGGAATAGGAGTAGTTTTGTTTCTTTGTTTTCTTAGTTTATTTTCTCATTTTAAGTTGTGGGTGCCTTTTGCACCTTATTTTTTCTCTTTTTCCACCATTGAATTACATTCAATGCTATGTTCTCAGGCACTGAGGACAATGCATCATTTTAAGTTGGGGGTGGGGTAGAGGCTTTGCCTCTATTGTTTTGTTTTTGTTTCTTTGTCTTGCACCCTATAAAAAAAAAAAAAATTTATTTTACTTGTGAAAGTGCCTTTTGAGATTAGAAGATAGGAATTTTTGTATGATTATTTACTCAAAATAATGTTGATTCACTCCTCATGCCTAACATGTTGTAAGGATTGCTTAATTCATGCATTTGTAGAGGGGATTACAACATTGTGCACAATTATGCTTTTTAACACAATTTGTTACTAGTCTTGGCACTTTCACCCTTACATTAGTGGAGATTATCACCTTGTGAGCTTTAGAGCATTTATCGCCTTTTGGAGCGTTTACATTTACTCAAGGATAGTTTCTTCACCCTCACATCATTCATTAGCTTCATTATGCTTGTATTTGGTTCATGAGTTGAGTTTTGATCTTGTTATTGACACTTTTACTCTATGAAATGCTTCGGCTGTTCAACTTTGGATAGGATTCTAGGCCCTTTTCCTCTTGATAGCCGTGAGTTTCCCGTGCCAAACCGTACATTCCTCTTTACCCTTATTGATCTTTTACTTTTAGAAATGTGCAAAGTGATTTCCTCTCTTGTTTTATAAAGGGATGCCTATGTGAAAAAAAAAAAAATGTTTTTACATTGCTAAAAAAAAAAAAAGAGATTGATTTGGAAAATTCAATGCAAAAGAGCATATTGATATATGAAAAGTAGTTGTTGAATCAAATGGGGATGATATAAGGATGGAAACAAAAGGAGAAGTAAGAAAAAAAAAAAGAAGTAAGAAAAGAAGAAGAAAAAAAAAAAGAATAAAAAGAAGAAAAGAATGGAAGAGGAGTTCAAAAGTCGAAAATATGTTAAGAGAAGAGTGAGAATTGAAATGTTGATAAGGGAGAGTTGTAATTGTCATATCACACATGATATGACAATTTATTCCATCTCTTTACCCTTACCTTTCACCTCTTCTACATTACCCTCTTCACCTCTACATGGCTTAGGTGATCCAAGTTGTACTTGATTGAAGTTTTCAATAGAGTATAAGCTATTTCTTGTCAATTTCTTTAAATCAATGCTTAACTTTGAATATTCTTTCATGGAGCTATGCTAATGTCAATACACTTTTATCTTTTCGGTTTTTGTAATTGGTATGCTCACTTGATTTGTCTCGTTACATTTACTCCATTGTTGAGCACACCATTGTGAGAACCATGTTGAACTTTAATTGCGAGTGTATGTCCAGTGAGATTTGAATCAAAACGTTTAAAGGTTTGGATTTGCTTAAATGAGTTCATTTGTGTTGTTTAGCATGATTCTTCACCCACACACATGAACTTCTCTTTTGCATGACTTGTTGCATATTAATGCAAGTGTTGGAGTTTGGAGTGGCATCAATGTTAACTTAAGTATGATTATGCATTCATTCCTTATTCTTATCTTGGTTGACAATTCACAAAAGGATGTTTGTAGGTCTCATCACTGTAAACCTTCACGAGACACCACTCGTCCACTAAGGATAACCTAGGGGTTTAAAGGCTTGGTGCATGGGCTAAATTCATCCGTGACTCCTACGAAAGTGGAGATTATCCTTTGTATTTTTGATAGTTTTTTGCTAGGGACTAGCAAAATGTAAGTTGGGGGTGGTGATTACACCCTAAAAGTGTAATTATAGGCTCTTAATCCGCACTTTGTTAGATTTATATTAGTGTTAATTTCCTTATTTTAGTTAGATATTTATTTGATTATGTTTTGTGTGTGCTTTGTAGGTTATATAAGCTAATAAAGGCATAAAGAAAGCAAGAATAATCAAAGCGGGTTCAAGGCGAATAATTTGTTCATGAAAATTCAGACCTGTCTCGGTATTTGGGCCATATCTTTTTACTTCGATGTCCGATTGAGCTGATTTTTGTGCCATTGGAAAGAAGACTTCAAGAGCTACAATTTGTCCTCTAATGTGCATCGGTTAAATCGGCCTCTAAAGTGGTCAAAATCAAGCTTCAAGGTGGAGGAATGAATAGTAACCGATCGATCGGCTTGGCAAACTTCAGAGAGGGTGATTTACCGATCGATCGGGTGAACAGTAACCCGATCGATCGTGAACAGTGATCGATCGAACAGTAAAAACAGTTTTTTTACCGATCGAACGCTCCAATTGCCGTTCGATCGGCCGATCGATCGGTGAACAGTGCCGATCGATCGGTCGATATAGATCTGGAGCTTAAAAGCTTTGTTGTCCGAAAAAATGGAGGAGAGGAAGATTTTTTGGGTTTGTAGCAGCCAAGGAGGTGGTGTGAAAAGCTCCTCCAAGGTTGGTTTTTATGTTTTTGTGTATTTTAGCTTAGATTTATGTTTGTAATGTTAATGTAGGAGTAGAAATTGTAACTTTATTACATTGTAATTTATTTTCCTTCACTTTCTTGCCATTTTCTCTCACTTTCTTAGCAACCAAACACTAGTTTTACTTAGTTTAATGTTAGATTTACCTTCATTTATGCTCTTTATTATGGATTTTAGTAGCTAAACATCTCTTGGGTGTGATTGTGAAAATCCATCAAGGATCTTCAAGTATTTTAATGGGGATTTATGAACTTCAAAGTTTTATTCCTAGATTTCAATTGTCCTATTCGGTTGAGTGTTGGATTTATTCAAAAGCTTAGATTCATAACTCATTTGGTAATATTTATGCACAATTCAACAATTAGTATAAATCTTGCACATTTCTAGGTTTGTTTCTATGGTTCTATTAATTATCACAATTTATACAATCAACTAAATATGAACTCAAGGTTTTATAGTCAAAATATTCCGAATCAAAAATCCCCGGTGTGATTCTTGATTTGAGTTATAAAAATCCTCTATTGAAATTCTTGTTGTGAATTGGTGGATTGAATCAATCATATCTAAGTTTTCCATTTTAATTGCTTTACATTTAAATCAATTGCCTAGTTAGTTGCTTTAATTTTCATTGCACTAGTTTAGTAAATCAAAGCCCCATCAAAAATCTAAAGATTTTCGGTCATTTTATTTTTCCTTTTATTTTAGATCCAATTCCCCACATAATTGCAATTCGATCCTAGGCTAGATTAGTGTGAGTTGAGTGCTAGAGCCTATATTTGGCTAGGTCCTTTGGGAGAGAACGATACCGGATTACCGGTTTATACTTTATCGCGACCCCCGTACTCTTGCGGGGTACTAACTCCATTTTGTAGTTTTTGGGGCGAGTCACCCAACCTAGATTGAGATGGACTTGTTGTCTTACTTTTGACTCCATGGAAAGTGCTTGATTTATGCATTGGTAGAAAGTTATACACTTTTCGCATGAGTTATGCTTTGCAACATATTTTTGTTACTCTACTTTGCATTTTCGTCCAATCTTAGTGGAGATTATCACCTTGTGAGCTTTAGAGCATTTACCGTCTTTTTGAGAGTCTACATTTACTCAAGGATTAATCTTTCACCCTCATTTCTCTTGAATAACTTCTTTATGCTTACATTTGGTTCATAAGATGAGTTCTGATCTCGACATTGACACTTTTACTCTATGGAATATTATAATTTGGCATCTTTATGTAATTCTAAGCCCATATCCTTCTTGATAGCCATTATTCTTTCTATTTCACCATATAACCCATTTATCATTTCATTTATCACCAACTTCTTCCTCGAAAGATATCTTTGAAAATTGTTGTACTTCATAACCCTATTTTGTACTATGTTGGGGAAAGGAGGTTTTATTTCTCTAAAAAAAAAAAAATCAATCAAATAGAAAAAGAGAAGAAGAAGAAGAGTAAGAGTAAAGAAAAAGAAGTGGGTATATGATTAAAAAAAAAAAAAAGAAGAAGAAGAAGAAGTTATGAGAATCATGCAAAATGGCAACGAAGTCAAAGAGAAGGAGTTGTAAAAATTGAAAATGTTTATTGTTCGAATCTTTGGATACTCAACAAGGGAGAAGTTGGACATGATATCTTTTCATCATCTCATTATCACGTGATGTTTTTTGTACTTACCTTTCATCATTTTTACTTTACCTCTTTACCTTCCAAATGACTTATCAATCCAAAGATGCCTTATTATAATTTTCATTAGAGTAAAAGTTTTATCTTGTTAATTTTTTAAATCATTGCGCATTTATGAACATTCTTTCATGAAGTTATGCCAAAGGCGATACACATGCATGTTGTCTGGTTCTTTGTTTGGGATATATTCACTTGTTTTGCCTTGTACATTTATTCTATTGTTGAACATATCATTGTGTGAACCATGTGGGTCTTTCTTTCCGAGTGTATGCTCAGTGAGGATTGAATCAAAACTTTACAGTTCGGAAGTACATAATTGAGTTCCTTATGTGTTGCTTAGCATTGACTTATCAAGCACACGCGCACAAACTTCTCTAGTGTATGAATTTTAGCATAAACTCCTACATGTGTTTGAGGTTTGAGATGCGTCCATTGATATCTTGAGTGGGTTGTGCATATTTTGTTTCTTTTATCGTCTTTATGTATCTCCTTTCTATAATACATTTTTGCTAGGGACTAGCCAAAGCTAAGTTGGGGGGTGTTGATTCCACTCTAAAAGTGTAATATTTATCCCCTAATTAAGTATTTGTTAGCCTCTATATGAGAATTAGAATAGGTTCTTAGCAATAAATTGATTTAAAGTGTGTTTTTATGTGTATTGTAGGCTTTTGGTGACAAAATGGTGGAAAGTGGCCTAAAAAGAAGAAGTCCGTCTAGACGGACCGTTCGGACGGTGTGTTTGGATGGATAAATAACCGTTTGGACAGCCCGTTCGGACGGGCGAATCACCGTTTGGACGCTACGACGGAGATCGGAGTTCCCGAGTCGATATTTTCCGTTCAAAGCCGTTCCAGAGTCCATTTTTCCCGTTCTAAGCTATCACAGAGTCGTCTTTTTCCGTTCCAAGAAATACAGAGCCGATATTCCTCGTCTGAAGACCGTCTGAACGGTTATGCCACCGTCTGGATGGTGCGTCTAGACGCGTTTCAGACGTATTTAAGACGTTATTCGGACGGTTAGCGTAGTTTTGCCCTACATCACAGCAGTCGAACAAAACAGATCAGAGATCATTTTTCTGTATAGCTGGACGGTAGGAGGAGCTTCAAAGGGAGATCTTTTGTTATTTTGTAAGGTTTTTTGTTAAATTTACTTTAATGCTTTGTAATGTTGTCAATTATTGCTTTTGGATCATTGTAAATGAATGCTTGATATTTATGAAGTGCATATTTTTCTACTCTTTCTAGTCACTTTCTCTTATTTTCTCTCACTTTCTTAGCAACTAAACACTAGTTCTACATAGTTTAATGGTAAATTTGTCTTCATTTATGCTCTTTGACATAGATTTTAGTAGCTAAAGATCCCTTGGATGTTGTTGTGAAGATCCACCAAAGATCTTCAAAGGGTTGAAAATAAGTTGTATGAACTTTAAAGTCATATCCTTAAAATTCCATGGCTCCATTTGATTTAGCATGAGATTCATTAGAAAAACTTAGATTAGTAACCCCTTGGCAATATTTATGCACAAATCAATGTTTGATATAGGTATTGTACATGTCTAAGGTTTGATTCTAGGGTGCTAATCATAAATTTCCTCTTTATGCTCAATCAAACAAAAACCCACATTTTTATAGTCGACATTTTCCGAATCAAGAATTCAAGGTGCGATTCTTGATTTGAGTTATAAACCTCTCATTGGAAACCCTTGTTGTGAATTGGTGGATTGCAACAACCATATCCAAGATTTTTTCTAATTACATAAAATTAGATTTTATTGCTTTCATTAGTTATTAAGTTATTGCATTAAGCATTGAACCACCATCATCTCAAAACCAACATATTTTCGGTCTCTTTTATGTTAGAAAAAGAAAAGAATTTTCATTTGCAATCCATCAACATAAGTGCCCATGTTAGTTGAGTTTTGTTGCTATATTTGCAGAATTTTCTTGGGAGAGAACGATACCGGATCCTCCGGTTTTTACTATATGCCCGACCTCCGTATTCTTGCGAAGTGACTCCTGTTGTAAAGCACAATTGGAGGCATACCAATGAGCTAGCAACTTAACATCTCGATTCGATTTTATTCAAGTTGCTGAGATAATGAGCAAAATAATAACTAGTCTCTTCTTGTTTCTCAATCTCCCGGTACGATTTTCATCATTTTAAGATTCATTTAACAGAGAAATAAACAGACAGTTCATTAACTCCACTCCACGCTACTATTATTTGACTGAAGATGACATCGCTTTTGAATTTGTTCTTTTGTTGGAAATGTGGCGCCAACTTGGCCCTTCGATTTTCTATTTTTGATGTGTCATACATCCGTACAATAAAATGGACCTCTTCATTTTTCACTTAGAATAGAAAGAATTCAAATCCCAAATGGATCTTATATTCTAACAAGATCAAGAATCTGTATAGCATTGAAATTGTAGAACTCTCTATCAAGCTCTGAATATGAACAAAACCTCCTGAAAAGCATTAAGAGTCATTGTTTTAAACCAGTATCAAAACCTGAACCATTTTCCAAATTTTTGATCAGCCCAGGATATCAACATAAAACATAGGAAGATAAATTGATTACACTACATAAAGTGCAAGGTAAAATTTGAAGTCATTGTATAATGCCCTTGTATGAAGAATCAGCTATTTGCGGTAAGAGTTAGATTGTAAAACAAAATTTGCCTTCTCTCACATTTTAGAACATTTGCAGGCTTTGTAGACATTTGATTCTATGTTTTTCCAAATAGGGTTACTTCTGTATGGGTAAATAATGAGATAATTGTACAAAGGAGCCAGTGATACCATGTTGAGTGAGAATAAAATCATGCTAGAAACGCAAAGTCATGTAAAAGTTGAATATAACCTAGTACCACCCTTTCCCTTTTGCGGATGGAAAAAATTCTTTATTACGTGTGATTGTAGAGACTTAAAGCTACTGTTTTCAAATTTGGTATAGTGGCCTTTTGAGTAATAGCAGTGGAAACTACTCTTCTTCAAATTTTAATGCTTTTTGCAATCCTCTTGCATTACATCGTTATGATCTCAGAATAGTGCCTTTGTATTACACCTAAATATTGAAATGAATTATAATTTTCTGATATTTGAAAGTTAATTGACATTATAAGATCAACTCCAACCTCTTGGAGCAAGCTCCTAATTGAGTGCATTTGTTCTTTGTTGATTAGGTTTATGTCAGTTAATTTACAGCATTCAACAAAAGACAACATTTTTTGATTCTTCAATAGGTTTTATATACTAATCATATAAATTAATTAAGAGTGTTTTGATTCCTTAAGCTTCCCATCATCAAGTGCCTAGCTTGTCTTCATTAATGGATGACTCCAAGGTTTAGTTTGAACAATAGCAAATGCAATAAAGTGTGAATGCAAAATATAAAGTATACGATAGAGTTTGAACAGACATTTTCTAGAATTGGACTCTTTCTGCATACAATGAATTGAACTATTTTATACCATTGCACGTCTGTTTTAAGGCTTAGGTATAGTCTTTTTTTTTTTTTTTTGCAAGCAAACGGAGACTTTGATTCATATAAGAAGATTACATCGAGGGATAGGTTCAGAAAAAAAAGGAATACTCCAAAACTGCTTCCAACCTCACCAAAATGACCACCCCAGGGATACCCACAACATTCCACTTCTAGATAAGCTAGTACATGAACATCTAAATCAACTCTATATTTGCCAAAATTGTCAAGATTAAGCAAATATCTAAAGCATCCCACGTTTTTGCACGTGTTACGCAATGGTGTAATGAGGATGATATCTATGCAGATTTTATGCAAATGCCAAGAGAGGGAATCATACAAACTAAAATCTATTTTAGAAAGATTTTGGCAGAATAATTCTAGTGATTAAAGAACAAAATATGTAAAAGTTACTTATCTATGGCTAGATAGATTGTTTTATCCACATGTGAATGGAATTTTGTTCGACAATTGAAATGACAAACATTTGGGGGGAATTTTTGTTTTCTGCTTTTGGATTTTGGACAGAGGTCTTCTTTCTCTCTCATCTCCACAAAAGCAATAAGGGTGATCACTTAATATGTTCCTCAGCTAGCTTTTACATCTCCTTCCCCATTAAGAAGGAATAAGAGAGCAATTTGTACATTCCTATACCTCAAAAATCTGTGTGATGCCACGAACCGCCCACACATTCTTCTTTATCTTGTTTTGCGTAAAGTTGACAGTCTTCTCCAAGTAGGTCCATGCACACCTGTTTTTTTCTATGGATCTTATCCTCTCTCTCTCTCTCTCTCTCTCTCTCTCTCTCTCTCTCAAATTGTATCCATGCTAAGGTTGATGCAGCTAGACTAAATTTTCATGTATGCATGCTACTATATGTGCATGAATGTTTAGATAGTTTGACATTCATGAATGTTTATATGTGCACTTATTAATGTATCAACAATTAAGTATATTGAAAATTTGGTGATGTTGGTTACCCTTGGAATCATCTTTAGATGATGATTGAATAATGTTCAACCATAAACCATTTCATATTAATGCATGTATCGACATGTAGGAAGCATGGGTGTTCAATTTCCGGTTATGGGCAAAATATTGGTAAGTACATAAGCAAAATGTTAAATTTCGTTTTGTGTCCCAAGGGAGCCAGTTATGGGCACTGGGATGACATACTTAGCTCACTGGCTTTTTGTAGTTCATGATATATGAGACTATATTTAAATTACAGAAAGCATATATAGGGCTGCATGCATGTATATTGGAATATGTATGCTTTTGTAGCCACAGCATGCCAAAGATTCGAATTGGTGACGAGAAGCCAAAAAAAGTGAAGTAGCTTTCATATTGATGAAATTTCTCCAGGCATGGCACGAGATATTCTTGAGCTTTCTAGATATCAGTGCATGTATAAGATAATGTTTTGGGACCCCAAGGAATATATCTCCTTTAGATGTACGTCGTTCAACTTTATATGGGGCGTGTGCCGGGAGGAGAAAGGAAGTTGAGCTCACTAGCAATGAGGGAAACAAAAAGATGTCTTTTGCAAGACAAGTTTGTGCTACAAGCTAGCTTGGTGTTCGTCTATCATCTTTTATGGACCCCAATTTCAGGTTATAGCCATCCAAGTTCTAGATACAGAATTCATGGAAGATTAGTGGCTCACCAATCATGACCTAAGTATAGTTTATTGTTAGTGGTTGTTTATTGATGATGTCTTGAGGCAGAAGTCACTGAGAATGAGTTTTAGGTCCATAATCAAGATGGATCATCCTGTTGATAAAAGTTTTAAGTAGCTAGTATTCCAAGTTTTTTTCTTTCCTTGTCTTTCTCATCTTTCTCGGCGACCAAATGGAACATGGGTATTTCATATTCTTGAACTGTATTACCATGTGTCATCAAAATCAAGAAAAATTTTATCCTCATTCTCTCTCCTTTTTGGCTTTCCGTTTCTTTTGTGAATTGGAAGCGAATCTTGTTGTATACAGAAAAAACAAGGTCCCAATTGGATAAATCCAACTTCTTTCTCTAACTCAGCAGATGCCCTCCTAGACAGAAACAGCACAAAGTTCCTAGAAGGAAAACAATGGACCAGCTTGATGATTTAAGTTAACAACATTGCCTCACATTTGAGACTCTTGTGGTATGGGAAAGACTGGTTTTTTTATGGATTTCGTATCATTTTTTTTATGGTGAAACCTTTTCTAGATGGAGTTGAGGTCAAGCCAACCCAACATGAAAAAAAGTTACCGGGTCAGGTTATTGACGCAGACCTTGTGACGAGCATTTCATACAAAGAGAATCATAGAATTTTAGAAAGCAAAACTAGAACAAAAGAAAAATGTGATTGTCAATATGCAATATGAAGCCGTACCATCGACAAGTCTCTATTATCCGCATGTAGAGATTCATCGTCGTGCAACTTTTATCGCTTCAAACATATCCATCACTATCAGCTAATGATAAAAGCTAATTCCTATCTAATGGAACTGATTATCTTGGCCTTAGTTCTCAAGTTTTTCTTTTTTTCCTCTGAAGAATTGCTTAATCCACCACCAACCCCAATCCTATATATAGGTATCCATGTGAGCTCAAAATCCTCACAGCTAAACCAAGTGTGCTCGCATTTGCTTCTCTCTCACTTCTATAGTTGCTTTACACTAAGCATACTTCTATTACTACAAATGGAAAGGGTGATGAAAATGGTGTCTGAAAGCGAGTTGTGATCTTCAGTAAGAGCTCTTGCGGGTCGTGCTACGCAATGAAGACCTTCTTTCTCAACTTTGGTGTTAACGCAACTGTCCATGAGCTCGATGAAATACCAGGAGGCTGGAAAATTGAGCAGGCCCTTTTGGGTCTTGGTTGCAACCCAACCGTGCCTGCTGTGTTCATCGGTGGTGAACTTGTGGGTGGAGTCAATGAGGTCAATAGTCTTCACCTCAGGCAGTCCTTAATCCCAAAACTTAAACGGGCAGGAGCTATATGGGTTTGATCGTATGCCATGCATATCCAGCTCAAAAGCATGAGTTTTAGTTGCATAAAATTGGAATTAGGTGTTCGCTTTAGTAGCGTATAGAGTCCACTGTAGTCGTAAGAGCCCTACGAAATAACTACGTGTACTTCAGCTTTTTTTGTAATGTAATCTCCTCAAGTTTTTGCCAATAAAGCTGATTTTACAATAATTAGTTTTGTTGTTAATTTTTTCAAGGGTTTTCATTGTCATGGCACCTGTTAAATGTTCCTACACTTGCAGGAACAAGATGGATCTCATCTCTCTAGGGCTTATAGCTCTCTTCTTTTCGTTGGTAATGTAACCTCCTCGAGTTTTTGCCAAAAAAGCTGAGTTTACATACAATATGGCAAATGCCAACTGCCAAATATAGTTACTACTCTTGCAGGAGCAAGATGGATTTCTCTAGGGTTTATAGTTTGTAATGCATGAGCAAAACAAGTGAGAGTTGAATTGTAGCATCTTAAAAAAATGAATATGGTTCTTATCAGGCCTCATGCAAAATCTAAACATGCAAACAAGATTGATAAGTACTAATGCAAAGGCAATTTGAATCAAATCATATCTCAGCTATATATATATATATATATATATATAGAGAGAGAGAGAGAGAGAGAGAGAGAGAGAGAGAGAGAGAGAGAGAGATCTGTAAAATGAAATTTCCTAGAACAACTTCAAATGGAGATTGCTTTGTTGGAGTTTGGACGTCTGTATTATTAGAAGTCACCTGTTTGATTGACTCTCTCCTTTTTGCACTGAGTAAGGTTGAGCTTGTAAAACCAATTGTTCAGCTTTGTGCAGAGGGCAGATTGATTGCGTTCCAAAAGTACAATTATAATACCTTAACTTGTGCTTTGTTACCCTTAGTTTAGGATTGTAGACACCTCTTTAGTTATATTCTAGTACTAATTAAGTTTATTTTGATTTCTATAAGAAATGGAGCTAAAAAGGTGATTAGAAGTTGACCACTGAAGTCATAGTTCGGACGCCGTTCGGACGAAGGCTAAAGATTCGGAGAGTTGTTTTGATTATTGCAATCGTCATTCAAACGTCAAACTATATATTGTTTTGGTCATTCGGACGACCAACTGACCCAATTGCAGAATTTTTATTTCCTTATTGGTTTAGGACTCCATACTTAGTTATATATACTTGTAATCAAACCCTAAAAGGAGGAGGACGTTTTTTTAGGTTTTAGAAGTAGTTTAGAGTATAAGTTTTTATGGTTTTTAATTCCTATAATTAGATTACTCAGTCATTCAATAAATTTACATATGACTTTGTGTATTTATAATTATAATGAGTAGCTAGATTTCATCTTGGGATCAATTGAAGATCTTGGATGAATAATGGAGATAAACTAGTTTTTAATATTTAAATCTTCTTCTTCTTAATTCTTTGGAATCAAACCCTAGATATTTATTAAAACTTAGATATTTGATTATGTTCGGTAATACTTATGCATGACTTATGGTTAGTACAAGTATTGCATGAATCAATGGTAAGCATCTCTGATTCTAATACTGATTCAATCTAGAGTAGATATTTATGAAAACCAAGATGTTTGATTTTGTTTGGCAACAAGTGAATAGCTCCCAAAAATGATATAGACTTGAGTTTCCTTGCAAGAGAACGGGTGTGCGATTAAAGTATATTCCGGTGGTGATCGGTATCATTCTTTCAAAAGATCAAGTCAAATATATGCGTCACATAAACAAACAACCAACAATTGGTTCGAATTAGAAAGTCACTTGAGTAAATTGTAGTTATCTACAAAGAAAACCAAAAATATGTTGGTAGAGAGAAGATTTTAGCTACCTAATTAAACTAAGTGTTAAAAGCAATTTTAACTAGATTTAAAGACAATTAATGAAAAGCTTGGATGCAATTTCTTTAATCCACTAATTCTCTACTAGGTCTTCAATAGAAATTTGTATAACTCAAGTCAAAGCTCATTATTACACTCTAAAAGTGTAATCATAGACTCTTAATTCACACATAGTTAGATTTATATTAGTGTTAATTTTCTTATTTTAGTTAGATATTTGTTTGATTGTGTCTTTTGTGTGCTTTGTAGGTTATAAGAGCTAATAAAGGCAAATAGACGTAAAGAATGATCAAAGCGGGTTCAAAACGAGCAAACCGGTGAAGAAAAGTCCAACCGGTCTTAGTATTTTGGCGATAACTTTTCACTATGATGTCCAATTGAGCTAATTTTTGCATCATTGGAAAGAAAACTTCAAGAGCTACAACTTTGCCTCTAATGTGCATCGGCTGAATCGTGCTCTAAAGTGGACAAATAAAGTTTCAAAATTTCTAGGTCGAATAGTGATGAATAGTATCCGTTCGAATAGTTACTGTTCATCGAACGGTTTTTGTTCACCCGTCTAAATGGTGCGTTCGGACACACTTCAGATGGCCGTCAGACGCACCATTCAAACGGTATTCGGAAGGTTACTGTTCATCCAAATTGTATTTTTTGCGTCCGAAACTGGATTTTTAGGATTTTTTTTGGTAGGTTTTTTGAGTAGTTAGGGTTAATTTGAGATAGAGGGGTGGCGGGAGAAGCTCCAAGAAGCTTAGTTTTTTCATTTTTCTTCATTTTTGGCTTACATTTAGCCTTGTAGTTGTAGTATTTTGTTAAAACTTGTAATTTCTCTTCATTGTATTGTATTTTCTTTCATTCTCTTGCATTTTTTTGTACTTTCCTTGTAACCAAACACTTCTATTGCTCAAGTAAAATTTAGATTTAACTCGTTATGCTTTTTCTTTACATTTTATATGTTTTTCTAATGGATTCAAGTAGTTAGGAATTTGTATTGGGTTTAAATGTGAAAATCACCCAAGAAATTCAAGAGTTTCGATGGAGGTATCTCATGTATTAATTACCATATTTTCTTAAATTTTGAATTTCTAGTAATTCCATATGGATGTTTTAAAAAACCTAGATTATTGACTAAGTTTGAGGATTTTTATCATCCAAATCGATGGTATTAATTTATGGGTTTTTACTAAAAAAGATCTCCACAATTGCTATGAATTAATTCTCATCAATTGATTGTAAGATAACTTAGAAAACCTAGGTTATTGACTATGTTTGGCTAATCAATGCACAAACCACAAATTTGGTATTAACTAAGTTAAATTGATGGTATTAACCTTTGATTTTCCATTGAACATGTATATAATTTCAATTACTTGAGAATAATTGGTTTTTAAAAATTAAATCTTCCGAATCAAATACTCTTAAATGTTGTATTTGATTTGAGTTATAAACCCAATTGAAAGTCTTGGATGAATTGAGTGATTGGATCATTTGAATCCAATTCCCTTTTTAATTGCTTTAATTCCAGTTTAATTTACTTTAATTTAATTGTCTAGTTATTAATTGCTTTAATTTTCATTGCACTAGTTTAGTAATTCAAAACCCCATCAAAACTAAAAGATTTTTGGTCCTTTTATTTTTTCTTTTTATTTTAGATCCAATTCCTCACATAATTGTAATTTAATCCTGAGCTAGGTTAGTGTGAGTTGAGTGCTAGAACCCATATTTGGCTAAGTCCCTTGGGAGAGAACGATACCGGATTCTACCGGTTTATACTTCATCGCGACCCTCGTACTCTTGCGGGGTACTAACTCTATTTGTAGGAATACCGCATTTCGAAGCGAGTCAACTCACTCCATAGATCTTTGACTCGGAAGATTTCGACCATAGAAACTCGAATTCATGTTCAATTGAGTGTAGATTGATGTTTAATTGTAGGAATCTTAGAGACAAACCGTTAATTGTGCAATTCCTATACCGATTAGTTAATTGTGCATAGCAATTACCAATCTAGATTATGAATCTAAGTGTTCTATGGATCTACAAATTAATCGAAATGAATTTGAAGAAAAACATAAGATAGATCATCAAAGTTCTTTTTACCTCCATGACTCAGCCTTCGAATGTATGCTCGAAATATCCCAAGCGTAGGACGGCAGAGTAGTATAACTCGTAAGAACGAGGTCGATCCACATGGAGCAAATTACACAGAACCACAAGTACTAAAAACACTTCCCTCAGGTGCTCACAAAAACCTTACAACTTGCTTCAAAAAGGGAAACGAAAGAAATTTGATTGTTTTGAGATGGTATATTTGTCTAAGCTAATTCAAATTCAAGAGTAATTAACTGAAAACAATGCAGAATTTAACTATTGATAAAAGGTCCCAGGATCAGCCGCTTAGATCAATTGCATCTTTTGAAATCCTGAAAGAGATATTCTGATAACTCAAACCCTTTGACTACGTCGTGAGTTTTGAGTTTGGAATATTTAGCGATAAAAACCAATATCCTTCAAAACTCCAACTCCTAGAATAATTCAGGTTGTTTTAATCAAGGACATGCATCATCGATCCATGCAGTGCATATACTGAACCCAACTCACGCATAAACGTTACAAGGCAGTGTATATACTGAGTGTGGTATTCACGTATAAACGTTATCGAACATAATAGGACATCCAGGTTTTTGAAAGTTCTAGAATGAGGAAGATGAAGAGAGAATAACTAGAGGATTTAACTTTATAACCAAAACATACCTCCTTCGTTCATCCAAAACATTCAATTAATCTTCGCTTTTGATCCCGATATTAAAAAGTTTAGCTACTCATATTCGTAATGTAAGAACAAGTTGCATAAATATAAATTGAGAACAATAATTTCAAACCTGAGAATCTGATTACAGCAATTGTGAATACTATGAAAAAACTTGAAAAGAAACTAGAGAAATTCTGTATCTACAGTTGCTACTACTCCCTAAAACTGTAAAAGAATTGCCAGCCCTAATATAACCCACAATCTTAACTTATATAGGCTTCCAAGTCTGTGTAGGATTGGCCAACCGTTCGAACGCCTAGGGATCCATTCGAACGCCTCGGGGACTGTTCGAACGGTATGTCGAACGCACTTCGAACGGGAAAACCTACTCTCTGAATCTATCGAACGCATTTCGAACCTGGTCTTAACGTGACACCGTTTGACGTAGCGTTCGAATGCTACTGTGCACTGTTCGAATGCCCTGAAGACTGTTCAAACGCCCTGAAGACTGTTCAAACGCCCTTCAAACGCTATCTTTATTTCAGCGCATATTTACTCTTTTTTAGCTAGGATTTCTGAAAATTAACATAAAACTGAGTTAGTGATGGATTAGGTCTAAAATAACATAATTAAACCTAATAAAATACTAAAAAGTAGCTAATTAGGACATGCAGATTGCACTTTTAGAGTTCAATCATACCCCCCAACTAAACTTTTGCTAGTCCCTAGCAAAATACTAACACTAAGAACCTATCTCTACTTTCGTGGGAGTCACGAGTGCATTTAGCATATGCACCAAGCCTTTAAACTCCTAGGTTACCCCTAGTGGACGAGTGGTGTCTCGTGAGGGCTTACAGTGATGAATACCCACAAACATCTATTCATGTAATGTCAATATGATATCAAAGAACATGAAACATGTATTAACCTCATTCAAGTCAAGTCTCAATCCACGTAGATCATGAATCATTGCACGGTAAAGGTATAAAGTATTGAAGAAATAGAATACATTGAAGTGTACTACCAATGGCATATGACTCTAATGTCTCATAACTCATACAATTATGTCCTTTATGCTTCGACCCAAGTCTCGCAAGGCATACACTCAAATTTGAACATGAACACATAGGGTCTCTCAATGGAAAGCTCATTTTAAGAGTAAATATGCAAGACATGCAAGTAGAGCAATTCCGAATAAAAAACCGATAAGTTATAGGTGTATCGACTTGGCATAACTTCATGAAAGAATATTTACTGTTTAAGCACAATAAGAGAATTGACATTGATGACTTATACACGATTGAATTAAAGATTCATGTAACTTCGGATATTGCGGCCATATGGATAGTGAATGAAAGAAGAGCCATGTAAGAGGAAAGAAAGCGGTAATAGATTTCAACATATGCATGCGTATTACACATGATGATCATTGAACATTCACTTTCAAACTTCCAACCTCTGAATAACTTCTGAACTTTTTTCCATCTTCCTTTACTTCTTTTCTCATTTGAAATTTTTTTCTTTTTTCTTTTTAACTCCATTTCATCTTTTCTTTCTTTTTTTTTTTATCCCTTTCTTTTCTTTCTTTTTTTTTTTTTTTTTAACTTCATACACTTTTAACTTCACCAATACATAAGCAATGCACTAACTCCAGAATTTAGCATTGACAAACTTTTAAGCTCATGTGTATACAAATATCAAGAAAGAACTATAAACATGAATAGCTCAATGGAATGAATTGGCCTCTACTTTTATAATTCGAAAATTACATCAAATCAAAACTTCAAGAGTGTATAAGATGTCAATAACTCCAACTAATACTCAACATGTAAACCAAAAATCAACTATAATGAAGCTATTCAATGAATGAAGATTAATAAAATAACCTCGAATAAATGTAAATCACTCTAAAAAAGCGATAAATTGGCTATAAAGCTCATAAGGTATAAAATCTCCACCTTATAAGGACATGCATGCATAAGAGAGAAATATAGAAAGGTCATATAATATACTAGTGCATAACAATGTAAACTTTCTCTTATAATGGTTCTATGACAAAAACTTGCAATGTATCACAACATAAAGGTGAATCAATCATCAACTCAAACTTAGTCAAAAACATGAAACAAAGTCACTTATCATCATACTAACTACGACATGGATACATAAATGGTTTCTCAAGATAACCCCCAACACTTCCAATCGCAACAGTAAACATAAAGAGTATATAGAAAAGTGTGAGAAATATAAACCAAATTACTGAACCATATGATATATCAAACCTTTGCCGAAGAACTCAAGTGTCTGAAGAGTAATCAACATCTTGTCACACCTAAGCCCCATCCATAAAACAGGACAAGGTTTGAAGAATAATAACCAAGCATAACAATATATCGGCACATAAACAAAATAACACGAAACATGTATCCACTAATGTGCACAAACTGAGTTTTAGATACACAAGATGATAAAAACATGAACAATCACAGTATCTAAACACTACCCCTCATCATCCTCATCATCCCCAGCTGGTGGTGGATGCATCCGATAATCCAATCGCCGAACTAACACCATCATTTGATCAAAGGTGGTCCGCTGGGCACGGATCTGTCTCTCTAACATTGTCACATGATCTGTATGCTGCTCCTGCACAACTGTTCTCTCGACCAAAGCAGCCTCAATTTGCTCAAGCACAAGTCCCTGCTGTACAAGGGCCTGGCTCTACTGCTCTAAAATAACTCCCTGAGCTGTCAAAGTCTGAGACTGCTGCTCAAGTCTCTCCAACAGAAGTTGCATGCTCGGAACTTGACCTTGCTGCCTCCCTGGCTGCTCTGCCGGCTGAGCTCCCTCTAACTGCTCTTATGGCTCTGGTGGGGGAGGTAAATGTCCCTCTAAACGTCTCACACTCGACGCGTCAATAGCAGACACGTGCTGCACCCGGAGTAATCCTGGGATAATACCGACCCCAACCTCCTCTATCACAAATGAGAGCAGACAACTAAAAGGAATGACCCCCTGTGCTCTAGGAAATGCATACTTGGTGTATAGTGCCATAAACATGAATCTCGGCAGGTCGATCGATCTCTGAGTACCTATAGCCCACAAAAGAGCTGCTCTCGCCTAACTTACATTAGTGTGACGTGTAATCGGCAGAAGCGAATGACAGGAAAATAAGAACAATGGCCGCTAACGTGGTGCAAGTACTCTCACAGACAATTGACATCTACCTACCCAATGCGTCCCCTGAACGCATACCTCATCGGATATAACATCAAAATCCGGAGCCCCCTCAACTGGGTAACTAAATTACGCCTCAGTAACTCTGGGTAGCTAGTATACCTGGGTAAACGTGCTTGGAGTAATCCTAACCACATGCCCCCTAACCCACGACTCAATCATCTCATGCCCCAGAGTAGTACAAGCTTTACGGATGTTCGCCATGAACTCGGCGATCAACATGAATACACAAGATCCCTGGAAGCGAGCTAATGGAGTCCACTCTCTCCTAACAAACTCCTCCTCCCAGCAGTAAATACCACCCCTAAAAGCATGGAGAGCAAACTCCCTCTCTCTAGGGAATCCTCTCACACTCCAAGTCTCAGTAAAAGCCTCTGAGGCGGCCTCACTAACAAATCTCTCAATATCATATACGAGGGGAGGTGGTAATGCCGCTCCCCGGCCTCTACCTCTACCAGCCCTACCGCCCTGACCGGCTCGACCAGCCATGACTAACCAGGTAGCTACACAGAAGACTACTCTAACAATATAAAACAGTGTACGAGAGAGGTTCAAGAGGAGTACTTAAAACAGAAATAGATGATAGCGTGGGAATGCAGACTCGTGCTCGAACTCCGGCAGGGCCCTGCTACTCAGAAACTCCAAAAACACTCAATTTCTCACTAGTTTTACGTTTGAATTGAGTTTGAACTCAACTTTGGATGCCTCTTTATATAGAAGGTGGGAAACAGTTAGACGCCCGTTCAAACGCAACTTAATACGCTACTGTTCGAACGCAATGAAACCGTTCGAACGGTCAACCTGGAAATCGACTCAACAGAACACAAAATTGACAAAATTACAGAGAGAACTACCAAAATGACAATATCCTAACAGTAGCATTAAACACAAAGCGAAAACACCGAGCTTCCCCCCCCCCCCCCCCCCCCCCCCCCAAACTAAAGATCGGCCAAGTTCTCGAGGCCTTAAAACATATATAAAAAGAGGGAAAAAAAACAACCCAAACATCCATAAAAAAAAATCCTTGTAAAGTATGTAGATCAAAGATGATTCGCATCCATAATACGACAGAAAAGAAAATAGATAAAAACAACTACGGCATGAAACTAAACCAGTTCCGGACACTCTAGCGAACTTAAGAAAATTATAGAATCAGAACTAAATAGTGTCATAAGACTTAAGCATCTTAACCTCCGCCTTTAACTCCCGAATCTGAGCGCGCAACTCCTCAAGAGAATGGGCTGATTTGTCAGGCTCTGGTGGTCGCTCAAAAGAAATATCTACCCCGCAAATCGGATAGCTAGAATACTCAATAGTATCGGCGGACAAAGTAGGAACTCGGGCAGCTTTCAAGGACTCATGGATCAAAAAACCAAAGGGCATAGGATCGTAAGATAACCAAGATTCCATAATGGCTTTCAAGATGAGACGCGGGAGGTCTACAGCGTACCCTTTACCAATAATGTACAGCCACAAATAGCGGGAGCAATGAACAGTCGTGACAGAGCACTTTTCAGGAATAATGATGGTGGCCACAATTAAGTTGAGCATCTGGTACTTACGTTTCAAAGAGGTCATGGGAATAGTAGACTGTTGCCACGGAACAGAGGTAAATTGGAGTTTGCAAAGAAGTTTCTCATTACTAGGTAAAGAGCAAGGGAATGACAGATAATCAGAATGACAAGTGGATGGTATACGTAGAAGACGAGCAATGTCCTCTTTGCCAATGGTAATGGTCTGGCCCCTCACCATGGAGTCAAGATAAGCTCAGGTTGTGAAGTATGAGTCAAATAAGCATAAAATTCCCAATCCATGTCAACATTAACAGCCCTTTCTCTGCCCAGCATATGAACCCATCCCCTATGAAGGAAATCAGCTCGTAAATTATCATCGACAAATTCCGACAAGTGAATACGACGCTCGATAAGGACCTCACGACCATGGAAATTATTCCTAAACATGTCGCGCTCCCCTGAATTAGCAAATTGCACAACTTCTGTTCAACTCGGTTTATGACCTCTTTTGGAGGACTTGGTTTCAAGAGATTCCATTATATGTGCACAAGGAATGAGACGGAAGCTGGTGAAGAAAAACCTAAAACTAAACAAAACAACCCAAAATAGCGAAAAACAAGACTCAATAAAAGAAAAGAGAATTAAAATAAAATATAA